>VHKM01000223.1:1800000-2145000 GCA_007210695.1 Neogobius melanostomus | reverse complement strand
AGATGCTCTCTAGCAAACTTCAGACGGGCCCGGACATGTCCTGGCTTAAGCAGGGGGACACGTCTGGCACTGCAGGAATTGAGTCCATGGCTGCGTAGTGTGTTACTGACGGTAGCCTTTGTTACTTTGGTCCCAGCTCTCTGCAGGTCATTCACTAGGTCCCCCCGTGTGGTTCTGGGATGTTTGCTCACCGTTCTTGTGATCATTTTGACCCCACGGGGTGAGATCTTGCGTGGAGCCCCAGATCGAGGGAGATTATCAGTGGTCTTGTATGTCTTCCATTTTCTAATAATTGCTTCCACAGTTGATTTCTTCACACCAAGCTGCTTACCAATTGCAGATTCAGTCCTCCCAGCCTGGTGCAGGTCTACAATTTTGTTTCTGGTGTCTTTGGACAGCTCTTTGGTCTTGACCATAGTGGAGTTTGGAGTGTGACTGTTTGAGGTTGTGGACAGGTGTCTTTTATACTGATACAGATACTGACTTTTCCGTTGCCGGGTCATGGGGCAGCCGTTGGAGCTGCCCATATCACATTGCACCAGCCCCTATGGCTCCTCCTGCAGGTGGTGGGTCCACGGAAGGACGGCCTCATGGTTCTACCCGGGCCTGTTGGTCTCTCATAAGGGGCTTCTGAACCGCTCTTTGTCTGACCCGTCAACTAGGACCTTTTTGCCATGGGAGACCCTACCAGGGGCACGAAGCCTCCGACAACAGAGCTCCCAGGATCATTCGGGTGCTCAAACTCCTCCACCACGTGGCGATTCCAGGAGGGGTTTCCACCATAATTTGCAAATTAGTTCATTAAAAATCAGACAATGTGATTTTCTGGATTTTTTTTCTCATTTTGTCTCTCATAGTTGAGGTTTACCTATGATGAAAATTACAGGCCTCTCTCATCTTTTTAAGTGGGATAACTTGCATAATTGGTGGCTGACTAATTTTTTTCCCCCCCACTGTAGTAATATAAATCCTAATTAATAATAATCGTGCATTTTTCATGTTTGTTGTTTTGAATCCTTGATGAGCCATATACTGTACGTGCAGGTTTTACCATTATAAAGGCCATGTAACAGATTTGTTTCAAGTAGTGGAATATAAAAAAAAAAAGTCTTAGTCATCTAATTTTAAAGTCTTTGTATTGATTGTGAGCTTGCAGGCTGGTTGTTCTTTATTGTGACAGAATAGGTTGTGTTCTATAATGTCAATGTCATAATTTCAGGAGCAGGGGCTGAAACAACCCAGTGGGAAAGACACAGTTTTGGAAAGAAATCTCCAAATGTTTTTCCTGGTCATTATTTGGAAGTGACAGTTTTCACAAACCTGACACATTCGCCTTATGGCTAGAAATCCTTGTATCTGCCCAACATCAGGCACATTATTTTGAATATTACCACCACTTTCGGACACCTTTTATGAGACTTTAGTTCAAATGTGCTGACAGAGAAGACATTGAACTTTGTGTTTTCTTTCATGTCCAATGCAGAGGTATTTACCCATAAACCATATTGACAGTTAACATAGTCCCCACAATAGAAATCCAGGCTACGAGTAATTTTTCCACACGACTTACGACCTCAGAGCGTTCCAGCTGCATAAGGTCATATGTAAACAAAACGGCTACAGCAGTTGGCTAATAAGATGCTATAGCGTTGTATGAACGTTTCTCCGAACCACATATATTTCAAATCATGCTACATAATGTTACACTGAAGGCTGTGACCAAACGTAACGTTCACATCACTGATGCTGTGGTTTGGTTAACCTCTTACCCCCCGCCCTAACCGAGCACATTTTCTCCAATTCAGCTTTACCCAAATGTAAAAGCTTCTCGACAGGAGCTTAGAGTAACGCCTCATTTGAAAACTAAGACTAAGGTTTTTCCTTGCTTTGTCTGCACTTTTTTGTTGTATTTCTGGTTTCGTTTTTGTCTAGTTTTTGTCGCCTTTATGACACTTTTTATGTTTTTTATGTTTATGATTTTCGCATCTAATTTTTCATCCTTGTGGCGGGGAGATACCATTTGACGTTGAACTAACTCAGAGGGGTGTTTAAGTGGAACACCCCTCCGCTTTAAATGAAGTCGGTGCAGTCCAATCCTGCGGAGACAAGTGTCCGCGTGAGTAAAGAGGGAAAGAGGCAGTGAAAGGTAGAAAAGTGGACAAATAAATATATTTATCTTCATAACTTGGTGCTGATTGTGGAGTTGTATCAGGCTCAGACTGTGTGTGCAGCGGCCCATGTAAAAAGCGTTAAAAAAAAAAAGTCAAAGTCATACTTGAACCAGGGACCTCCTGCACCAGAGACTAGCGCTCTATCACTGAGCTATAAACCCACAAACCAAAGTGGGCCCGTCTTCTCTAAATTCCTAGGCCGAAATGAGGTCCCAGCACGCCACTGTCAGCTAACCTTCCTCCACTGAGGGCCATCATAGCGGTCTTTATCTCATTTCCGAACTCGGAGCATTCTGGTCATCTCTGAGTTCACATGTAATTGTCTCTTTGAGGGACGTTCCAAGGCATTATTACAAGTGGGAGGTGGCAAATTCACCAGTTACCAATTGCCTGGAACACACAATTAGCTAATTCAAATGTATAAAGTAGGCTGCTTACAATATTGTGATGTCACCTGGAAGTTGAGAAACATGTTTATAAACTTATCCCTCTGGAGAATTGGTATGTTAGAAATTACTCATAACATTTTGGACCACAACTAACAAATTACACTGTTATTGTCAAGCACAGAGCCTTTATAACGTGTCTTTGTCTTACAGGTTTGACGTTGACCCCAGTGAAGTAACTAAAACATGGAGAACATCACCAACACGTTCAAGGACCTCACCCGAGTTGTAACCCTGACTGAAATACCTCACAAACCTCTAGAGGAGCAGGTCATCACCATCCTCCTGACTCTGCTGATCTGCGGAGTTGGCATCGCCGGCAACATCATGGTCGTGCTGGTCGTCCTGCGCACCAAGCACATGGTCACCCCGACTAACTGCTACCTGGTCAGCCTCGCCGTGGCCGATCTCATTGTCCTACTGGCCGCCGGTTTGCCCAATATTTCAGACGTGGTCGCCTTCTGGATCTACGGCTACACCGGCTGCCTGTGTATAACTTACCTGCAGTACTTGGGCATCAACGTCTCGTCTTGCTCGATTCTGGCCTTCACCGTCGAGCGCTACATCGCCATTTGCCACTCCATCAAGGCGCAGTTTCTCTGCACCGTGTCCCGGGCGAAAAGGATCATCGCCGGAGTGTGGGTTTTCACCTCTCTCTACTGCGTCATGTGGTTTTTCCTGGTGGATACCAATGAGACGGTCTACTCCAACGGGGTGGTGGTGACGTGCGGGTACAGGGTGTCCCGGGGTCTCTACATGCCCGTGTACTTTCTGGATTTTGCCCTGTTTTATGCCGTCCCGCTGTTCGTGGCTGTCGTTCTGTACGGACTGATTGCCAGGATCTTGTTTGTGAGCCCCCTGCCCCCCACCTGAGCGACGGGGGCGGGTCAGTGCATCAGGCCAACGGGAGCAGCAAGAACAGCAAGGGATCAGTGATTGCCAGGAAACAGGTCAATGTCTTGTGTTACTTTTTGTTTATACTGATTGTTCGATTAAAGCCACGCAGCATAACGTTTTATACAATACAATAAAAGCGGTTAGCTTTGTTAAAGGAACAGGCCACCGTTTTTCCATACTGAGATATGTTCTTACCTGAGCTTAGACGAGTTGATGCGTACCTGTCTGGTCTTTGTGCGTGCGCTCAGTCACACACAACTGACCAAAGATGTTGTCAGCATTTAGCCTCTCCTCCTCTCCTCTATGGGGCCAAACGGGGGTGAAGTTAGAAGCGACCAAGCTCTTCCACATTTTCCCCTATTTAAATACGGTTACGTGAGTAGTTACACGATCCATGATCCAACACCTTAGGGCACTTCGACGTCCGCGCAGTAATATCTGTAATAATTTTGTGTAACTATACGTGGATCGTGTAACTACTCACGTAACCTTTTTTAAATAGGTAAAATGTGGAGGAGCTTAGCCGCTTCTAACTTCACCCCTGTTTGGGTCCATAGCCATACGCTGGGAGAGGCTAAATGCTAACAACATCTTTGGTCTTTTTGCGTGACTGAGCGGACGCACAAAGACCAGACAGGTACGCATCAACTCGTCTAAGCTCAGGTAAGAACTCAGTATTGGAAAATGGTGGCCTGTTCCTTTAACCAACAGCTCCCGGATCAGTAAGAAAGTTGCCTTGTCCGGGAGTCCGTTTGCCTGCTCAATGTCTTTTTCGCAAATTATGAACGACCCAGATGTTTTCAGCTATTGTCAACCCGTCGACCACATTTAGATCAAAGCCTCGTTAGAAATCATTCATGAAAGTACAGACCGTTTGGGATTTTACTTTAGATACAAAGCGGCATAAAAGTTTCCTCTGAGCGAAATGTAAACTCATATTCAGTTAAAGTGCATATGACAGCTTTTAATGCTTTTGAAAACATGCTTCATTTAGAAGGATAACATCAGTTGCAAGTTCCTCAGTTGTTATTTCAGTGAAGCAGCAATTTTAATGAACAGATGTAGGACAGAAAAGTTATTTTTATTTGATTTTTTAAGCTGCTGACAGGAAATGACATACAGTAGATAAAGGTAACGTTCCAGAGCAGTTTGACTCGTTTCCCATTGACCAAACATGGTTGGCACGGCAACAGTTTATAATTGTTTGCCTTAATCTATGTCACTTCCTGTCGGTGTCCAATAAGGAAGTGAAACTATAAACATCACAAAAATGGCCAAACTAAAGAAAGCTCGGTACAATCTTTGGCTAAATCTTAAATATAATTGTGTTAACACTTTAAGTTTTTGCTTTTTGTGGGGTCGAATAACCATCCACTGGCCACTAAACATAATCTTACAAGATGTTAATGATAAAGAAACCACAGAAATTATATAAATGTCATAAAAAGACATACCTCGAACTTTAGTATATGTTAGTACTGCACCTTTAGTATTGCCATTGGCTCATTTTATGAACTTCTCCTTAGCGGTATTTAGCTGCTGGAGAAAAGGCTTAGGAATATAATTACACTGAACAAACATTGCTTAAATGTAATGGAACCTGTCAATAATCAATACGAGCAATAAAACCAAACAAGCACAAGAAAATTAGATGATTGATTGTTTTTATCCTCAGTGGGTCCTCAGAGGGATCGTTTTATGACCAGGGGTTTTATTCCAGTCATCGTGTCATTGGCCACTTAACTGCACTTTGTTGGTGCAGATAAGCAGCCCATCCAGCCCCAGAGCAGCAGCAGCTAAGTTTAAGTCGCTCATACCTTCACCGAGTGCGGAGAATGAATGAATAATGGCCTACTACTCCGCTTTTCAAGCTCATAAAATGCAAGATAGATTTACAGCCTTTGCACATTGTGTCTCAGGGAGGGCACAACTTACCTTTGTTTTGAACTGTTTATGTAGATCACACCCTCCCACACCCACCGCCACCCATAGTAGCGGAAATATTCCAGTTTGGTATGGTCTGTAGGCGGAAAAGCTTGGTGAGGGATATCACTAAATATCACTTCCTGCGCTCAAATAACATCAGGAAAATACTTGGCCTCACCTGTCATATTGACGTATTTTGTTCAATGCAGATCACGAAGATGCTGGTGGTGGTGGTGGTCCTGTTCGCGTTGCTGTGGATGCCTTACCGCACTCTGGTGGTGGTCAACTCCTTCATCGAGCCGCCGTACCAGGACCCCTGGTTTCTGCTCTTCTGCCGCATGTGCATCTACTCCAACAGCGCCATCAACCCCATCATCTACAACCTCATGTGCCACAAGTTCGGGGTGGCCTTCCGGAAGCTGTGCGCCTGCTTCCAGGGCGACAGGGAGCAGGATAGGTCAGCGGAGTACCACGCCCCCATGTACTATACCGTCCGCAGGGAGTCGTCCAACGAGAGCCACGACACGCAGATGGATCAAGAAGACGAGGAGGGACTGGAGAGGAGAGAGAGAATGATGATGCAGCGGCGCGATCGAATTCCAGTGACTGTTTCATAGATGACAGGAGGAGTATGAGTACTTTATTTGGGTAGGAAACTGTTAAATTTATAATGTAACTTATTTGGGGAACTGTATTGCTTTACGTGACCTGACTGAGCCATGAGGAGAAATGAGGTAAATATGTAGAGATTAAATATTTGTATCATGGTATTATAATGTTTATTTGGTCACAATTACATGGAAAAGTCATAGTGGCAGCTGTTAGCGAGAAGGTTCTCAGTTTGATCCTGGACCATGTGGAACCTTTCTGTGTTGAGTTTGCATGTGCTCCTTGTGTCTGCGAAGCTCTCCTCCAGGTGCTCTGGTTTCCCCACCGCAGTTGGTCTTTTCAGAATCAGAATAGCTTTTATTGCCATTGTCAGTGAAGGTACATTCACAACCTAGGATTGTGTGTGTGTGTGTGTGTGTGTGTGCAACATGAAACATATAATAGGAATAAAATAAATAGTAAGTCTATACATTACAAGAGCATGAAAAAATAACATTGGATAGAAAATAAACAAGAAGATACAGTAAAATGTTCAATTCTGAAGATACAAACTATTAGGTCTGGGACAAAATATCGGATCGGATCGCACTACTTTCAATTCTTGTTTTTGGAGGCATTTTTATTATGCACTCCTTTGTTTTACAGTTACAGCACTTTGTTACATTTTGAGTTAATGCACTTTTCAATCTTAAAGAGGGGGTATTATGCTTTTTTCAATCACATAGCACCAGTCTATAACATACTACAATGATGACGTAACCTTCTGTTGGTCTGTATATGCAGTAAATTAAAATAACTGCCTTGAATAAAATTGCTCTCTCAAAATGGCTGTACTGAACGTCTTGAAATAGGCCTCTGTCTCTTTAAGAAGCTTTCCGACACGCCCCCTTCAGCACACTGCTGTGGCATCTAAACAACACTACTGTGCGGGGAGGGGGCTCTGCTGAGCTGAGGAGCAGTGGTTGGTGGCTTGGCTGGTGACGAAAGGTCCAGAGGCGTCTCCAGGAGGTGGGGGCGTTCCTAGGAGGACTGAGGCATAGCTACACCTAAAATGGCTGCCGTCTAAGTTTTTACTGATTACTCAAAAATATGTGAATGAGCCAAGGCAACACTCCAGGCATGTGTTTAATGAGGGAATGACATAATAACATGATATAAAGCTTGAAAAAGTCGATTTTACATAATACCCCCCTTTAACACTTCAATAAATGTAATTTGGTTTATAAACTTTGGGCACATGACTGTTTTTTACACATTTTAAGGTAAACATATTACATATCATATTTACTTAATGTATCGCAATATGTATCGGATCGGCCCCTGAGTATCGTGATATGTATCGGATCGTCCCAGCCCTACAAACACTATACACAATGTACATGTCCCAGCAGATAGCGGCGTGACTGGTGCGTTTACAAATGTGCCACAGATGTGAGGTGAATAACCACACAGCGCAAATGGCCAGTAACTGGTTCTTTACTATCATGAGTCTGACGGCAGAGGGGGAAAAGCAGTCATCTTCACGTGATTAGCACCAACTGTTGGAGGTCATCGTATTGACACCAAATCATGTATCAATCGCACAGTGATTGGTGGTCAAATAAAAAAAAAAGTTTACATTTTTTGTTTTGTTCTTGAGCCGATTATCTACTGTATAATCAAAGCTGTTTTTTGGGTTGTCAGATCGTACGGCTACAACTAGGGCTGTCACGATAATTACTATATGGACTTAGCGTTCAATATATGCCAGATGAACAATACAATTATGGGCTCAACATTTATCGTCAGTACATTTACTTGCATTTTTTCACAATTTTTCTAATGTACTGTAATACCAAAAATAAGTAGAGTCTCGATGTATTTCATGTTCATTGTGGGATATTTAAATATTAAAGGGATATTTCAGGATTTTTGACATAGGGCCTCATTTCCTAGCTATCTAGAGTGTTGTTGATGTTCTGTTTGAAGAGTCTAGTGGCGCTAGGCTAGGGCAAGGCTAAAGCATTTCTATGGTATCAGTTAGCCTGCATTAAAAACAGTCTGACCCACTCCACAGTGCACCTGAGGTAAATCACTTATAACACCAGACTAACCATATAAATGTCTGTGTTAATAGAATAATGTTTGAAATATAACTGACCTTGTATCACATGAATTACCGCATTTTGAGGGACTATTTTCTCGCAGATCACTCCGCTGCTGCGTTAGCTTACAGCCACGAAGCTGATGCTGCTCAAATATAAGTTATTTTAAATGCAAAATGGTTCAAATTATTCTATCGACACAGACATTTATATGGTTAGTCTGGTGTTATAAGTGATTTACCTCAGGTGCACTGTGGAGTGGGTCTGACTGTTTTTAATGCAGGCTAAAGGCCTGTTCATACTCCACAAGACGTGTTGCTGCCGGACTGCCACGCCCCCTTTTTCGGCAGCCAAAATAATCAAGGAATTACAGAAATAACCCCGCCCACTAAACATCCAGCCAATCACAGCAAGAGTTCTCGCAGCCCTGCAGAACAAAGTTCTGCTCAGCTCAGGTGTCAAGAACTACGTGAGAGAACTGCCGAACAGAGCTGCGAGAACAAAATGACGTCATTTTGTTCTCGGAGCTCTGGGTGCGAGAAAAAAGTTCTTGCATCTTGTGGAGTATGAACAGGCCTTTACTGATACCATAGAAATGCTTTAGCCTTGCTCTAGCCTAGCGCCACTAGACTCTTCAAATATAAGAACTGCATGAATTTAAGAAGAAAATATCTCCAGACATCAACAACACTCTGGATAACTAGGAAATGAGGCCCTATGTCAAAAATCCTGAAATATCCCTTTAAGTACTTTTCAAACAGAGCTTAACTGTCATTTTTAAGCGTAAGAGTTTTTTTCTGTGGCATCATAAGGTCTTCAATAATCGCGATAGTTTCTGCCTCAATATATCCAACTTTACATTTTGTTATCGTGGCGGGCCGAGCTACAACCAGACTGCGGTAAAACACAAATGGACTCTTTCTGATCTATCCTTGCACCTGTCTCCAATCGAGTCCTCAGTGCCAGTTCACGCCTCTCGTTCAGCGACTGTGAAGTGTGTCTGAGCTCTCAGGTGAGGTGCAGCTGCTGAGATTAAGTAGGTTAAGGCGACGCGCAGCTTGAGCTGTGATTGTAGTGCCTGTTTTGAAGAGCACACGCTTATATGCCTTTTACGTGACGTGACAAAGATGGTAAAAAAGTAGCTTGCCAGACCAGATATTCAGTGGATGTAGTGGAGTGCATGGATTGTATGAGTGTCGTTGTCTGATAAGAGGCTTGTTAAGTTATTACAGTGTTGAGTTTTGTCAGTATTTTGTGGTGGATAATGTGTAAGTGGATGTTAAAGTTTGTCAGTTGCACAAAAAAAGTCAGAATGAATCTTTGTTGTTTTGCAGCGATGTCTGTTTCACCTTGAACTGTGTTTATTGTATTACATCCGTGCACAATCCACATGCACCATGCTGTAAATATAGCTGACTCATGATTGATTACTGTTTCATGTGGTTTTGCATGTATATAACATACCCTGTACAATGTGAGAAAGTTCATTTGTAATAAAAGAGGCTTTCCTTGTGACATGATGTGAAGTATCTGCTGTCGATTTGACACAAAAAAGGTTTCAGGAATTAAGTTGTAGTAGTTTATTTTCGGTCTAACAAATACAAGAAACAAGAGACAAACAACATCAACATCCTTATCATTTGGGACCAAGGGGTTGAAGTTAAACTTATTTTGCCTAACCCCATATATGTTTAAGTAAAGCATTCACAATTAAAGAAGACAAAAGCCCTTCCAGATTAAAACAAAACATGACATTTTCCACAACCGATAACAGTATCAGCGTTGACATTTGTTGATAGAAGAGACGTTTCTTGCCTTGTCTGGTTGACCAAACTTAAAGATGCATATGACAGGTTTAACTACTTCTGAAAATATGACTTCTTTAGATGGATAGCATGTGTTGTAAGTAATAATTATAATTGTATTTCAGTAAAGCAGCACATTAATGAAGAAATGATTATGAATTATTTTTATTTGAATGTTTAAGCTACTGACAGGAAGTGACATAGATAGAGGTAACGCAGTTTGACTCATTCCCCATTGGCTGTTTCCCAATTGCGAGGATCCTCGGCGTCTCGACCACTTCGGACGTAAATCACGTCATCACAGCGCCGCCAAGTGGTGTTCCAATTCACTCAGACCACTCGCCTCCTCGCAGCTCGACTCCTCCGTTTGGCTCATTTATGAAGGATGCACCGGTGGATCCTCCGCTGCCTCCGAGAGCTGAAATTACCCATGATGCACTGCAACACTGTTTTTTTTTCTTCCCTTTTCTCGCAAAACTTTATTAGTTTGAAGTTTTGTTCCACATTTGTGCAATAAAATAATTGTAATAATAAAATCATTGGTAGAAAGAAGTGTTGTAAGCAAGTAAAGATGTAAAAAACAGGTTTATATAAAGTTAATAAACAGGCCTATTTATTGATAAATCAGGCCTATGGTTGTTAACGTAAGTCTGCAATTGAGGGCGATTAGTGATAAACTGGACCTGCTAAATATATTTGATATTTTAATTGAATTTCTTACAAATCCTTGCAGAAATGTTATTATTTTATTCAGGCCAAAATGTTCAAACAGTAAGACATCCAACCAAAACCAGTTTATAAACAGCTTTTATTCATAAAACAGTCGTTTTTGTAAGCATAGATTGACATTTTATTATATGATTTGACACGTGACATGACGCAGCCGCTCGCTCCGGAGGCCGTTCCAATTGAGCTCAAATGCAGCGGTGAGAGGACACTCGCCTCCGTTTGGGAGGAGCCCACCACCGAGGATGTCAACGAAGTGGACAAACGGAGGATGGATCCTTGCAATTGGGAAACAGCCATTGACGTGGTTGGCACGGCAACAGTTTAAAATGGTGTGCCGCTATCTATGTCACTTCCTGTCAGTGTCCAATAAGGAAATGAAAATACAAACATCACAAAAATGGTCAAACTAAAGAAAGCTGGGTAAAACTTTTCGCAAAATCTTAAACATAATAGTGTTTAAGGGGAGACACTACAGGCAAAACTCAGTTATCTGAACATATACACTTTCACCTGGAAATAAAAATTATACCTAATCTTCACAATAACGTGTTTAAATATTGCACTGATTCAATGTTTCTCCATAGATTTATATGGGAAATCGTAATTTCAAGAGCCATTTTCTCAAAAGGCATTTTTCTCTCATTGGGGCAACAACATCTCCACGTCAGTAGCTCCTACAGACTTCAAATTTTCCAGCCTGGGATTGAACAATATTTTGAAGATTTTTTCAGAGGGATTTTTTAAAATCTAATTCCTAGCCTAATTGAGTTTTGAATGTTAAAAAACAAGGCGTAATTTAAATTTCACAAAAAACTGTTTATTTTCAAACTGAACATGATTTCCAAAATCTCCTCTGAAAAAGTCTTTGTACCTAATATGTCAACAAAATAAACCATAAATTTGAATCTGGCTCAATCCATTATTCAGATTTTGCCCCCGGAAAAATTCAAAATTTGCAGCGCCCTTAAGGCTAAATCGACTCTCTATGTTCGAACATCTTCTGAATTAACAATTTACAAGTTAAAAACTCAAACTCAAATAATCCCAGAAACCGATGCCATCTGCACTTTATGATGCACTTCAAATAATATACTGCACACATTTTTTTGTCATATTCACTAACCAAACAAAAAAAGTGAAATAATAGGTTAAAAAATCTCATCGTCACGGCCTGACACAGATTTGATGTGAACTATTTCCGTGCATTATTTCCCATTGAAGTCATTATAGCAAAGAGCTAAATTCCGAGATCGTATCAGCAGTGACGTATTTTTATCCTCCGGTGCAGCCATCCTGACAGCAGCTCTATACGTGGAGACAGTGAAGTGGAGATAATTGGTATGAACAAGTCTCCTCTGCTGCAGCTGAAGAGACTGGGAATGATCTATATTCGTCTCTGACATTATGCACTAAAGAGTAGATTTCGAAACAGTCCCTTGTATTAACCTGATCAACCAGCTCAAGCTCCATATCACGCTACATAGAGCTAACGTTGCACCGAAAAAAAGTGTCTTCTTCTACCCAACACACTTACTTTTTATCCTATTTATCCCACGGGTTGGACTTTTCAAATGTTCAAATAACATGACATCTTTAAAATGACTGAATCAGAATCAGAATAGTTTTTTTATTGCCATTGTTTGAGAACAGGTTCACAAACTAGGAATTTTTCTTGGTACTGACGTGCAACATAAAACATACAACACAGAATTTAGATTAAAAATAGGCTATAAAACTTTAAACTATAAGTTTAAGACGACAACAATTGACATAGAACAGCTTAGCTTAAGTTTCTTCAGCTGCCGCAGGAAGAACATCCTCTGCTGGGCCTTCTTAATGAGGGAGCAGATGGTCGGCTCCCATTTGAGGTCCTGGGTGATGGTGGTGCCCAGGAAACGGAAGGAGTCCACAATGGAAATGGGGGTGGGAGAGTCTGTCAGGGCGAGGGGGGACGGTGGGGCTGTGTCTTTCCTAAAGTCCACGATCATCTCCACTGTCTTCTGGGCGTTCAGCTCCAGGTTGTTGTGGCTGCACCAGGTCCACCTCTCTCCTGTAGGCAGACTCAACACCGTCCGAGATGAGATACCAGTACACTGTGAGATACCAGTACAAAAGGGTTTAAAATATTGTCAAAATCTCAAAGAATGCTTCACGCGTGACCTTGATAATGCATGCATAATCAATCAAAAGGCATCCCTGGAGCAGATGGTGTTTTTACATGTTGCGCCTGAAGGTCACACCTGCCACAAAATTGGTTTTCTGATGCTCATTTATCACAGCTGTCCGTTAAGACTTCACTAGTTTATTGGCTGTCATAATTCGTACAGTCTGTGTGTATTTCTCAGGATATAGTGGGTGTTTAGATCAGATGTTCGATAGTATCAAAGATGTAACATACAGAGAATTGAAATGTTCCTCTCAAACACTTGGTGCGTATTGAAACACAGGGACTTTGTGCCGGTCACCTTCTCCACAGCAGCTCACCAATTGTTACTGTAATAGAGGTGGAAAAAGGCTGTTCCACTCAGGTGATGAATAATGCATCCAAACAGTATTTTATTATGTGTGAAGAGCTCTCGTCCCGTCACATCGAGCGCTATTTATCAAAGGCCAGTGCCGCGAGGCGCAGGGGGCTCCGAAGAGTGGGCTCTTTACGTTCTCCAGTCGATCATCTTCATCAGATGAGTTTGGATAAACAGCTGATTCTATAATTACCAAAATGATATACCTACATTTGTGTATGTAACTCTTTTATTTTGTCAGTTTTGGATGTATGGATGTGTTTCTTGAAGGTGAGAAGAACCTTGTGAAGCTATGAAACATTTGCAGAGGAAAGAAGAAAGAGTTCAGTGTGACCCTGTAGGGCAGGGGTAGGCAGGTTTACTTGGTCGAGGACCGATTTTCTTCATCGTCAAAAGACCAAGGCCCGGACTCTCCAAAAGTAAAGCATCACTTTCTACAAATGCCTGTGTTGTACTGCAGGTGCTCGTATTATAATTAGAATATCATGAAAATGAATGTATTTCTGTAATTCAACTTCAAATGTGAAACTAATATATGATATAGACTCATTACATGCAAAGTGACATATGTCCAGCCTTTATTTGTTATCATTTTGATGATTATGTCTTACAGTCCATTTTTAAAATTTTCTAATTTTATTAGCTTTTTACATAGACATATTATTAATAGACCGTGAATACTCACTCCTCCCCGTTTACCATAATGACCACATTCGAGGGGAAATCATGGCGGATTTACAGACTCCTCCTCCCCAGCTCTGACGAAGCATGTGCAGGATCTTCACTGTAGACTCGGCCCTTGTGTGACGTGTAGCTCATGCAGCTCCAATGCTAACAGTCCGACTCTCATTAGTACGAGATTTCAAAAAAAATTATTTCAAAAACCAGCCTGGTTTCTTTTTTTGTGACTAACCCAGCGTTGTCTCAGGAGGAATATGTAGCCATAGAAAGTGTTAAAAAAAACAGAAACCAGGCGTTAAAGTTGTTTTTAACGTGTCTAAAGTCCAATGCTTTTCAATGGGAGACTAGTGGCTATATGGAGGTACTACAGCAATGGCGGCCTCCAGTGTTGCGGTCATAAAGCAGAGCAGCCAGCGGCCATTGGCTTTTTAATTTGGGGTTTTTACAAGCTGAGCCATAATAATCCAAATTATAACAAATAAAGGCTATACATGTCTCACTTTGCATGTAATGAGTCTATATCATATATATTAGTTTCACAGTTTAAGTTGAATAACAGAAGTGAATGCACTTTTTCATGATATTCTAATTATATGACGAGCACCTGTATGTCCTAAATGGGAGTTCTGCTAAGAAATTTTAAAGGAACTGACAATATTTTTCACATTTTCTAGAGCACTTTAATAGACACGTGATCTCTGATTTGTGTAATAATATTCATCAAAGTCATCTTGAGGGCAGGAGGGCCGGTTTTCTGTAATCTGTTAAATTTCCTTATCATCACAACCTGCTGAATGATGTCAAGCAGGTTGTCCATGAATTACTTTGTCTCTTTTTGTTTGACTCTCATGCGTCCACATTTTGACCAGAATAAAGGGTTATCAGCGTCTGGTATCAATTCATGCCAACTATCAACACAGCATTTGATCGATCGCCAACAAATCGTTCAAAAAGGCTTCAGTGATGGCCTCTTTGCTATAACAATAATTTCTGAACTTTTTAGTTGGTTGAAAAATGTCGTGAACGCAGGCTAAGCTCAAGCTCTGAGGCCTGCATTGATGGAAGCCTAATGATCATTGACTCTAGTGAGACTTATTTATTTACCCAAGGATTATTTGCTCATAAATCCACAGCTTTGGCACATTCTGATCAGTAAACCTGAAGCATCTCACCTCTGATCTTAATCTATTCTATTTAGTCGATATTTAATCTTTTCCAAACTGTTGGTGGCTTGCACAGATTAAACTGTAGCCATTCTCTGTTGCCTATTTGAATGGTTGCCCAATAGAGATTCAGGATTACGAATGTTTGCATGGCCGACAAAGAAATAAATAGTGAATACATTGGGGGAGAATGCTCTAAATGATTAAGACGCATGTTGAGGGTGTATTGAACCCCTGACTGAGAGGGGAGAAACGGAGAAATTGTGCAGCAGGGTTTCGACAGGTGCTCCTTGAAACTGCCTGATAATGGCCCAAAGTGACAGAAGATTAACTACTATTGATTTCCTTAGCTCTGTAATCAGTTTATTGCATCAGTATTTTCAACCGAACCACCAAAACAGTAATCTTTGAAGTGTAACCTGCTATAAACACCACAGGCCTATCACAATAATGACTACATTGATCTATTGTTGAGTGAGTAGTGGTATAGACGTGTCACGTGCAGTGGCAGCGGTTAAAAGAGTAGCCCCATAGTGCTCACTCTGTCATTAGGTTTTTCAATCTTCTGTCACAGCGTTGTTCTGGCTGGTTGCATCAGGCAGGGCATCTGACATAAAAATCACTACACAATGTGGCAACAACGATGTAAAATGGAGGAACCAGAATGAATAAAAGAATGATTAAGTATAGATTAAATAAGATACATAAATAAACAGAAATGATCGATATCAGAAGCAAAATGGTCACAGTCATTGACCATAAAATAGTAAATGGTCTCGACTTATATAGCACTTTTCTACCTTCATTAGGCCAAAAGCGCTTTACAGTAAGGAACCAGTTACCTATTCACACTCTCATTCATACACCAATGTACGCAGACGCTGGAGGCAAGTTGGGTGAAGTGTCTTGCCCAAGAACACAACAACAGTGGGCACCTTCAGGAGCTGTGATTCAAACCTCCGACTTTTCGGTCATGAGATGACCGGCTCTACCAACTGCGCTGTTAGGACCCGGCTCTTTTGTATCGAGCAAGGACAGATATTTGGATATAGCCAAAGCATACACTGGCAGTGTTGGGCAAGTTAAAAACAAAAAAAATGGTAATATATATGTATATAAGTGATTACTACTCTAAAAAATTTAACATGTTTGTATTACATATTACTGTTTAAAAAATGTAGCTGCGTTACACTACTTTGAGTTCTTTTGGAAAAATATGAACTGAATATAGTAATAAAGCCACTGAGCAAAAGTGCAGTCAAAGATTTCCTTTTCCTTCTCTTTCCTCATTCTCTTGTGTTTTGTTTGAGGACATTAACTACAAACTGCAGATCTTATACACCAGTGTCCAACTTAATTTGCTGCATTTTATTTGGGGGAAGTTTGGTATTTTTTCGTTCATATAAATGCACTTGTAACTCTAGTTACTTGAATTGTAATGACCAATATATTCCCATATTTTGTGTAAGTAATATGTTATATTCCTTACTGAAAAAAGTAATATATTTTTGTAACTTGTTACTTTTGGAATGCGTTACCCCCAACACTACAGAGATAGAAGTCGTCTTAAAGATAAGGCGTTTCCTGTTACAAAGAAGTATAACCAGCTGGTTTCTTCAGAGAGAAAAGTGAAGTGAAGTCCAGACCTCCGTTGACAGTTCGATGTATCTATAGTTTTTCACTCCTCTGCGCAGAGAGGGTGACTGCCTATCAGTGAGTTAGTTGTTTGTGGCTATGTGTTTGTACTTTATCTGTACTTCCCATTATCTACATAATGATTATGGTGATGACCATGGTTTATCAGCTAATCTCACTGACATGCTCTTCGTGTTCTGTAGCGTACAGATTTAGTCTGTAGATTTAGTTCAATCCGGAAGACGCCACTGTTGTAATATGGTCATAATATACTTACGTCAAATTTGTAAAACATTTAGGGCCCGATCTTGTGTTCAAATGCAAGCTAGACTTTTCACACTGACGAGGGACACACTGTGTAATCTTCAGCTCCAGACTAAACGCAGTAAGTGGGTTGAATGGGGGCTGTACATGGGCTAGACAGACACCCATGGCCAATGGCGGAGTTGTAAAACAGATGTCCATCCCTGAGCTTTTTCTTCCTACAGGCCAATGTTTCGGGGGTGGCGGTGGGTGAGGGGGTGTAGGGGAAGTGTGGATCCTGTTTCTGCTAGCCTGGCGAGACCAGAGTGATACCCCTCTGTATTTTTTTATACAGAGGGGTCTCTCATTGACATTTGACATTTGCTTCAGTGGAGCTCCAGTCGATGGTGAATGGATTTATTCTTTTTTCTCTTTTTTTGTGTGTCATCAGTGATAGAAGCATGCCCTTCACTGATTGTTTTTTAATCTTTTTGCAATCTTACAGACTATCACTTTAAGTTTATTTACTTCTACTTCGGTCAAAATATTAACATTTGGCTACTCTTACATTACAGTAATAATGTACTTGCTGTAAAGCGCTTTGGGCCTAACAAAAGTAGAAAAGCACTATATAAGTTTCCCATTTTGGTCACTCAATCCTTTTGAATCTTTATATAAGTGGAGACTGTTTAAAATTCTTTTCAAATTAGACTTAGACTTTATTGATGCACAAAGGAAATTGTGTTGCACTGTGTGCTCAATAATGGTATTTAACAACAATTAAAAGACTTTCGTGGAAATAGCAGAATAGACCGGATATGTAAATCTGGCAATATGTACAGTAGGTCTAAACATTCACAAATATAAATATCTCAATACAGGAATATCATGAATTTACAGTATACGATGGAATAGATTAAAAATAGATTAAAAAAAAAAGATTTCCAAGTTATATCAAAGCATAGAGAGCTCTGCACACAAACCTTCTACATTTCATCCAAAATATATTCCACTCTTAATACCACTGAAGAAGAATGAAGTATTAGACACGGCGGTCTATTTAAAGTCGTGACGCAATGCTGTTAAAATAAGAGCAACGTTTTTTGATTTCTCAAACCACTCAGATCCCCATTTGGTCCATCTGCTTTTCTTTCTCGTGATGGAGAGGAACAATGGGGGACTGAATGATGAAAGTCCACAAGCCGCTTCCATATGAGTCGAACAAGCTAATTTTACCAGAGAGATCCATTTCATCCGAGTGCAAATATAATGGCACCAATCTACTGCCGTTATTAAAGGCTGCTTCTCATTGACATTTGATATTTGCTTCAGTGGAGCTCCAGTCGATGGTGAATGGATTTATTATTTTTTCTCTTTTTTTTTTGTGTCATCAGACTTTGAATTGTGATTTTAAAGGCACACTGCGTAACATTTTGCACTATACTGTTGCCACCAATACAAAACATGTTCCCAATGTCAAGCTCGACACAGAATATGCTATTTTTTCAGTGGGTAAATCAAAGAATGGATTTGGATGAGAACCAAACCTGTTTAAATCTCAAATTCTGCTGCCTTTGGTCAACATCTCCATGGAGACAAGCTGGAGACGTACCCACTCCTGGTAAAGTCACAGTCATGTCTTAGGAGAGCTGAGCCGCTCACAGCAAAGGCACTTGTTTGTTTATACATTTATCTGTCATTAAATATCTGTCATAAAATAAATGCTTGTATTTAGATTTTATTTATTGGGTAAAATGCTACGCAGTGTGGCTTTAAGTGATAAAATATACTGTATTTTTGTTACCAAAAAAGCAAAGTATAGACCACTCTCAGTCTCAGTCTCAGTCATGTGACTTTTGGTCAATCCTCCACCCACTGTTTGTGGATTTTAATAGGTTGCGTTCACGTTATAGAATTCTATTTCAGTTGGAGGGCAAGTGCCAATACAACTCTATGGGAGGGAAACATTTTTTGAAAGAAATTTCCAAAAAGAAAATGTCCAAATGTTTCTCTGATCATCATGTGACAGTGATTGGATTCACAAACCTGACATGTGAATTTTATGGCTGAAAGTCCTTTCTACTGGCCAACATCAAGCACATGTTTTTGAATACTGTCTCCACTTTTGGACGCCTTTGTAAGGAAATAATTAGACATATGTTCATATGTGCTGGAAGATATGACTTTGAACTTTGTGACAGCTTTTGTTTCATGTGAATTGGCCCAGTAATTACAGAGAAATTAGCAATGATTTAAGACTACTGTATGAATCTGCATTTTGAGCGTTACTATGGTTACGGCCATGGAATTTTCAGTTGCCCTCCACCTCAATATTAAACTATAGGCTCTTTAAAATGTTGTGATGTCACGTGAACGCTACCTATTCAAGCTGAGCGAAACATTTTTTGTTACATTTAAGTTTCCATACATATTTTTATACTGTTTTTAACCTTTGATAGTATTTTGTCCTGGGAATTTGGATTTTCCAAGTTCCAATCACACGCTGATTTCAAATAGTGCCGTCTGCTCGGACGGTCTGCTATGGTTTTGGATAGATCTGCGTTCTGTGAAAATATAAATAACACTAATCCTACCCTAAGTTTAACCACAGCCCTGTTCCTAACCCTAATTACTGTTATGAAATATCAAGTTCCTACAGCAGATCGAACCTATCCGACAATCGAGCATTAGCCTTTTCAAATGGAGTAAACTGAGTCAGAAAATTCCTTAATGGTGGCTCCCTATTTAAGTAAATAAATAAAAACACCTGACTACTCCATGTTTGTTTGTCAAATGTTACGATCTTTAATAACATTTTGGTTCATGTGACAAATATGACACGATTTGGAGGTGGACTTTGGCCTTGACTTCGACAGGGGCCGGAGTTTGGGGCAGTGCCTTTGGTGTCGCTGTTGAGGCACAGGCAGAGGACCAAAGCCTGATCAGTGTGAGCTACAGCCGAGAGAGGAAACACTGTGGACAAACAAAAACAAGACCAACTACAGGGAAACAGACATGCCTCGTTACAGGTGGAGTTCTTTTAATTTACTATTTTATAATCTATTACTGACAGAACTTTGTACTTTGTTTATTTAGCAGTATATTGTCATTTAGAAAACATGTAAGACTTTGCACTCTGCTTAATTTGATGGAGTGATATTTAAATGGACAAAGTAGGTCTTGAAGTGGTAGAATCATTAGTAACTTTGGTATATTACAAGATTTTAATGGGCACGTGTTCTCTCTATGACTTTGGCCATACAGATCTAGGGTAACACAATACTGTTCACCCCCAGTCTCAGGCAGTTGATGTCACAAACTCGGCTAAAATCATGACTTCAAGGCACTGCACCTGCTTGTCTTGTTGTAGTGAAACAAAATGTGTTCTTTGTTTTGCACATTTGTGGATCGAGCACTGTGTATCCAATTATAAAGCATTTGTATCCATTTCATGAACCATTTCTGTGAAAGTGACACTGAAAAGTGACCCTGCAAGTTGTAATATGTGCTTATAGACTCGTCCCTGTAAAGATTTAGGATGCTACAAATATGTTAGTAAAGTTAGAAATGAGTTTGACCACAGCTGATAATTTAATTCACTGGCTTCCTCTTTCATTGTTTGTCATTTAAAAAAAAATCCAGCCTTCAAACTGAACTTTTACACATTCGTAAGTTACCATGTGCTTTTGAGCGTTGAGTTATTGCTATGATTTATTCTGCGTTCTGTTCAGAATGAAAATACTGTAAGTGCTGTACACTCAAAATCTTCTTCTTTCTGCTTGACAAAAAATATGTCGAAACTGTGGTGACAAGAATTCATAAAATAACATTTAGTAAAGACAAGGTTTTGAAAGTGCAAGTAAGGGGAATGCTCAGTACACGTGGACCGTATGTTGTTGAAAAGACAACAGGATAAGCTGCTGCTAAAGCTAATTCTCCTAATTCCACTTACCATTCATCTGTGTGAACTGCAGTGAACGGCTTATGGGCTCTTCACGATAGAACAGTCCAGCTAGCAGACTCAAGGTAAGTGACACGTGAGCCTCAAATGAACTCCAATATTTAGTTTGATTTTAGACGGGTTTGTTGTTGATAGTTGCAGCTTGTTTCCAACAAAATGCTATTGTTTTGAATTGGATGTTGTGCTTTGTATCCAGATGTCCATAACAGTAAGCGTTCAAGCCTCTGGGTCATTTCCTCATCTGTTTCCTGCTTGAACAAAAGAACAGGGGAAACGAGCCAAAAAACTCTGAAGGGAATATTTAGTGCATGGGTAGAAATACTAATGCTTTGATTTTAAAGCCACAGTACGTAATATTCAAGGTTATATTTATATGTTACAAGAGAAAGTTAACTGCTGCAACAATGACAAACGCACTCTTGATGTTATAGTCAGAGAGAATGTTATGTCAGTGGGTTATCAAACTGAGCATTTGGAAGATTTCCAAATGTACATATTTAAACTTAGCAGTCACAGAACTGCCTTTAGCTTTCTGAGCCAGAATCAGAATCAGAATCAGAATCAAGATAGTTTTTATAGCCATTGTTTAAGAACAGGTCCACAAACTAGGAATTTTTCTCGGTACAATCGTGCAACATAAAACACATATTAACACAGAATTTAGATAAAAATAATCTATAAAAACTTCAAAACTATAAGGCTATAAGGGCATGCATAAAGAATATTAAAATAAAATTAAAATAAATAAAACGTAAAATGTGATAAGACAACAACAATTTGACATAGAACAACAGCGGGATTGTATTTACAGATGTGTAGGTGCATAAAGTGATAGCAGCAGATCTAAGTGTGGACACACCACATAGTGCAATAGAGCAGATTACATCCATGAGTCTGTAACTAAGTTACTTGTTTTTGTTCATGAGTCTGATGGCGGAGAGGAAAAACTGTTCAAGTGGCGGGATCTATGGGTCTTGATAGACCGTAGCCTCCTGCCTGAGGGGAGTGGGGTGAATAGTCCGTGTCCAGGGTGAGAAGGGTCAGCTGTGATCTGACCTACATGCCTCCGGGTACTGGAGGTGAACAGGTCCTGGAGTCCTGGAGTTGCTAGATTTTGTTAACGAACGAATCCCGGACCGTTTAAAGCAGTACTAAATAACTTGTTTACCTTAACAAACTGCTAATTTAACAGATGTAAATTAGCAGTTTTGCTATAATCTGGCACATTTACAATTTGTGTACAACTTGTATATGATTGTTCATTAATGTGTGTTGTCCCAATCAAATAAATACATAAATAAATAATAAGTCCTTTTTGTAGTCCCTCTGGGGGTAATACTAGTGTTAATGGGATGATTGGGGGGTCTTTCATCTCCCCCTGGTGTCTCTGGCCAGAAAACCACAATTGCTGCTTTGCCTGCACTGGCTCGGAGGCCCCAATACACACTAATGGAATCACGAAGAAGAAGCTAACAGGCTAATGGGCAAAGCTAACTGCGGGCTAGCGCCACTCAAACAGTATTTACAGCCAAGTTTGAGTGAAGAAAATTATATTCATTGTGTAATTGGATGTACAATATCCCCCTCTCCCTTTGTCTTTTCTCGCAGCGTAGAATTTACTCTCACGGACAATTAATGAGTAAAAAAACATAACATGCTACGACACCTGCAGTGGCGCTTATGGCCTCTAGGGGCATGAGTTACTTAGTACTGCTTTAAACTGAGCATGCAATCCTCATACAAATGAAAACTGGGCACAATTTATTTAATTTCTGTGGTTTCTTTATCATTAACATATTATAAGATGATGTTTAGAGAGCATTGGATATGTATCCGACCCCGTAAAAAGCAGAAACTTGACTGAATTTGATTTAGCATTTAGCACAGAGACCACTTTTATACGCCAATTTTTTTTTTGAGTAAAAGGTCTGTACATTCATTAATGATTTCTAACTACGCTTTGACCTCACCTTTATGTGGTCGGTAGGTTGACAACAGCTGAAAACATCAGTTCATAATTTGTGATGTTTAATGGCTAATGCTAACGGCTATAGGAAAAGTGCATTGCGCAGGCTAACGGACTCTGAAAAGTTGCTCGCACTAGCCTACTTGCTAACTGTTGCATACTAAGATTATTGAACGTCGCTTCTCCTTTTTATTTCCAAGGAAGCCACAAATACAACTTTTTTATTTTGCCCTAAATGCTAACGAATGATTAGCAACCGCAGTTAGCTTACAGGTCAAACATAATGCCATAGAGTGTTGTCTAGTTGCCACATTTTGGTTGGCAAAGATAGATATTGATCAGTTTCTGCCAACTTCAAGTCCATGGCAAGATGTCTGATTTCTGTCCAAATAGCGATAGCTGTCCTGCATTAGCCAACCATGGAAATCTGTTGTCACTTTCAATATAACGATACCAATTACTGGGTGAAAAATGCTGTTTAAACTTGACCTTTACCTATTTACTTTAAAGCAATTTTAAAAGTCGTAACCTGCAAGCCCTGTCCTCCACAAACATACTCTGGATAGGATTCTTGTACTATAGGTTAGCAGTTGATATTTCAGTCTTCTTTCAAACATTAATGCTCTTGGACCTGTTTAATAGGTGCACAGCCAAACCAATTTCCAAACCATTGAGCCCCAAATGCACAATAGATGGAAACAACAAGTAAAAACGACTCAAACATATATCAATATTTGGAATTCAATACTTTTTTAATCACTTTCCTATTTTTGTATTATTTTAATTTTGCAGTGTGTCAATAGCGACGGCAACTTAACAACCACATTAGAACTTTTGAGGATGTGTCAAATAAAATGCAATTTATTAACATTACTGTTTCCTTTCGGGCTCTTGATAACAGGAGTTGAGATCGGCCAATACACATAACAAAACTGTTATTGTCAAACTGTTCCATGTTTTGCAGGTGCAGAGGAGGAAACAAGCCGGCTTCCTCTCCCTCTCAGGAAAAACCATGCCAGGAACTTCACGCTGTCTGAATGAACAAAGGCAAAACACTCACATGCGTGTCAAGTAATAAGTAATAACCCTTCAAAATGGCGGTCACTCTTCCGTACGGGACTGAGGAGCCTGCTCTGGGGCTGGCTGAAGGGGACGATTGCACTCTGCAGATTAACATCATGTATGAGGTCATCCCTACCATCGTCTGCACCATGTGTCTGTCATTTGGACTGATCTACTGCTTTTTTGGTAAATATAACTTCTTTTATACAGTTACGATACACTGCCCTAGACAAAAATCTTTTTTGTTTTACAGTTTTTTTTGCATGTATTTAATCAACACTCCCACTGTTGGTACAAGATATTAATTAAAGTGCAGATGACAGGTTTTCCTCCTTTTGTAATTATGACCTGGTTAGATGGATAACATCTGTTGTAAGTAAGTTTTATTTCAGTGAAGCAGCAATTTAATGAAGAAAAAAAACTGTGAAGAAGTTGAACAACATCGATAGAGGGAAAGTTCAACAGACTTATTTCTCATTGATATAACACGGGGAAACGGCAGTAATTTAAAAATGTTTATCTATGTATGTCACTTCCCGTCAGTGTCCAATAAGGAAGTGCAACAATAAACATCACAAAAACTGTCAAACCTTTTAGCAAAATCTTAAAATATAATTGCTTCAATGTTTAAGCAAAAACGATGTCTAATGTGGCATTTGCACTTTAAAGGTTGATTTAAACACAGTTTTACCAGTATCAAAATACACCAACACTACTATCTGTAAGATTTTGGAGGTCTTCTGGTTAAGTCCTCTGCATTATTTTGACCAATCCTTCAGTGTTGCCGGGGCAGCTCTGCCAGCAGCAGTGGGTGACCTCAGTGCAGTGTTTGGGGGCCCACCTCCAAATTGTGATCCAGGTTCAGGATCAGGACCTGGAGGATAAACCGATTGGGCTGGGTTTATGAAGGAAACTCTCCCAAACACAGCAGAACATAGAATTTCCACAAAAAAGTCCGGGAATCAAACCTGGAACCTTCTTATTGTGGGAGAAAAAGTGCTAACCACTCAGCCACTGTGGATTCACATAATCTGTGGTATCAAAGTAAAAAAGAACAACAACAACAACAACAACAGAGCCTTTCCATTTTCAGGGGAATAAATATGGTTATGGTCACGCATACGTTTCCATCCATGGAGCAGAGGAAACCTACCAGAAACCCTAAAAACAATCGATCCTGGAGTCGGGCAACCTATGGAAAGTAAAGGCTGCAATGCAATACCACCCATACTGTACAGCTGCTCACTAAGTTCAAAATATCATTTATTTTTGCATAAAAAGCTCCAAGTGAAATAGACGAGTTGTAAATGAGTCCGGAAAAGCACGTCTATCTTCTTGGTAATATAAGCAATGATTAAAAAAATAAGAGAAAACTATAAAACTAAGTAAATACACTGAGAAATCACAAACTTTTCTATTTTCCCTCTATGTTTTTCATACTTGTAAGTTGTCTTGTAAGTCTCATCAGATTTTCAACCTGTGACATGTAAAAGCTTCGAATTATCAATGCTGCTAATCAATAATTGTATTTTGAATATGGGGTAGGCACTTATAAGCTTTCTTGCTTCGGCCTACTCCTTTTGAGTGATTATTTATTTTTATTTTTTTTGGTTTTGTGTAAATGTAATGATGTAAATATTGTAAATAATAGCTCAAATCAATCAATCAATCAATCTTGCCCCCCACACACTGGACAGAGTGGCACAAAATCCCAATCACTCAAAGAGATCTGCTCAGTTCGTTGTGTATTGGGTCCAAAAGTCCCCAAAACTACAACACAAAGTTTCCTATATCTGAACACAAACGTTGTTGAGCCTGTGTACGCTGTTGCCGCGTGTTGTTGTCCCGCCGCCGCCTGACTGCTTCATTAGCTCACCTGGTGTTGGCCTCGGTGCCAGGCGCCCCATGGCTCCAGGGTTTACGGTTTAGATGAGACAGAGCTGAAGCAGATGGCACTGAAGTCTCTGAATTTGACTGAGGCAGCGTTTAGCACCACCTGTTCACACTGACGTCTTGTTGAGATTCGATTATAAAGCTGACGTAATACGGGGAACGGAACAATTAACAATATTAACAATATGGTGATAGTCCAGTTACAAACGTCTCACGGGATTATGCCGTATAAAATGATCTGTTATTTCAAATAGCCTGTTTGCTGCTAGACTTGCATTGCATTGTTTTGTTGCATGAAGTAGTTGCATTATAGTTTTAGAATAAAATCAACGCAGATAAGTTGAGGTGGCAGTGATTCAAGGTTAAACGACCATAAGCATAAGCCGAAAACATGTGACTGGAGCAAACACACGTGTGCTTGTGTCAACGTCCTCAGCCTTCAGACGAAAGTTACTGATTAGTAGCACTTTTTTTGTAAAAGCAATACCTTATCATTAACAGAGGTCCTGGCAGAGGCAGGTTTATGTTTTATACACAGTTTGTTTTTATAACAACCTTTTTGACAAGTGTTAAGGAAAAAAGTTGTATAACAAATAGTTTGCTCAAAATTATGCATGTGTCAAAACAGTTGGATCGGATTAATAAATGTGACGTTGTCCTTCTCACAGATTGGGGGCAGAATCTTTTCTTTTTGCATTGATTACACCATTTTGATGAGAAAAATCTAAATTAAATAGAGTTTGCAGTACTTTGTGAAAGCTTTCAGTTTTCACAAAGCTGGCGTTTTCCAACACATACAAAGTAGTCATCCGGATTGGGTTAGGGTTGGGCACGATTAGAAGGTATGAAGGTAAGTCAAGTTTTCAGAACAGAAGAGTCAGAGCTGAAGAAACCTCGTGGATGAGGAAAAACAGCATCAAATTCTAAACAATTTTTTATCATTTTGTAATACTAAATGCTGCATCGAAAATTCGCTTTCTCTCCACCCGCACCACAAATTTGACAAATTTACTAAAGTAAATCTACAACAGATCATTGCAGTAATAGGATGGTAATTAAATGGAAACGGGACAAACACATAATTAATTTCATGGTAATAAGACTAATTCTAACTCTAGTCTTAGCCCTAACCCAGTATAGAAGGTATGATTAGTTTCTACACTCAGTCTGGAACGTTGAGGGTTCTGTTTAGAATAAAAATGTTTTTTGTACATACTCTCTACGTCAGCATTAAAGGGGGGTATTATGTAAAATCGACTTTTTCAAGCTTTATATCATGTTATTATGTCATTCCCTCATTAAACACATGCCTGGAGTGTTGCCTTGGCTCATTCACATATTTTTGAGTAATCAGTAAAAACTTAGACGGCAGCCATTTTAGGTGTAGCTATGCCTCAGTCCTCCTAGGAACGCCCCCACCTCCTGGACACGCCTCTGGACCTTTTGTCACCAGCCAAGCCACCAACCCCTGCTCCTCAGCTCAGCAGAGCCCCCTCCCTGCACAGTAGTGTTGTTTAGATGCCACAGCAGTGTGCTGAAGGGGGCGTGTCGGAAAGCTTCTTAAAGAGACAGAGGCCTATTTCAAGACGTTCAGTACAGCCATTTTGAGAGAGCAATTTTATTCAAGGCAGTTATTTTAATTTACTGCATATACAGACCAACAGAAGGTTACGTCATCATTGTAGTATGCTATAGACTGGTGCTATGTGATTGAAAAAAGCATAATACCCCCTCTTTAATGTTCCTTTCTACACGTCTGGACCAATTCCCTGTAGTATGGACTTGATGCTGTATCTATTTGCCGTTTACAAGTGCTACAGAATGCAGCTGCACGCCTCCTAACAGGGATCAGGCACTATGACCACATCACTGTCGTACCCTTAGAATAGAATTGAATGGCCTGGCTCCAGTGTATCTCTCTGAGTGTGTGTATATCCCTGTGAGAGCCCTGCAGTCATGTGACCAGCTGCTTTTAACCTGTCCCCATTTGAATAAAAAAAACAAAAACAAAAAACGAGGTGACAGGGCCTTTGCAGTGGCTGGACCTAAACTTTGAACATTCTTCCTTTGAGCTTTCGATCTGCCTCCTCCATTGAGAGTTTTAAGCCAAACGCGCCTTTATACTTTGGCTTGAGCTGATATTGCATTTTATTGCTTTTATTTTTTAGCATATACATATATTTTGTACCTTTGTGTACTGTCTCTTTTTCTTGTCATACACTTTGGGCAGTGTTGACTGTATTTTAAATATGCTAGGCTATATAAATAAATGTGAGTCTTAAATACTGATGGTAACCAGTCTAATGTATCTTCCTAACTATGTTCCCCTTTAGGATACCGTTGTTTGAAGATGGTCCTGTTCTTCTCCGGCTTCACGTTCGGATTGGCCGCTGTGCTCCTGCTGTACCACAAGGAGCCCGTCTTGAACTCGCGCCTCAGCCTGGAGACGCAGGCGGGCATCGGGTTGGGCATGGGCATCCTCTGTGGCCTTATAACCACGCTCGTCTCCGCTATCGGATACACACTGAGCGGACTGCAGCTGGGCAGCATGATATGCCTCGCCGTTCTCGTTGTGGTCAGACAGTTTTGCCCGCTCGCCCCTGAATGGGTGCCGATCGGGTCCATACTGGCCGTAGGAATCCTGACCGCCGTCTTCACGCTCCTGTGGCACAGACTGTTCATGATCCTGTACACCAGCGTGCTCGGGGCTGCCACTGTGATGCTATGTGCGGATTACATTGTTGGGACTTTTACGTTGCCAGATCAGGTGTACAATATTTTCAGCCATGACTCGGGACGCCCACTGTGCTGGTTTGACTGGGCCGTCATCGGGACGTTCCCTTTGCTCAGTGCGGTCGGGGGACTGGTGCAGTGGAAATGGACCGCAACGGAGTTACCACATAAGGAAGGTGAGTTACAGGATAAATATAACAGTATGAGTAAATAGTTTGCAGACACTTTTGCAGGATGAAAATACTTCAGCAGAGGAGACTTCGGTGATTATAATTATAGTGTTTTAATCTAATGCTAACAAATGGCACCACTGTCTGAACCAATGTTTATATCTGTAAGCCTAATATTTTCTAAATCTCTAAACCCCCACCTGAACCGAGCAAATTGTTTCCAGTTTGGCTTTACCCAAATCTAAAAGCTTCTTGAAAAAAGCATCAAAATAGCAAAAAGAAATTATACAAAAAAGGAGAATGAACATGCAACAAAAGAGCGACAAAAATTTTACAGCAAAGTGACAAAACGTATGACGAAAAAGCAACAGAAATGACATAAAAGAGCAACAAAAGAGGAGCAGAAAAGCGACAAAAAAGCAATGAAAAGAAAAGTCAAGAACGGTTGCGACAACACGGCAACAACGCAAGGAAAAGATCAGTTCAGTTTTGAAGGTCTTCGCTCTCAGATGAGGCGTTACACTGGCCTAATAGGCTGTAAATGTTTAGATTTGGGTAAAGCTGAACTGTTAAATTTATGATAAAATGTGGACAGGAAG
This sequence comes from Neogobius melanostomus, assembly GCA_007210695.1. Classification (NCBI taxonomy): domain Eukaryota; kingdom Metazoa; phylum Chordata; class Actinopteri; order Gobiiformes; family Gobiidae; genus Neogobius; species Neogobius melanostomus. Next base: position 2,115,705 of record VHKM01000223.1, on the reverse strand, counting down.
TAGTCTTTACCCTACACTGGCCAACAGGAAGTTAGCCAAAGTCTCATGCAAACTCCTGGGAAGATCAGCTCCTGTATCATGTGCAAGTGACAAATGCATGGTGTGTTTTAAGGGCCATGAGTGAATCCCAGTTCTTTCCTTGTAACTAACCAAACCAAGTTAGAGTTACAACATGAAATCCTGTCACATGCACTTCGAGTAATAAGTTATAAATAAACTATGGTTATTAAACTAGTCTTGACCGAATTCAAAGAAGGATACATTGAATTAATGTGTTTCTATGTCCAGGATTTCATAAGAAACAAAAGAAACACGTCCCAAAGCACAGGCACTTTGTGCAGGGCGGCAGACGACCCCATCGCAAACGCCGGCCTCCACCGCTCAAGCGCTACGCAGGGGACGTCCTGGCTCCGGTGAGTTATAGAAACATTACACCCTCCTCTAATGCACGCTGATACAACAAACAAAACAACTATTCTGCAAGAAAATTAGTTGGTAACTAAAACACAAACTATACCATTTAAAAACTCTAGGACCATAGCATGTAATTGATGACCTTTTGGATTTTATCATCAATGAAAGCTCTGGTGCAGTAATATCATCTGCAATTTTAGACTTTTTATATTCTATTTATACAATATTATTTGTTTTACACCCAGTCTGTAGGGGCATGTCCTGACTTTTTTCACTGGGGCAGTGACACAGGGGCAGCCCAAAGCTTTAAAGGTGCACGATGTAACTTTTTATGTAAGAAAAAAAAACCTTGATATTTGTGCATATTTGACCTTTTAGTGACTCAGTGTCGTCTATCAGCTAATCTCACTGACATGGTCTTCTAGTTCTGTAGCGTGTAATCAAAGCATGAGTCAGGAGCCTGTTCAGATTGCGTTACAACCCTCACAATTGCACCTTTGCTCTCCCTCACAGTGGCCTCTATGATGCTTCAGAATCAATTGTTTTTGGGTTTCTGGCCAGTTTCAGGTACAAACCCCAATGAACAATTGATCCTGAAGCATCATAGAGGCCACTGTGAGGGAGAGCAAAGGTTATGCTGCTCCCATAACGCCACTGAGTCACTAAAAGGTCAAATATGCACAAATATAATTTTTTTCTCACATAAAAAGTTACATAGTGCACCTTTAAAGTGCATATGACACATTAGACACATTTTTTGCTAAAACACAGTTAATACGATTATATTTAAGATTTTGCTAAAGATTATACCCAGTTTTCTTTAGTTTGAGCATTTTTGTTTATGTTTTCACTTCCTTATTGGACACCGACAGGAAGTGACATCGAAGAAGGTAAACAATTTTAAACTGTTAATGTGCAACCATGTTAAGTCAATGGGAAATGAATGAGTCAAACTGCTGTGGAATGTTACCTTCTTTTATGTCACTTCCTGTCAGCAGCTTAAAAATTCAAATAAAAATCCTGCCCAACATTTCTTCATTAAAATTGCTGCTTCACTGAAACATCTAAGTCATATTTTCAAGAGCATTAAAATCTGTCATATGCACTTTAAGCTAAATTCTAATTAAAGATATAACTCTGATGAACTGAGTGTATTCTTATTCATGGTATCCATATTTATTACATTTGGTGATACATACAGTACCCGTCAAAAGTTTGGAAACACGTTTTATGTATTGGCTTTTCTTTATTTTTAACACTATTTACATTGTGTGATTCTGACTGAAGGCATTAAACTCTGAATGAACACATAAGGTTATGTAGGACACAAAAAAGGGTGAAATAACTCAGAATGTTTTATATTTTAAATTCTTCAGGATTGCCACCCTTTATTCACCCTAATTTATCCAGACCTGGTTTAGTCCGGATTGGGTCTTTGTCTTTTCTTGGAAATGCTTGAAAATCAAGAGCAACCCAAACAAATAATACATTGTTCGAGAGCCTTGATAACCTTTCTACAAGACAATAGTATTGACATAATGCAGGTCCCGGCCCATCTCCCCCACAGAGGCTGTTTTACTCTTATTTATCAAACACAGGGTTAATCTCGTGAAGGTTCAATATTGTGATGTCTTTCACAGAGTTACATCCAGAGTCTTCAGGAGCGGAGGATGGGCACTGGCTCCTCCTGCAGCAGCATCAGCAGCACCATAACTCACACTCTCATCGACTTTGACTTCGAAACAGGCTCCATGGTCCCGCTGACGGCCTCGCCTACGCCTGTTTGCGCCGTCTGAGAAATCAACACCTGTCCAATAACTGAACACCCACTGACAAGCCACAAACGCAATAAAACCGTGAAGGCAGTAATTCTCCTTTTGCTATTGTCCCAAGTGTTGAATCTACGGTGATGTGGGTCATAGGGATGTCACGATTCAAAATTATTGTGAGGAAAATGATTGCGATTTTACGTTTATTCATGATGATCAAAATTAAAGAAAGAGATGGAGAGAATTCCTTAAAGCCTTAAAGGAACAGGCCACCATTTTTCCATACTGAGATATGTTCTTACCTGAGCTTAGATGAGTTGATGCGTACCTGTCTGTTGTTAGCATTTAGCCTCTCCTCCTCTCCTCTATGGGACCAAACGGGGGTGAAGTTAGAAGCGATCAAGCTCTTCCATGTTTCCCCTATTTAAATACGGTTACGTGAGCAGTTACACAATCCAAGTATAGTTACACAAAATTAAACATGTCGATTTTCTAAGCGGATAAAAAGGGGAACTATATTGTGAGGCGTAATAACACCTTAGGAGCACTTTGACTTCACCCCCGTTTGGCCCCTGGGAGTTTACAGCCTATAGGCCATTGCAATGCTTCATTTAAAGCTAAGGCCAACAAAACTCATCTAAGCTTCTTCCTTGTTTTGTTTTTATTTTGTAGGGTTTTTGCCACATTTTCATTGTTTTGTTGCATTTTTGACACGTTCTCATTCCTTTTTTTGTAGCGTTTTGGCCGCTTTTTGTTTTTTAGTGTAATGTACCTGTAATAAAGCCACAAAACGTGACCGGTTAATCTTGACATCCCTTGTAGGGCTGGGTACTGTTACATTTGTTTTCGATACTGGTACTTTAACGATAGTTGGTTTACGATACTGACACCTGAACTATACTTTTTTCGATACCTCCACTAAAATATTTGTCGTCTAGAACACACAAAAACAGAACAATGTTAATTTATTCCATAAAGACAATTTCTTTTAAAGAGGGGGTATTATGCTTTTTTCAATCACATAGCACCAGTCTATAGCATACTACAATGATGACGTAACCTTCTGTTGGTCTGTACATGCAGTAAATTAAAATAACTGCCTTGAATAAAATTGCTCTCTCAAAATGGCTGTACTGAACGTCTTGAAATAGGCCTCTGTCTCTTTAAGAAGCTTTCCGACACGCCCCCTTCAGCACACTGCTGTGGCATCTAAACAACACTACTGTGCGGGGAGGGGGCTCTGCTGAGCTGAGGAGCAGTGGTTGGTGGCTTGGCTGGTGACGAAAGGTCCAGAGGCGTCTCCAGGAGGTGGGGGCGTTCCTAGGAGGACTGAGGCATAGCTACACCTAAAATGGCTGCCGTCTAAGTTTTACTGATTACTCAAAAATATGTGAATGAGCCAAGGCAACACTCCAGGCATGTGTTTAATGAGGGAATGACATAATAACATGATATAAAGCTTGAAAAAGTCGATTTTACATAATACCCCCCCTTTAAATTTGTATAATTTATTTGAGCTGAAACAACCAAGTAACTTCCTTTAATGCCGCCCCTGGACCAACGACATCAAAACGTGGTCTCTAAAAATATTCTTTCAGTTCCTGCTTTTGATACTTTTTTTTTTTTTTCCATTTAACGGTGCTCAGCCCTAAACCCTAGTGGGAATGGTTTGATTATATCGATATGAATTCACACATGACATCATAAACACAAGACTATTTAAAATGTATTTATTTATGTAAATTCAAAGGGCTCAATTTTCTTTAGTGTATATTACATACAGTACATGTATTTGTCACAATGGATATTTTTCTCATTGATAGCAAACTGTTCTGTTTTCATAATCCTTTATTACGGACAATTATTTAAAGCTTTTGCAAGTTTGTCGAGCGAGTCACGTGGAGGGCAGCGTAAAGCGACGCAGGCACAAAATGGACCCGCAACAAGGACAACGGCTTTGCCCTTTTGTGTTTCTCCCGCCGTCTGACACTGTTCCCACTGTTTTTTTGAAGCATCTCTGGGAATTTCCTGAAATCGCCTGAGTGCTCGTGTCTTTGTGAATTATTGATGTGTAAAAGCAATGTCAAGAGACTGTCAATCAAAAATATGGCGGAAAGGTCAACTCCCAACGACCGCACATCCTGGTGAAATACGGCCGTTGTTCTTTCGTTTCCTTCCATTTGCACAGTTTGTATTGTCCACTTAACTCTGCGGTGTGACTGCCTTAACAGCAACAATAAAATAACAAATAAAAATCCTTCTCTTTGTCATTCCATTTGCCCGTATTATTGTACAGCTACATAATAAACATGTATTAGGATCAATAAACATCAGTGTGGGTTTCCTTTGTTAGCTTATTGTCACTGGTGGAAGGTCGGTGATCTACTTTACTGTTGCCGTCAATACAAAACATGCTCCTAATGGCCAACGAGACACAGAAATAGCTATTTTTGCAGTGGATAATCAAAGAATAGACTTGGGATGAGGACCTACTTTATATAAATCTCATATCTGGCTGTTTTTAGTCAAAATCTCCATGGAAACGAGCTGGAGTCTGTTCATTTTTTAGGTAATTTTCAACAATGAAAATATTAGTCCGGTTCACTACGTAATTTCGCCAGATTTTTGTGGAGAGTATCAAAACAACACATTTTTGAAAACTTTATGAAATAAAATGCCCTGATATGTAAAAAAAAAAAAAAAGGTGTGACAATAGCGAGAATAACATTTATATGGGGAGTAAAAAACTTAGTTTGGCGGAAATGTATTAAATTTGACGGAAAATTCCATTTGTTCGCTCCAATCAACAAAGTAAACGAAAACCTTGTCATATTTTTCACGGTGTTGCCGTAGCGATGACCAGAACTCCCCATTTACTCTAATGGAAAAATTGTATAATTGCACAATTTTACAAAATGACAAGGTCTAATGGAAACATTGTTTTTCTCATTGCTTATACCAGTGGCTCCTAACCCTTTTTGCTTGAAGCCCCCCTGCGCGTGCTGTAGTCGGGCCGTGCCCCCGAGCCTGAAACTGTGGCCCCACAAATGTATCAAAACATGAAAATAATTGCTAATAAGTATTTATTTCAAACAAATACACTGAAATTGGAGTGTTTAATGCACCTGTAGTCCTTACTCAGTCATGTTTGATGAATTTAGACTCTTTATTTTGCTCAAATAATATCATTTATGACCTGACCCTCTGACCAGGCAAAGCTCTGGGCCCCCTGCAATCCCAGGCGCCCCTAGGTTGGGAACCACTGGCTTATACCATAAGGTTTCCAACAATATATAGTTTTCATACTCTCCACGAAAATCCCACAACAGTGGAAATCTAAACATAGTGAGCCGGACAAATGCTTGTATCCTATTCTATTTACCGGGTCAAATGTTATTTTTCTGACTTCTTAACCCCACAGGAACCGTTCACATTTCCTCCAGTTTGTCATTACCCAAATCTAAAAGCAAAAAAGTGTCAAAAGAGCCACAACAATGTGCTGGAAAAGCAACAATAACACAATAAAAGAAAGCGACAAAAACACACGACAAAAAAGTGATTAAGAAATGACGAAAACACAATAAAAACACTTCCAAAATGTGACAAAAACATGACGAAAAAGCAACAAAAACACGACTAAAGAGGGATGAAAAATCAACAAAAAATCAACAAGAAAGAGCGACAAAAAAGTGAGAAATAAAATGTGATGGAAAAGTGACTAAAACACGACCAAAACGCTTCAAATATGCAACAAAAAAGTTGCAATCAGTTTTGTAGGTCTTAGCTTTCAAATGAGCTGTCACACTGGCCTATATCGAGCTCCAGTCGAGAAGCTTTTAGATTTGTGTAAAACTGAACTGGAGAAAATGAACTTGGTTAAAGCGGGAGGTAAGAGGTTAAGTACAAGTACATTTTAATGTATACTTTTATCACAACGTTTCTTGAGTTTCTTCAGTTCAGAAATGTGAGAATAAAGTCTTCAAATTTTTGTATTTCAATTCAAGAGAGCACTTTGGCATTTACTCCTGTGGCTTCTACTTAAAGAAATACAGTACTTCCACAAGTGCTTTCCCCATACATCAAATTAAAATGATGACATCGTGACAGGAAACTCTGTGATTTTAAAATTGTTGATTATTTACGGCATGAAAAATATGGTCAGACTATGTGGCTTTCAAACAGTCCATAGCAGTTCCATTCTTTATTGAATTGAGGCCATTTTGTTTATGTTTTTGACCTTCTTTGGGTTAATCCTCATTTGGAACAATTTAGTAATGGTTTGGTTTCCTTGTTAGACCTGGTTTATCACTAGTTTAGGCCTGGTGTTGTCCTGTTTTAAATAATCATGCTCATTACATGACCAAATCAACTTTATATTTTATAATTTGTGGTGAAATGACTACATTGAGACGTCAACAATTGCCAATAACTGTGACGTCACTCATGTTGACGCGTTTCCAACCGCAGACACTTATCTCCCCCTTGTGGCTCAGTCGTCACATTGCAGCCAGCGCGAGTTGTCCGAGGGCGACCCTTTCACCTGCTGCTTCTTTTGGTCCACGCGCCAGAACTGAGCGCCTCTGAAGAGGTACACGCTGCCGTCGGTCCACGTCACTGCCGCGTCCGTGCCGCTAGGGGCGCCCTTGAAGAGGCGGCTGATGGGCTGAGGATACGACTTGAAATCTCCAGGTTTAATCTCATCCCACTGCCAGAAGCCAGAGCCCTGAGTGAATGCAGAATACACAAGATCTGGGTAGAATAACAGGGTTTCTACAGGTGGCAGAAATCCAAATTCAATGCTTTTGAATGACATTTTAATTTTATTTATTTATTTTTTTGTTATTGGTTTATTTGGTCGGGACAGTGCATGTTAATGAACATACATGGGTCCACCACTAAAAACATGTACAATAGGCCAGAATGAATGAGAGTGTGTTTGAGAGTGCACATGGGGGACGACGGATGGACATTAGCACAAGGCTACAATCCGGTGTGGCGTGTTTACATGTATGTTCATTAACATACACTGTCCCGACCAAATAAACAAATAAATAATAAATAAAATGAAAGTGGAACCATTTTCAGAGGATTTTAGGCCCTTTGCCTAAAATCACTGTTGATCAACTGCTTGAATCAACTCTGAAGAAATACTGTTATTTGGAATAAAATATACTAAAACAGGGCCAAAGTGCAAATTTTGGCCAATAACTTCAATTCAATATTTCTGTTTGGGTCGTGGCTTGTTGTTATTGGTTGAAAATGGGTCTTAAAGTTTACCAGCTGAGACTAAACTGTTAATGTGCTTTACCACTACAAAGCATTTACGTAACAGAATCACAACCCATATACATACAGTCACTGCAGTTACATGAACAAGGGGAGAGCTGGATCTCCGGCTTAGTCTGACTAAAACAGGATTGCCAAATCACATATAAATCCAGGAGATTCGACCACACTGAGACGTGTGAAGTGTCTTGCCCAAGAACATAATGACAGTGTGCATTAGTAGGAGTATTGACCCTAATGTCAATACTGTGAAAATACCCAGTCCATAAATAACATAGAGCTGTTTTACATATCTGTCTTTACCTTTAAAAAGACCAGCTTCTTGTTTTTTGTTGAATAAAAGCAGAGTCGATATTTGCAGGAATGTTACTCAGGCGTCGAGGAAATCCGTGGTCTATTTTGAAGCCGGTGTATCTCCACAACTTGTCACCTGTGGAGCCACAATGTTTTCATATTACCTCGTGTGCATTACGAAATAGAACAATACTTATTATCAACTTTTATTTAATCCAATGGGGCCATTTAAAAAACACGCACTATTTTGATTCACAAGGAGGAAACTTATTAAAACTTGATTCTTAGTTTGAACGTTCTCTACAGAATAATGACTTTTCTATTGCACAATGAGCGACACAGTGACCGCTTAGCATTTAAACGATTCACTTCAGGCAGAATTCGATACGTATTTCAATATGATGGGCACAATTATGATTCAATTCCATTCATTTAATGTGCTGAACAAGACATACAAGTGGCATCTTTTAGTTTTTTTTATATATTGTTCATAACAACATAAGGTCCAGGGACTCATCATTTACTAAAATAGAAAAGTCTTTATTTCAGGGCTGAAAACATTAAAAATGCATGTGCCGTTTTTTTCTTTCTTTTTTTCTATGTTTCTGGACCCGAAATAAATACTTTTTGTAATTTTTGAATATGAGTGCCTCGACCTTATCTTTTTATGCTTATTCAACTTCTTCCTTCCATAAGCACCGTCTCAACTGCAGTAAAATATTTTTCATGTAGTTTAAAAATTCATGTCAAAATTCATTCTCGTATAAATTATTCAAGTGCTTAGCTCTTGTAGACCTTTGAAAAGGGAAACATCTGAGAATACCGTTAGCAGCACATCTACAGTCTCTCATCGATTCATATTGACCGTATTGAATTGAACTGCTACTTGCTGACTCACCTTTGACGAAGTAGGACTTGCCGGTGCGCGGGGAGTGAACAGCGGCGCTCAGACCTCCAGGCAGTTCCTTCCACAGAGAGGACACAGGGACCGCACTGGAGCCAGACATGGTCCACACAAACTGACCGCTGAAGAGGTACGTCTTCTCCTTTGGACCTGAGGGACAAATGTTAGAGAAAGAGTATTTTGGTTTTGGTGAATTCTGCAGGTTATAATGATGGACTATAATACACATGGAACTATGACTGTACCAAGCATCACAGCATCCAGTGTGACTTTGCAGAGATCAGGGGCGCCTCCTGGTGGAGCAGCTGGGACTGGGTTTGAAGACTGAGGCTTCCCTGGAATGAAAAGTTACTGTACAGTGTTTAACCTCTTAACCCCCGCCTTAACTGAGTGCATGTTCTCCAGTTCGGCTTTACCCAAATCTAAAAGCTTCTTGAAAAAAGGGTCAACATAGCGACGAAAATGAGGATGAAAACGCAACAACAAAAAAGCAGTAAAAGAGCAACATAAATGTGCCAGAATAGCAACAAAAGCACAATTAATAAGCGACAAAACACGACTAAAGAGTGATGAAAAAGTAACATAAAAGCCACAAAAGAGCGACAAAAACATGTCACGTGGGCAGCACAGTAGCACAGAGGTTAGCGCCTCTGCTTCACAGCTAGAAGGTCCCGGGTTTGATTTCCACCAGGACCAGTGTTAATTTCATCGACTAAAATATTTAGTCTTAATTTTAAACTTGACCTTGACCTAATTTTTGTCAAAGTGATATTTTTGACGACTAAAATTGGACTAAAACTAAATTAAAAGTTTTTCATGAGACTAAAACTATGACTAAAATGTCCAGATTTTTTAGTCGACTAAAATAAGACTAAATAAAAATGAAAAGGAGAGACTAAAATCATCCAAACTTCTATTGACCGTCTGAAAGAGCCTCAGATCATGTAATTTCACTGCCAAAGGAGCAGCTCTGAGCTTTGTTCATGTGGAGCAGCTCCATGAAGCAGAGGACCTTGATTAAATATGATTATAATGAATATTATAAATGTAAATTGTAAAATCGATTAAATTTGTCTTAAATTTAGTCGACTAAATTTACTTGCAATTTTAGTCGACTAAAACTAGACTAAAACTAGACTAAAATTGAATTACATTTTCGTCAAAAGACTAAGACTAAAACTAAATTAAAATATGTTGTCAAAATTAACACGGACCAGGACAGGGCCTTTCTGTGTGGGGTTTGCATGTTCTAACCGTGTCTGTGTAGGTTTCCTCCGGGTACTCCGGTTTCCCCTACCACTAAAAACATGTACAATAGGTGAATCCTCTAGCCAGGTGATTATGACCATCAGCCTGGCTCCACATCATGGAGATGGGTCCCCAGGGGCGGCACTGAAGTCGACCACTGCTCCTTACATGTTGCCTCAGTGGCATCGAAGGATGGGTTAAATGCAGAGGACAAATTTCCCTACGGGGACAATAAAGTAAACAAACAAACCAACCAAAGCCACCAAAAATGCAATGAAAAACTGACAAAAATTAATCAAAAAAGTATGAAACACGATAACATAATAACTATAAAAAAAGAGACGAAAACATGTAAAAAACACTTGTATTAAAACGCGGCAACAACAATACAGAAAAGTCACCATCAGTTTTCCAGGTCTTAGCTTTCAAATGACTGGCCAAGCTTACCAGTCGAGAAGCTTTTACACTTGGGGGTAAGGGGTTAAACAGAGATGGAAATCGGACACAGGTTTAAATTTGAGTTTTGTTCAGTTGATCATTTGTCTGCGTGAGCTCTCAGAGTCAGTTGTACAGTGGTTTTCCATCATAGAAAAGGTCATCAGTACTGGGTTGAAGACGTTTTACTAGTTATTACTGTAAAATAGCGCTGAAGTACAAGTTTAGTCATTAAAGTGCGACACACTGAAATATTATTGTGTACCATATAAAGCCTGTATTCCCTGGATGTCGTCTGGATGGAGTTTAAAGTTGGAATTATATCTGTACACTGGCCCCATGAGGGCGCTGTAGTGCTGCGAGTGTCCCAGGCCGAGCGCGTGGCCGACCTCGTGAGCCGCTACGATCCTCAGGTTGGAGCCGGAGCTGCGGCCCTCTGTCCACAGCTCGTCTGCATCAAAGTGGATGAGACCTGACTCAGGGGCGTCTGCGTGCGCTAAAACATGCCCTGAAGATGAGAAACATACAGTCAGTGATGGGAGAAGTGACAAGTCCTGTAAATTAAATAAAGGAGAAAAAATAATAAAACAAACAAAATTTCAAGTAAATAGTCATCATCACTGTATCCATTAATGTTATTATTTACATACATATTTATCACCAAATTGTGGCACACATTGTACTGTAATATTAGATGACGAAATATTGCACTTTTGAATGACACTTATAGGGGCTTTATATTGCAACTCTGGTGGTAGTAAACTGCCACCGGGGTTGACTGCATCTCTGACCAACAACCACTCACTCGCTCGTCACATTCATACACAGGCAAAGTGACGTGCAAAAAGACATATTTGACATGCTGCACATTACGGTTGAAATGAGGACTTGAGAAAATGAAGTTATCAGCTAAAACTCATAATACACTCAACTCCAAAAGAGCAGAAGAACTAAAGATGATCTAGAGCAGGGGGCCGGCATTGAAAAATGTGATCAATGCCTAAACGCGATGACAAGTATTTTTCTTATCGCAGTACAATCTGTATCAGCACAATGAAGTGCCGCCTATTGAATGAATGAGCAAAACCAGAAAAAACAGGGATCACCGTACATGTGAGCGTGTGTAAGTGTGTGACTAGAGAGACAAAGTAAAAAGCTAAATTGTGCTCAAATTGACTCGGGATTAAACTGTAGGAACTGGACATTGTTCCAGCCTCTGTGGTGCAGATTTGACTCTTGACACCAACAATTTGCTGAATGTCTCTCCCTGCTTTTTTCACAATTCACTGTCCTGTTAAAAACTCATGTTGGTCTACTTTACACTGCATTCAATGTTACATGTATTAAATGTATTAGTTAATATTTTATTGACTAGGTTACAGGTGCATTCTTCTTCTTCTTCTTCCATCAGGTCGGCTCCGACCCCTGGTGACCAAATCGACTAGGCATCTCCATCTCGTCCTGTCTCTTGCCGTAACAAGACAGTTCTTCAGAGTCATTCCCAGTTTTTCCAGCACATTGTCCAGCCATCTCGTTTTAGGTTTTCCTCTGCCTCTCTTTTCCTCTGTGGACCCTGGCATGATGGCTTTCTCCAAACTATCGTCTGCTCTGATCACATGTCCAATGAAAGACAGTCTGTTCCCCTCTATTATGTTCATCAGAGATATTTTCACTTGGATTTCTTTCAGGACCCATTGGTTTGTTTTCTTCGCTGTCCATGGAATACGTAGAAGCCTCAGGCGCATTGAGTTGCCTTGTGTATGAAATGCGCGGTATAAATAAAATTGCCTTGCCTTGCCTTGCCTCCTCCACGTCCACATTTCAAAAGCCTCCATTCTCTTTCTGTCTGCCTTTTTTATAGTCCAGCTCTCACTTCCACTGGAAAGACCATTGTTTGGACTAACCTGATCTTGACTGATTTTGATAAATTTTTATCTTTAAATATGTTGGTAAATGTACTTAAAGTTGTTCGCGCTATTCCGATTCTTCTTTGTATTTCTCCATCACAGGTGCATTAGGCAACTTTTTATGGGGGAAAAAGTTAACATTATAACTAAGTTGGTATTATTAGTTAGTATTTGACCTTTCAGTGACCCAGCGGCTGTATGGGTGGTTAGCTTGGCACCTTTGCTTTCCATCTCGGTGGCCTCTAGGAAGCTCCAGGACCAATTTTTCAGGTTTCTGGAGGGTTTTACTGCTGATTGATCTTTGTCTTTGGTCAAGTATACACTCACCTAAAGGATTATTAGGAACACCATACTAATACTGTGTTTGACCCCCTTTCGCCTTCAGAACTGCCTTAATTCTACGTGGCATTGATTCAACAAGGTGCTGAAAGCATTCTTTAGAAATGTTGGCCCATATTGATAGGATAGCATCTTGCAGTTGATGGAGATTTGTGGGATGCACATCCAGGGCACGAAGCTCCCGTTCCACCACATCCCAAAGATGCTCTATTGGGTTGAGATCTGGTGACTGTGGGGGCCATTGTAGTACAGTGAACTCATTGTCATGTTCAAGAAACCAATTTGAAATGATTGGAGCTTTGTGACATGGTGCATTATCCTGCTGGAAGTAGCCATCAGAGGATGGGTACATAGTGGTCATAAAGGGATGGACTGCCGCATACTGGATGTTTTTCCCTTTTCACACCATTCTTTGTAAACCCTAGAAATGGTTGTGCCTGAAAATCCCAGTAACTGAGCAGATTGTGAAATACTCAGATCGGCCCGTCTGGCACCAACAACCATGCCACGCTCAGAATGGCTTAAATCACCTTTCTTTCACATTCTGACATTCAGTTTGGAGTTCAGGAGATTGTCTTGACCAGGACCACACCCCTAAATGCATTGAAGCAACTGCCATGTGATTGGTTGTTTAGATAATTGCATTAATGTGAAATTGAACAGGTGTTCCTAATAATCCTTTAGGTGAGTGTACATTCCATCTAGAAAACATGTCTTAAACAACCCATTCTCCTTGCACAGTCAGCCACTCCATCACCTTACTCGCCTCTTATTACCCAGATGCCCTATTTGTGCCAGCCGAGCCGCTTCAACACTGTCTGTCTTACCTCTGCCGTCGAAGGGACTGGGCAGGACTTGTCTTTTCGGTGGAAAGAGATCTTGATGTCGGCTTGTCCTGAGTACAGTTCTCTGAATCTTAAGGGCGAAACGTCACTCCAGTATCTGAAGGCACTGTGGATGGCCGAGCGCGTCTTCCCCTGGCCCAAGTCAGAAGCATAGCTATAGATGCGGAAGGTCAGCAGCTTCTTCTTCCATTTGCCTGTATCAAAGAGCAGAGTATTACTACTGCTGTTCATGTATAGCATATACTGCCCCTATATGTCGACATTGTCCCTACATAACTATAGAGGCGACAGTGGCACAGGTGGTAGAGCAGGTCCTCTCATGATCGGATAGTCGATTGTGTCCGTTGTGTCTGTTGTGTTCTTGGGCAAGACACTGCATACATTGGTGTATGAATGAGAGTGTGAATGGGTGAGTAGTTCCTTGCTGTAAATCACTTTGAGTGCCTAATGTAGGTGGAAAAGTTTAGACCATTTACCATAACTATGACTGTGCACTGTAAACGATACCACATGAAACTTTAGATACTACTGGTATCAGGGGAAGAAAAAAAGGTATTGAAAACGTGTGCCTTTTTCTTTAGATACCAAGTGTTGATGCCTGTCGGGTCCAGGGACAGCACTAAAAAGAGTTACTTGGTTGTTTCAGCTCAAATAAATGATACAAATTTAAAAGAAAAAGTATTTTATGGAATAAATGAACATTATTGTTCTGTTTAATGGTTCTAGACGACAAATATTTTGATAAAGGTATTGAAAAAAGTATTGTTCTGGTATCGGTATTGTAAACCAAGTATCGTTTAAGTATTGGTATTGGGGAAAAATAGTACCCACAACCATGGGCGCCGTAAGGGGGTGGAAGGTTAGGACGATTCTAAGGGCCCAGGCTGAAGAAGGGCCCACAAGAGCAGACCCTTTTTATTTTTAAATGTGCTAGGGCCTCTCATGCACTCAATGTGTGTATTTGGGCAATTTTGACTAGCAAACGGGAAATATTTATTGGGTTAAATCTTATCTGTAAAAAATGTAGGGGGCCCAGAAATGTTTGTTTCCATAGGGCCCAGAATTTCTGGCGGCGCCCCTGCCCACAACACTCTAAAAATACTCTAAAGTAGTAAGTTACTACTCAAGTTGTGACAAACTATTTGGCCACGCTTTACTGTTAAAATATTATTATTAAAGGATTATATCAAAACATTACAATAACAGAAATGTGAATAATGCACAGTAGTAGGATTTGGCCTTAATGTGTCTACATTAAGCTTTTGTCACAACTTATATTAGTGGAGATATCCATCGTGACCAATTATTTTACTCAAGAAAGAACAGTTGCAATACAATAATGTAACACAAGCAGAAGTTGAAAGTAATACTAAAGGTATAAGTTCTTCAGAACATGACTACGATTAGCAAATGTAACACAAGTAAATATTGTCCATCTGAATATCCATAACTCACCCATGATGCGATATCTGAGGGACTTGTCACTAAAAGAGTCCTCCAAGCCACAGCGCGGTTTGTCCATCATGGCCAGGGTCGGTGCATCTAGACTTCCTGATGCTGGCAGGTTGGTCGCCCTCTGAAATGTCCTAAACGATACAAAGAAAAGAGTCCATTTAGAACAAAAGTAGTAGGTTTGAGGCCAGCGAAAAAGGTCATCTGCTCACCTCAGTGCATCTGTCAACTCGTCTTGCCGATAGTTTGTAGGTTTACCACTCAGTTGGATATGAAGATAGCCATATTTCTTTAAGTATGCCTGAATTCACAGCACAAATCCGTTACGAAAGCATGGACAGAACAGAAATGGTCAATTTTAACAGCAAAAAATTGACAGAAGAGGCAACATTTTGTCTTACCAGTGCGTCTTCTCTCCTCAAGGCAGCAGATAAAACCACTTGTAATGTAATGACAAATCCCAGCAGCTCCAATTTTGTGGGTACCATACTCATTGATTCAAATAATAATTGTAATACAGAAAAGGATCAATAAAAATGGCTGTAAAATCTGCAGTTTAAGTTTCCATGTCAAGTGTAGAAGTAAAACAAAGTGCAGTGATCCTCCTACATGAGACTCTTGTCTGGCTCTCTTACACAGCGTGTTACTTGTACATGAGGTTTTTATACAGATAGGGCCAGACACAAAACCACTAATGCCTTAAAAGGAATGCCGAGTGTTGTCTGCAGCAAACCAAGACATAATTCATTCACTTACAACACAATAGCGCTTCTTACTCAAACAAGTCCAGAAATAGGAGCAGCCATAGGAAGTAATACAGCATATACTTTACAGGGCTTATAATATATAAACAAATGCTGAGGCACATCTTGTTGGTACCTATTTTAGTCTCATGGTTCAGCCCTAATGCTGATTTTTTTTCCCCCTCCAGGTTTAGTCCTAACATTCATAGTTAACATATTTAAAAGTCCTTTAGTCTGGACCTCTTGATGCAGATGATCACACAGAACAGACTATTATTATGGTCAGAGGTGGGTAGTACTCAGTTACATTTACTCAAGTACATGTTCTTTGTACTTTTTACTTCTACATGAGTAATAAAGTATCTGTACTCTTACTTGAGTAAAAAAAACAAACAGTAACTGATGTCCTGAGCGTAAATCATTAAGTGACAAATCTCCATATTGACGCATAAAATTGATGTATTTCTTGATTTGTTTACTTAATTCTTCATAGTGATTTGTTTTTATATGTCTTTATGGTATTTGTTTTGAAAATATTACAATTTTCACATTATTTCATGTTTTGTTTCTCATAATTTATGTCACTACTGTAACATGAATCCGAATTTTACGCTCAAACAGTTACTCAAGTAAAGTACGTAAGTAAGTAAGTGCTTTATTTGTCACGAAATAGTGTTCAGGTGTTAGTCCTGAGCTGCTGCGACTGAGCCGCGCCGCCATGCTGGGCCAAACCTGACCAGCATGTTTTTGGAGGTCGGGGAAACTGTAACATCTGGAGGAAACCTGGCTGCCTTCAGTCTCCTCTGATCCTCTGAAACGGTGCAGCGCCTCCTGAGTTTGGCCCTGTTTCAGAGCATGGTGTCCTGCACTGGTCAGCTCCACCTCCTCCTTCCTCTCGCTCCTGCGCAGCTCCCTCTGCTCCACAACAGTCTTTCACCATCTTCTGGCCGCATTCAGTTGCCCTGTGTATGAAATGCGCGGTATAAATAAACATGCCTTGCCTTAGCAGTTAATCTGTTTTATTCTCCAGTAAACGTCCATTAGCCAAAACAGAAGAAGGCTTGTGTGGCTTAGATGTGAGTCTCGCCTGGATACCTCCTTGTTTGCCCCTTTTTTGTTTCCTCTAGCGCCTCTTGTGCCGCCTCCACTGTGCTGCAGCTGTGGGGGCTCTTGGTGTTTCTTCAGTGTCTCAGAAGAAGAAATTGGTAGGACTCAAATGGATTTAGCTGATAAGCTAGCTGTTTGTTTATGTTTAAACAGCTGTTTTCTTCAGGATCATTATGGACTCTTTCCAGTGAAAAAAAATCCACAGATCCCCACAAAAACACGGCAAAGACGTACAAAAGTATCCAATTAAAACAATGTGGAAGACAGAAACCAAAAATGCAGTTTGCAGAAAAATACAAAAAAAATGCAGCTGTACCGAGAGAGAGAGGGAGGTACTTTTTTACTCTTACTTGAGTAAATGTGGCTCCTCTACCCACCTCTGCTTATGGTGTTATATTGAGAATGAGGAGTTACGTGCCAAGTAGGGGTGATTTGGGGGGGGCTCTGAGTCTGTCGGCCATTCAGTCACAGAGGCTTCCCCCCCACTCTACCCCCATTCAGTTCATTCTGTTACTACTGTATGAACATCTTTACATGATAGGACATAAATACAAACACCTGTCTGTTCTACTCATTTCAACTGACTTTGAAAAAGTCAGTTGAAAATTTTAACAGTAACGCAAATAGTTACTTTCCCTGGTAACGAGTTACTTTCACTATAGAGTAATTCAGTTACTAACTCAGTTACTTTTTGGAACAAGTAGGGAGTAACTATAACTAATTTTTTTTTTTAAGTAACGTTCCCAACACTGCTCATAAGCACTGATTTGCAATTTGTTTTAGAACAGGATTCAAGCACATTTTTCAGTTCAGAAGCATCAACATTTGAGGCAAACTGAAATATGAACTAATAGAAGAACAACATACATCTCAGAACACAAGTGTAGTGGACTAAACCACAGCAGCATTTATGAGACACATTATTGTGTTGTTTTCAGAGCGTAAATAATTACAGCCTTTGAAATTTGCTAATTGTAGCCAATAAAATCTCAATTTACATTTGATTGCGCTTAATTGTGCAGCCCTAGTATTATTGACTTTATAGCAATCAATTCATAAAAAGTCAATAAAAGGCATTGAGAGAGGAGCGGCTTTTATACCACTTCTTACTTAATGCTCACAGCTGTGGGAACAAAACAACTTAACCACATGAATTTTCACAAGAGACAAAGGACTGTTAATTATAATGTTCCCGTGTCAGGACAAAACCACTGATCCAAAACAATGATATTTATAACACCATTGCGTAATAATACAGTGTTGTCAAAATCTCACGGTTAAAATTCATGAACAATTATTCTTATCTAATCATTATCGTCATATTTCAAAACATTGAGAATAAAAACTGCATTTCTTTAAGTTGTTTACACTGAAGAAGAGCAAAGGATCATGAGCTGTCAACAGAGTTTCCGCTACTTTTACGCAACGGCAATAAAAAAGCACTTTATACCAAGACCATATCAAATAGTAAGTCCACAGATAAGCCACTATTATTACATCCATTACATTGCCATTTCTACAACAGGGAGAAAACGGCAACAATCAGGGAAGGAAGAAGTAATAATTCAGGGTTTCTACATAGAGCAGCAAGTCAAATGTTATGCTTTTTTAATACCCGAATATATTTTAATGCCACAATCGCCAAAATCTGTTTTATTTTTGCTAACATTCCATCAAGCTGAAGAATGAGGGAATATCTTGATATTCAACAGCAAACTGGACAAAACAAGCAGCTTTTGAGCAAAAATTGTGGACAGTTTCTGCCAAAACTGCAGCTGAATGTGTTTGACCATGACTTTTGGATTTTTAGGATAATATAAGAACTTATGCAACAATAATAGTAGAGCAATACCATTATTTCCCCCTAAAAAGGGGCTTTAACATTTGAAAGAAGACTGAAGTGTTAAAACTAATACAAGAATTTTAGATTGTCAATTACATAGATACTTTTTCCATTATCAGTCAGACCCCATGGAGACAGGATATGAAAAGATTTTATTTTATCATGGTTTAAACAGGCAGAAGCAAATCAAATGCTCTTTAATGCCATTTTTACTGCTCAAATGTTACTACCCATTTTAAAGCCACAAACGCAGAAAAAAGCAGCGCATATTTCATTTCTTAAGGCTTGCAAACATTTCATCAAACAGAGGACATTGGACAAAGAGGCCACTCTTAGCAAAAAATGTGGTCAATTTCAGCCAAAACTGCAACTTAATATGTTTTAGATAAGTTTGGTATTTTCGATGAACTTATGCAGTAAAAACTTGTCATAATTTTCCAATTAATTTAGATTTAATGCCAGTTTGAATCCAATGTAATGCTTTTTAAGGACATTTAAAGCGTTGATTTTGGCACAGTTTATCTAATCACGTTTAATGCCCCACGGAAACGGTTTATACATAACCCTCTACGAATGGTTGAGAAACGCTGAGCAAAAAAGCTCGTCTTGCCACCATTCAAACTGCAATTAATAGTACGTGCCGACGGCATCAGCATGTCCACACAATAAAGGACTTTTAAGGTATCGGAGTGCCTAGGATTTTTTTCCTTTTTGTGCCTACTTTTGATCTTGAAGAGCACCTGACCTTATTCCACCCACTGATCGCTTTTCCCTTCTTAAAGGTGCATTATGCAACTTTTTATTTGTGCATATTAGACCTTTCAGTGACTCAGCAGCCTTTATTTTGCATTTATTTTCCATCACAGTGGCCTCTATGACGCTCCAGGATCAATTATTTTTAGTGTTGAAGGTTTTCACTGCTGACGGACCCTCCACCAGAAAACCTACAAAACAGTTGATCCTTGAGCGTTGTAGAGGCCACAGTGATGGAAAATCAAGGTGCCATGATAAACACCCATGCAACCATTGGGTTACAAAAAGTAAATTACACACAGATTTTATATTGTTGTTTTTTTTACACAAAGAAGTTGCATAATGCGCCTTTAAAAGCAATTAATCGTGCTTTCTGCTTTCCCATTATTATCGAGACGTTTGGTAAAACCTTAAAAGTTTATTACGTTTGAGTCGTGTCAAGACCACTTGCTTTGATAGATTTTCTGCCATTTCAAAATAACTCACCATTTAAAAGATGTCTGTGTAAGTTCTCAGTCGTACAGGAGTTGTCCATCTTCAATGAAGGTACTTGAGTCATCTCCTGCACTCAGTAGTTGAAGTCTTCCGAACGTTTCGCCTCTCATCCAAAAGGCTTCGTCAGCGGACTAAAGTCCCCCTCGCCCGCTCAAAAAATGTTAGCTAAAGAAGAACGGTGGTTTGAAAGAGGAGTAAAAGAAGCTATTTTTGTCAAGAAAAAAAATCCCTCCATGAACCGGAATGGTGGGCTCAGATTTAATCTTCCGTCACTTTACTCCAATCTCCTTCGGGGACAGCCGACAGGGCACAGCCAGTCCAAGGAGACGGCACCTCAGCCCACAAAAGAACAATAAGCAGGTAATTAGCAGTGATCATCCATGAATAGGACAGATAATTGGCTTGTTCCATGTTGGGGCTACGCTAGTTCCTGACCTGAAGTTGTGAGCGCTAGCACTTCCTGTCCGTAGCGATTTCCATTAACATCTTATCCCCCACCTGAACCGAGCCCGTTTTCTCCAGTCGAGAAGATTTTCATTTGTGTAAAGCCGAACTGAAGAAAATGTGCTTGGTTACGGTGGGGTTTAAGAGGTTAAGATTAGCTTATAACCTGCTCGAATAAGCTTATTTTTTAATGATTCTGTAGTGGACAGTGAGTTCCTGGTAGATGACTTACAACTTCCTGTAGGATGTAAATATGTCAGTGGAGGAGACGCCTGTGTTTATCAAGACTGTGAGAGTTTGTTTTGAAGCTAAAGGCTAACATTCATTTCATGCGTTATAAAAATAGAAATAGCGCCGCAAATGTTTACCAATCTGCATAAAAACAAAACTCTTGCCTATAGTTTTAATGTTATATAGGTATTCATTATTTTTATTGTTTTTATTGCATGTTAGCGATTAGCTTCAAGACAAACTACTGTATCTGACCTTTATAAACACAGGCGTCTCCTCCACTGAACTATTTACATCCTACATCAAGTTTTTAACACGCAGTAAGTGATCCTTTACCAGGAACTCACTGTCCACCTTTTTTCGAGAGGGTCTGAGCTAATCTCCATAGGAAATGAATACGGACAGGAAGTGCTGGTGTTCACAACTTAAGGTCAGGGGCACTAGCATAGCCATATCATGCAACAAGCCAATTGGCAGTGATCATCTATGAAAAGGACAGGACTGACCGATACTGGGGTTGAGCAGGTCGTTAGAGACGCTCTACTTCAAAGGTGTTTACCCACAGGTGAGAGTAGCTGTGATTAGAGGGGAGGAGCCGGGCCAACCCCAACTCCTCCCCATGGCCTTTATCTAAGCTGCGGGCTGAGCGGGACTTTAGTCCGCTGACGAAGCCTTTTGGATGAGGCGAAACGTTCGAGACTTCAACTACGGAGTACAGAAGCTGACTCAAGTACCTTCACTGAAGATCACCATTTAAAAAAACAATCAAGAATAACTACATTTGAAATTATAGTTATCGTTCTTTTATTGCGGTGTGAAATAAAGTATCTTCCATCTGCATGTCTGTACATACTGAGGCATATCAAAAATCCCATTCTTGAAAGTTATGTTGAAGTGACAAACCAAGCGGCTGGTTTACACACAAGGGTTTCATTAGTCTATGTACGTTTAATAACACTGCTGACATGAGGAATCCATGATCAAAGTTGTAAAATAGAACAACAAAACACTAAAAAGGTTTCTCCACCTTAGGATTAGTGAGTGGTTTAATTAATGTACACATGATGTAAAAAACAAATGACAAGGTTTTTAAAAGACGTCCATGTAGTAAGAAAGTCCGCAGCCCATTC
The DNA here is from genome assembly GCA_007210695.1 of Neogobius melanostomus. Taxonomy (NCBI): domain Eukaryota; kingdom Metazoa; phylum Chordata; class Actinopteri; order Gobiiformes; family Gobiidae; genus Neogobius; species Neogobius melanostomus. Next base: position 2,094,066 of record VHKM01000223.1, on the reverse strand, counting down.
TGAAGTCATCCCCAACTGGTTAAAAAGTTAATGAAAGCTCCCACATTACGCTTTAATCAGGCTTTTCACAATACTTGTGTACAAAAACGACGGCTCCCTGTAGATATTGGATTATTAAACAAACAAACATGGACTGCTTCCATTTCCACTTGTTTTGCGGTCCCTGCAGGTGTCTATGGTTACATGGTGGGAGGGCAGCTGAGGGGTGTACAGTTATCGGGACAAAGTTAGCACAGTTTCAAAAGTGCCGCATCTAGCGAAATACAACGTGGGAATGCATCAGCACCGACAAATTAATTTCCTTATAGTGGATTTCAACCCGAGCATGAAAGAAAACTAGGCACGTTTTTCTGGTGATTAAGAAATAAATTAAAGTAGCATAATCTGGGAGCTTTGAGAGTAACACGGAAAGGTGAATGTTGGTGACTAACAAAACTGTCTTCAAATGTTGGTGGATCTGGAGTGTTCAGTTCCTCTCTTTTGGCCGCCGACGTAGCGTTTTATAAATCTTTCTCCAACTGCTCGAGCTCGTCTCTCAAAGCCTGCGCCCGGGCCAGCTTTTCCAGTTGCTCCTTCGAAGGCTGCTTAATTTCTCCCGAGTCCACTTTGTTTTGGAGATCCTCGATTTGCCGTATCTTCTTTTTCAGGTTCTTGATTTTCTTGGCCTTTTCCGAAGAATCGTCGGGAGCGGAGACTGCGGCGGCCGGACTCTCAGTAACTGTAAGCTGGTTGACGGCGTGACTAACGGCATCCTCCTGGTCCTCCTCGTCTGCTCCACCCTGCTGCTGCTGCTTGCGTTTCTCTTTGCGTTTCATGTTTCGTTTGGCTGATTTGGAGAGGCCAGATGCTTCATTCTCCTGTGGCTTAGGAGAAGCATCGTTCGGGTTCATGCCTGGAGGCAGGTCTGGCTTACTCTTGAAAAACTTCACATACTTGTTTTCGTACCTAGAAGAGAAAGCGTATTGCTTCATTTGTATGCATGCTATATTTCAATAGGAATGTCATGATTAATACATTTTTACAAGCAAATCACTGGTTTTCACAACCGATTTGTAAACAATTATAAATCACCAAGTGTGATTTAATGAATCAGTTCATGTAAGGTTAGTACGATGGTAATCCAGCAGGTTACCGCCATACTCACCATAAGTCAGGAGGATTCAAGTGACTTACCAAGTACTTCATTACTTTTTAGTTTGTCAGCTGGAAGATATCGTTTCTTCTCACAACACTTGTAACATCCCTGGTTTATACGTGAAAGCACAAGATAAAACTAGGAGAAGGACGTCTTACACTGGCACTTCCTCTTGAGGGGTGTATCCATCCTTCACTCGCCGCGGCTTCCTCCAGCTCCCGTCAGGACGCTGAGTGGCAGCGATGTATTTACCTAAAGAACAGAAATGATTGCATAGTTTATCTTTATTTATAAAGTATGCAATATCATATTATATTTTACTGCATTTCTCTGACATGATGAGGTTTCAATAAATGGCCATAAAAGCGTAAAACTAGATTTTTTAAGCCATTGTTTCTGCTGTCATTCAGATTATATCAATATTTAGTTTCCAGAACTAGATTCCCGGCTCCCACAGGTGCAGACTGTCGTTGTGTCCTTTGAGCCAGACTTGCTTGCTTGAATAGCAAGTGAATGGTTGTGGTCAGTGGAGCCAATGGCACCGATTGGCAGCCTCCCTTCCTTAAGTCTACCCCAGGGCAGCTGTGGCTACAATAGGAGCTTTCGGTCAACAAGCATGGAATGAATGAGTAAAGACTACAGTACAGTAAAGCGTAATAAAAGTTTAAGCCATTAATTATTGTTATCATTGTGAGACTTCTACATGTAGGATATACTATGTAATAACGATGTACTAATATAGTCATGGAATAAACGTATTTGGAAAGATATCCTCTTTTTAGACTAAAGATAATAGTGGAAGGTGCATATCAGCATTTAAGTTTGAAGAAACAGCACACTGTTTAGCAACTATTAGCACAATAGCTAACACACAACACATTCAAGTTGACCACATTGATCAATCTTTACTTTGAAGACATGAACAGCACGGCATAAGCTTTTTAACCCTCTTTTTGCAACGTGGTGTTTGCATTATTGGAATATAATTTGCACTTTGAACAGACAATGAGCCACATGCAGCAGCCTTACCCGATTCATCCGTGACATAGGGGTTGCCATTTTAACGTCAGTCGCCGCGCTCTTCATCAAACGTCCCCGTGGCTCGTGCACCAGGCAGAGCTGCGACCGGACGAGCTACGATGAAGTGTTTCAGGCTCCCAAAGCAGAAAGAGACATGTTCATTCAACACTCTGCACACTCCAGGCCGACGCTAGTGTCAAAACACCGCTGCACTTTACTCCGCACCGGGACGAACACGAGCGGAAAACAAACCGACCCTGACTTCGGAAATGACGACGTGGACCGCGGGTTGCCAAATCCTCTGGTATTTACGTAAACCTGCTTTTCAAATTGTGTTGCGAGTTAAAAGCATAGACATATTATTAAAAGAAGCAAAAGTCGACAATTAAATATATATTGTGGGATAATAGGGAGGGATGAGTTCACTGTTACCATGGAGATCCGCCATGTTGGTGGGTCCAAGCAAACGTTTTCCACGATAGACTAACATTAGCTAAACCTCTAACTCCCACAAAACAATGAGGATGAAAACGCAGTCAAAAAGTGACAAAAAATCAACAAAAAGTGACCAAAAAAAGTGACAAAAAAGTGGCAAAAAAATCAACAAAAAGTGGCAAGAAATCAACAAAAAGTGGCAAAAAATCAACAAAAAGTTACAAAAAAGTGGCAAAAAATCATCAAAAAAGTGGCAAGAAATCAACAAAAATCTACTATAAAGTGGCAAAAAATCAACAAAAAAGCGACAACACTCAACAAAAATGTTTACTCCAGTTTGGCTTTATCCAAATCTAAAAGCTTGAAAAGAAAGAGTCAAACTAGCGACACAAATGAGACGTAAATGAGGATGAAATCAACAAAAAAGTGACAAAAATGCGGTGGAAACGCGTTTAAAAAAAAGCCTAATAAAAGCCCCAAAAAAGTGACCCCAAAAAAAGCGACGACAACACAGAAACGAGATCAATTTTGTCTGTCTTAGCTTTCAAATGAGGCATTACACTGGCCTATCGGCTCCAGTCGAGAAGCTTTAAGATTTGGGTAATGCTGAACTGGAGAAAATGCTCTCGGTTAAGCTAGGGTTTAAGAGGTTTAAAGCTGTAAGTGCACTATAATGTGAAAGTTTAACCCCAGCGCAGCAGTGCTTGGTTCGTACATCTCATACACGATGTAATCTGCGCTCGTTCTTCCAACCTGGCAACATCGCAGTGTTGCCGAAGGAAAATATTGCCCAGAGCAGATACTTGGCATTACAGACGCTCCGGGAGCACCAGGAGCCTCCTCTGCATCTACCCCAGTCTGAGTCCTTTCCATCGCAAAGTACGTATGCAATTCTCCCACAGACATGTACAATGCAAGTACAACGCGTTTCTGGATAGATTCTCGTGTAGATGAATGTGTGTTTTACGTCCAAGTTAGCAGTTAGGAAATGGCTAGCTTTTACAACAAGGCATTGAATAGTAAAAAGGCAGCAGCAGCAGCAGCCGACTAGCCCCCGCCGCTAGCCAGCCCAGGTCGGCTTTTGAGTGCCATGATTTGGGGAAAGGCGTCGGTATTCGGAAATTCACATCGTTCATTTCAATTGCGCGCATTCCTTTTACATAAGATGCATTTTTACCGTGGGTGACGCAGGCGGTGCAGGGCTAGTGCTTTTTTTTTTTTTTTTTTTTTTTTCTGTAGCGGCAGAAAAAGCTTCGGCGCTGCTGCAGCCTCCGCTTTGGCCGAATGTCCTCAGCCCAAAAGCTACTGATGTAAAGACAAGACTTTCTAGGAAATGGTCTGATGTAAGGGTACATCGTGCTTTTGTTAAGCCTTCGTTCGCCTGAAGCACAGCAGCACACTGTAATGATTTTTTTTTTTTGCTGGAAAATGAAATCTGAATGAATTCTAGTCCTTATCACCGTTTTACTTTCTTTTCTTTTTTTCCTTCTTCACAATATTATTTGCCGTGCTTTGTGTTTCTGGGCCTGTTTGCCTGATGAGGAGTGTGCCAGCTGCAGAAATGTATCTGGATACACTGTTATGTGATCTTCCTATCAGTGTTAATATCGGATATTCAGTCCAAGAAAAAATTTTTGGCTGGCTAAAATGGACGAAAACTTACTGACAAGCAGTTAATGATGTCTCCAAACTATGACAAATTCTCCTGATATTTTTGGTCGACTTGTAAAAAGTCGACCGAAGGCATCTAGGCTTCCAATGACACATTTTAAAACCAATGTCCAAGGTTTAGTGCTTTGTAAATGTTAGAGTATGTCCACATAGCAGTGCTTGAGTAAATATTTGTGTAAGTGTAATAAGAATATAAATGAATTGACTAAATTCCAAAATTAAAAAGTATATAGGGCCGGGCGATTTTGGAAAAAAAAGAATCACGATTACTTCCCCCATATTTTTGATTCGATTTTATTTTTTCATCATAAATTAGCTCTTTTATTCAAACCTCGGCTCAAACAAAAACAAATGCTATCATCAAGTCTCATTTAAAGCAGTACTAAGTAACACTTGCCCCTAGAGGCCATAAGCGCAACTGCAGGTGTCGTAGCAAGTTGCGATTTTTTTTAACTTATTAATTGTCCTTGAGAGTAAATACTACGCTGACAGAAAAGTCGAAGGGAGAGAGGGATATTGTACATCCAATTACACAATAGAAATGATTTTTCACTTAAACTTGGCTGTAAATACTGTTTAAAGTGGTGCTAGACCGCAGTTAGCTTTGCCCGTTAGCCTGTTAGCTTCTTCTTCGTGGTTCCATTAGTGTGTAGAGTTCGGGAATGTGATGTCATATCGCTATGCATTATGGGATTAGCAGCAACTAATGGAGATTTTAAAAGTTAAAATATTGGAGTTATTGTTCACATTAAAACACTTGGACACCACAGTGTGTTAGATGTATTTACCAGCAGTAACTCAGCAGCTAATGGAGTTGTTCCACGGCTTTTTTTTCTCCACTTGTTATACTGTTTTTAGCTAATGTTAGAAATGTATGCTAACAGCTGCAAAGATGGCGCATCTCCATGGTAACTGTGGGATTTGGTTGCTCGACCTGGTGGCAGTCAAGTTTCAAATGTGGTTTTCTGGCCAGAGACACTGGGGGGAGATGAACGACCCCCCCAATCATCCCATTAACACTTGTATTACCCCCAGAGGTAAACAAGTTACTTAGTACTGCTTTAACGCACAAAAAAAGTCTTCCATTGTCTCATCCAAACTCCTGAACATGGTACTGTTTGTGCCAAAGAAATGGCCGTAAACCTGTCGATTATAAAGTCCATGACAATTATTGAGATTGAACAAAGTAGAGCGTGTGATTTCAATTAGATTTTGATTAATTGCCCAGCCCTAATTTTAATTTTAATCTCATTACATTATTGTCAAAAGACTAAATCGAAATATGTTTTCAATATTAACACTGCTCCATATCTAAATTGATCAGGTTTAGGTATATAAAGAGATAGGCCTTGCGTTATGTCAATATGATGGAATGGGAGTTTATTTGTATAGCACTATTCACACGACACAAGTCACCCAAAGCGCTTCACATAGTGTCGGGGATTTGTTCTGCTTTTCACTTCACACACATGAGGCCGCGAGCAGTTCGATCTTCAAGGTTGTGTTTTTTATTACAGATCTTTTCACTGAATCCACCGGCTTAATCAGATTTGTCAAACTGCTGTGTCAAAGGCTTGAACGTCACCAGATAAGAGTGCTGATGTAGCAGGTTTCGTGCACTCGAATGTCTCTCCAAGAGTCAAGCACCATCCCTCTTAATAAACACAATGCATCCTAGTTTTGGACGAATGGAAACTGCAGAGGCACTTGTTGATTGTACACTCTGCTTTGACGTAGCGCAGGTGTGGTGTAACCAGGACTATGACGTGCCATGCTGTACACAGGGCGTGCATTTGCTCAGCAAGAATTTCTCCTTTATTTTTAAAACTGTACCATATCACCACATAATTTTTATTTTTTTAAAGACCGACAGAAGCTATGCCCATGTTGATTCTACTCCCAAATTCTTGGAATGTAGATGGTTTAATTCTCCTTTTGAAATGTTGTGTTTCTATATTGCAATGAATTGAATCTGAATGTAGTATTTTAATGCCTTTAAGGGCCAGAAGCAGGGCTGTAATTTAAAAAAAACAGCAAATTATTATTGCAATATTAGGTGATTGGAAATCTATCTATCTAAGCTAAGCTCTTCTAATAAACTGAAAACCGAGAAACAGGAAATGCTAATGTAGATGTAAAAAAAAAAGTTTGTTCTCTGAAACTCTTACCAACATCCCCCACCCCCCCCAAAAGCAATATTTCTGCCAAAATTAAATGAAGTGCAGATTCTCCATGTTGCGCTATCAGCCGGGAGACCGAAATTCATTTAATTCTGTTTTCCATTCATTCCATGTAGCCAGAGGGATTAAACTTCTTTTTTTTTTATGGGCATTCATATCATCGGGTTACACAGATGACATCACAGCTTCACACAGGCCTGTAGAGTGAGGTCGGGGCAGGCAAACTGACCATTGTCATTATGCAGATTTGTGTGGTTGTTTTTGCAGACAGTACAGTAGTTTAATGAACATTGTCTTCATGGATAGATTTATTTTTTATTTCATATCACTTGGAGGTCAGCCACCATGGCCGCACAATGTAAACATGATAGCTACATTACGGCTAGCAGATAAGTTAGTAGATGCTTGACAGATCCAGGAAAAGTGCATTATGGAGTAAAGTACTAATTTGTGGGAACTAATCTATCCATAAGAGGCTCTGTGTTTGATGTATTACTTGGCAGTCAATATTTCTGTCTTCTCTCAAGTGTTCCTGCATCTGAATGCGTTTTAAATTGTCCACTGTGAACTGAATCTAATTTTTTAATGTGTAAATCATTAAAAAACGCATTTCAATATGTTACTAATATCACCACGAGCCAAAGAGTGCGCCATGAACATTTGTCGCTATTTTTTTCTCTTTTGCAGATTTGGAAACAGTCGGCGGAAAATCTTTGCCTAAAAACGCTGCAGGCCTCATCCGACCTTCCTCTTGCCAGTCATTGCACCGGTCGCTTTCTTGGCATCTCCGCTTCTACTAAATCTACTTCAAGTCAAAGTGGAGATCGGAAAAGCCGCCTACTGACCGCCAGATACTTGAAATTGCACAGGAATTTCCCTAAAAAAAAAAACAACAACTGTGAACTGAAGGATTATGGCAAAGAAAAACAGCCAAAAAGGTAGGAATTTGATTAGACTTTGGAATGTTTCGCTTTATTCCTAATTCAGAGTTCAGACTTGAATAACCAGACGTGTTAAGCCTTAAGTCAATGCCCATCTGAATTCTCTTTGTCCTTCCGGTTATTAGTTTTAATTAAAGCTAAAACTTGTCTGACTGCATATTACTGCAGTGACTAATTAACATATTCCATACACGAACTATTAAAACTAGTCTTAAAATAATCGACTCATTATTAACTTCTAGTCGTAACTGGATTTGCAATATTCAATTGATGGTGAGCAGTTAAACAACTCAAAGGGCTGAACATCAGCAACAGCCAACAAGCCAAACCCTGGTCCATAGCAACGCTTTCACTTTCAGTAGCCACACTGACCAGCTTTATTAAACATGTATCTATACCTGATTTTGTGAATATTAAAATCAAAAACTGTTCACTTGTTCTAAGCCTAATTAAAGGCCCTATACCAGATTACAAATAATGAAAGAAGAAGAGACTAAATGAATATGTTGTGCCCAAACGCATTCCTAACTTTCCTAACATATGATGATGATGTGGCAAAAACAAAATGAGTGATCTAGATTTTTGATTGGATTATATTATTTGACTGAAAATAAATACATGGCTGATTCATGAACTTGGATGTTCCATTTATACAAACTTCAGCTCAAACAAAACCAAATGTTACTTTCCAGTTTCATTTAACGCACAAACATCTTCCATTGTCTCATTCAAACTCCAAAACTCGGTGCTGTTTCTGCCAAAGAAATGGCTGTAAAGTTTAAACCTGACGATTACTGAGAAGAGGAAATTGCGATTTCACTTAATTGCCCTGCCCTAATATTTGTAATAACTCGATTCTTCACAGGGTGGAGTTCATAGGAGTTCATATTTGAGTTTACAGTATACTAAAGGAGGACAGAAGGACAAACAAAAGCGGGTGTAGTGTCTTTATAGTGTCCTGGTCTACTGAGAGTTTCCTCATAAAAAATGTAGTGAAGTCCTAAGTTTACCCTTCCTAATGTACATTTTAACGTTTACTTAACTGTGGGATAGAGTTAAAGCTGTCAAAGGACGTGTCTATGAGCGTCTCCAGTAACAGTAACCCACTTTCGTTTACGTGGAAACAGCCTTTACAGCAGTCCAGGTTTTTTTTCTCTCTCTCTTTCGGCGCCGTGTGTGGACTTTACTCCTCACTGCAGCTGCCTGTTTGTGTTTTCCAGTAACAGCGTGTCCTAGAGCCCAGTTAAGCCCAAGTTTCATATCTTCACGATGAGATTCTTCAGTTTGCGTAACATTATGTCTGATTGATACAAATCTCAGACGGCAGCCGACTTTATATTTGATGCATGAATGGCTGCAATTAGCGAATCGCCAACGGCTGCAGTTTTGTAGTTTGTTGGTTTTTATGTTATGAAATGATTCTTGTATAGCGTTCTCTCAAAGGTTATTGCCCTGGCTGGATGTGATTTATTTATTTTTTTCTTGTAGTGGAATGAAATTTGTATTGTCCCCCTTTTTCTCGGGATTGTGAACAAGCAGGCTGGTTGTTGTCAGCGTTACCTTGACATTAAAGCATGTCCCTGAACGTTGAGGGGAATCATGTGACGAAGTGTGTGCTGTTAGAAATCAGGGCATTTGAAGTCATTAGATGAATTGTGCCAAAATGAATGACATTAAAATGGATTAAAACCGGCATTACATCTAAATGTCTTGGATAACAACAACATTGCTCAACTAATGTTTGCTGAATAGATTAATCATAAATGAGGGATGCACCGATCCGATACTGGTGTTGGATATCGGAGCCAATACTGGAAAAAAAAATTGTATCGGCTACAAATATCCGATACAGAACCGACTCTTATTTTGGCTTTCACTGCTTTTAAAAACACAACTTTCACCAACTAAATCTGAGTGAATATGGGCATGTGTGTCATTATGCAGAGCAGAATTCAGTTGCTGAGTCAGTTTATTTAACCTCTGCAAATGTATTTTGATCGCTGCGCAAAATGTTGCTAGCGGCAGCATGCTATAGACCCTTTAATTGCTGACATCATCAGTGACATCAGCTGGAGGCAGGAAGTGATCAAGAGAAAGAAGATTAAACTAAAACTACCGATTATAAGTGTAAAACTACAACTGAAACATGTGGTCCTGTTGTGGCTTAAGGTGCCAGAACAAGAGGAATGACATTTGAGACGATAAAATAAGGTTTATCTGATATTTCCAACAACAGTTAGACATTTGTTTATCGTTACTATGACAACAGCTACAATGGAAATAGATAGGAATCGAGCTTCCCGCCTCCAGCTAAGCCCGGAATGTTTACACACTATTAAAGGGTCTATACGTTTGTTAAGTGACGATGTCATCACTCTGCTTCCGGGTCCAACGGAGTTTTAGCCGTATTCACTATAATGGGATTTAGCTGATTTTAACTTGCTGTAGAGCCGACTGCAAGGCTCTTTTAAACATCTGATCACAAAGAAATATTATATTTACTTGATTTGATTATCAAATTATTATTTTTCCATACACAACGAAGGCTTATTTTAAATATAAAAATATCTTCATTTTACCCGGAGAAATGATGAGCTATATTGTTCAAATTAGAGGTATAACAGTTTTTGGCAGCAGCAGCGGGAGATTCAGATAAAGTTGTGTTTTTTGCTGTGTTTATCAGTGGAATCTCTTAACAGTTTGGACCTGGAAGTAGCTACTGTAATTATTGTGTGTGATGTCACACTTAAGAAACGTATTGCCAGCGGTAACTAATCAAGGCTGGGTCAGAGACTATGATAGAAATGCCTAAAGTGGCCTAATAAAATAAAATCACTGCTGGAGTGGCCACGATGAGTTTGTGTTTTAGTTTATGAAATGCAGTTAAAGTCCATATGACACATTAGACACAATGTTTGCTAAAACACAGTTAACACGATTATATTTAAGATTTTGCTAAAGATTATTCCCAGTTTTCTTTAGTTTGACCATTTTTATGACGTTTATGTTTTCACTTCCTTATTGGACACCAACAGGAAGTGACATCGAAGAAGGTAAACAATTTTAAACTGTTGCCGTGCAACCATGTTAAGTCAATGGGAAATGAATGAGTCAAACTGCTATGGAATGTTACCTTCCTTTGTCACTTCCTGTCAGCAGCTTAAAAATTCAAATAAAAATAACTTTTCTGCCCAACATTTCTTCATTAAAATTGCTGCTTCACTGAAAAAATGATAACTATGCAACTGATGAGCTTGCAACTGATGTAATCCATCTAAATAAGTCATATTTTCAAGAGCATTAAAATCTGTCATATGCACTTTAAAGAATAACTGGTCTAACATATTTTTAATGCACCAGTTGTAATGATCAGATCACTTTATGTGAGTTGTTTAAAGGCACACTGCGTAACATTTTGAACTATGCTGTTGTCGACAAAACAAAACATTATTACTGCAGTGGGTAATCGAAGAATGGATCTGGATGAAAACCTAACCTGTTTAAATCTCAAATTCCACTGCCTTTAGTCACATCTCCATGGAGACGAGCTGAAGACAGTTTACGATCATATCTTAGGAGAGGTGAGCCTCATAAATGTTTGTTTGTACATTTATGAGGTATTTTTCAATGAGGAAAATGTCTGTCATAAAATAAATGCTTGTATTTCAATTTTATTTATGGAGTAAAATTCTACGCGGTGTGGCTTTAATGTAACCTAAAGGGAGTTAGTATAGAGAAGTGCAGTGATCCTTAAGTGTTTTTCCACTAGTTTATTAATAGATCACATTTATAATTGATCTGTAACATCATGACAAGAAAACATGACTTGATCTTAAAATGGAGAAAAGAGAAACTCTGAAGAAGCCACTTTTTTTTAGAAAGCCTCCTGGTATCGGCTAATATCGGATATTGACAGATGCTCAAACCCACAGTATCGGTGTCAGAAGCGTAGAATCGGTGCATCTCTATCAGAAATACAGAAATTATCAGTCAAAACACATTGAACTGCAGATGGCTGAAATTGATTACTCAAAGTTTCTGTTTCCCTTTCGCTTTTGAATTTCAAAATTTCCACTCATTGACTCATTTGACATTTGCTGCATTAAAATATAGTAGTTGGTCATTAAATGGCATTCAAGTTCACTCTCTATTGCCTGTATAAACCCTGGAAATGCGTTTTTGGTCCACAAATAAGACTTCACTTGTTCTTTCATTGTTTGTGCACAAAAAAAAAGGTCAGGGCCTCAAATGTTGATTTTTAAAACAGAAACTACTGTATTATTTAGTATTTAGTCCAGGTGCAGTTACAGTCCATAGGATAAAAGAAATAGATATGTAAACTAATAGAAATGGAGAGTAGTCAGACAAGTGTTGACCCCACTTTACTGTAATGTCTTTTTTTAATCTGCCTTTTGCCTTGTTGTTTAAGTTTCGATCAGTGTACACGGGTCACGGCGCTTTTCCTTTTATCTCACAATTATCTAGAAAATTCCATCTGTTTTCGATGTCAAATTGTCGCGTTGTATTTAATCTGTAATATTTCCTTATCGTATTAAATGCCACAAACCTTCAGAAATAGATAATGCACCCTCGCTCTGGTTCGTTGACTGTTCAAATATTGCCGTGGCAGAGATTCGAGAACACGGTGCCACAGATCTCCAGGAAATCCCTGAGAAAATATCTACCAGCAGCTTTGTTTTGCAAATGAAGCTTTACAGCGGTTTGCAAATAAAATTCCACGCTCAAACTCAGGGGTGGACGTGTGTTTGTTTGGTTTCTCACAGATACCTCGGGGGTTGTGTTCGACACGCGCTCCAAGATGGTCATGTCCCAGGGCGGAACGGCGGAGCGGATGAAGGAGAAGGTAAGGGGCGCACTGCTTTTGGCTGTTTTTATATCGCTGTCGCAAATTGTAATCGTAATGATGATCAAGCTTTTCACACGAAGTAGCAGCTCTTTAAATATTTGACCTTCCAAGTTCCACCAGGACTCGATCAGGATGAAATCGGGACTGAACCGGATCTAAGGAAAAGAAAGCTTTACATGGGACAATTTTAGTGGGCATAAACCAGTAAAACAATCTGAACTGAAGTGAATTACAAAAGGACAAATGAAACTATTTGTAATTATAATTATGGAAACATTGTGTTGTCCATAAGGTGTGTGTACTGTATAAAACTAATAATGGGTTAGCTTAGATAAACATTCTCTTATGTACGTGACGTAGCTTTTTATATTTCAAGTCTGACATGAATCTTGATTAAAAATTCAATTTGAAAATCACAATCGGATATTCTAGAAAATCAAATCAGCTTTAGATGAATGTTAGTGATCCTTTAGTTGTACAACAAACAAACATTTGCAAAAGGTCAGTGTTTTATAAAATAAGTTTCTGAAACCTGACCCTTCCTACAGTAAAGATTACAAATGCAGTTAGCCGAGAGCTTTGAGACTTGGGATATTTAAACCTGTTCACTCTTTGTCTCGGCAGATCAGTGCCGTCAGAGCCGTCGTCCCCAACAAAAGCAACAATGAGATTGTCCTGGTGCTGCAGCACTTTGAGAACTCTGTGGACAAAGCTGTTCAGGCATTCTTAGAAGGTAAGGCACCTGCTATTGTTAGGGCTGCGGAATATATCGCAGAAGCACCGTTATGTCAATATTTGGTGACTATATCACAGAGATCTTTCATCTGACGAGAGTTTACACAGTTTTACAAAATGTAATGAAACGTTTTTGTGTTTAAATTTGTTATCGCAATATTAAAGACAGTTTTCTCAGCTCACGCAGCGCTAGTTCCTGTGCGCTTATATACCCAATATCACCACAGCAGTCGCCTCGCACGGCTTCACATTGTGATTTGATCAAAACAGGAAATATTTGGTAAAGAATGAGATAAGCACCAAACAATTAAACAAGACGAGCAGATGGAAAAATGCAGTCAGCAGTGGATTGTCCTTAGACCCTCCTCTTCGGCAACAAAGAGGGGAAAATGGAAACTGAAGGAGAGATCCACTTCCATCGACGGACAGGCTGTAGATGATATTTACTTATTTTGTAATAATAGGCAAGTATGTATTTGACTGTCCGTCTCTGACTAGTACTGGATACATTTGAGTATTTTTTTGAGAATTTACTACAATAATCAATATTTCATGAAATTTTTAGCTGACAGCTAGCTGACATTTTTATTACAATTTTAGATCTTGTGCTCTGTGTTACATTTATTGTTAAGCCTTTTTATTGATTGTGTGAACTAGCAGGTTATTGTTGTGCATTACCATGACAGTAAAGCTCCTTGAAAGTTGGGAAACGTCCTTGTAATCTCCTTCTTGTGAACAATGAGTTTTAAAATATTTGTAGACAATGAAATCTAGCATTGGGCCTTTGTTTCTTTTTATAAATAAATGCTAGAAGAAGAGTATCATTAGTCATGCGAAACACCCAAAGGTACATCATGACTAGTTAGTTACTGGAACATAATTGTTGCCTGTGTTACCGCCTGTTCAACTGACTTGACCTCTGTTGTTGGTCGTCACGGTGTTGCACGTCACGTAAATGCCACTAGTTTGACAGGGATATAAATAGAACAAAAGATCGTCGTGGCACGTCAGACTACTTATAAACACACCTCAGGCCTTTTGAGATTTTTGGCAGATTACACGGGTTTAAAACGTGTGCTTTTGTTGTGGTTCACAGGCAGCGCGGCGGAGATCTTAAAGGAGTGGAACGTCACGGGCAAAAAGAAGGCAAGTGTCTAGAAGGTTGTGGAGATAATTAAAGGGACTAGATGGAGTTCCAGCCATGTCCTAATGTGTTGAATAAGCCCAGACCTGTTCACCACAACTGCCTCTAAAATCCTGCACTGTCGCTCAAAAAGTTGTTAATTTGGGTCCGAAGTGCCGTCATGCACGAGCTTAATATAGAGGCTGCAGTTACGCGTAAGACCTGCGGTGGCAGTAGTGAGCATAAAATTGACCAACTTGCATCTAGTCTCTTTAAGGTGATAATTAAAGTTTATTTTTACCCAAAGTTTCAACTGGTTTGCACCTAGAGTGGAATTCCAAGCATGTGTAAAAGTCACAACTAAACAACATGAATTTGCGCGCGAGTTTGGCCCATGCAGCTGATGGCCACGGCCCATAGAAGTGAATGGAGCGGCGAGAGACGGCGACATGCGCTGCGCCATGTGCTTTTTTTTTATTTCTCAGTCTAGTTAAAGAGTAACTAAACACCAAATCAAGTTTTTTTTACTGATAAACTGTCTCAATGGGTGTCTCATAGTGTTGTCCACTGGTCCCTGACATTATTTTGACATTATAGCGCAAACATGTGTAAAATCCTAACTTTGGCCTGAAAACGAATGGGTTGCGCCCCCTTCAGGGTAAACTCTGCTACTAAATTAGAATTTCCTGATTGACTGGAGACGTGTCCACGGCCTCCACAGAACGTCATAAGCCGCACCAGCTCCACACATCGTCATCAGGTGCTGCCCATTGTCCCGCCCCTGTACCTGTGGTTTATAACCAAGTCCCTCCCACGTAATCAGTCTGCTGTGATTGTGCCAATGCAAAGGCCCACACACTCGCCCCCAAACTTCAGAGACCGCCTCTTTCACAGCACTTTTTGACTTTTGTTTGTGGGTAGGGAAAGGCTTTGGCACGCCCGTTTAGTTACTCTTTAAGGTGCGCAGTAGATCGTGAAATGTACAGGGAAAATATCAGCGTTTATAATACACCCACCGCTGTATTACACTACTGCGTTCTCTCTGTTAGCATTGTGTTAGCCGCAACGCTAATCACTCCATTCAGAGTCCCGGGCCGCGTTGCCCCAGCTCTGATCACAGAAGCGCTCCTGTCGTGTCAATAAACTCAGCTCCGACTGGATTCACATGTCTCTGCCTCCACAGAGATGAAGATGAGCCGTGAGCTGCTTGTAAAGAGTAAAGAGTCGTTTGCGGCTCAGTTGGGGCCTTTTAGAACCTAAAAGGAAGCTTATGGGAATGTTTTGGATAAAGATAAGAACTTATCTCACAAGCACTGACTAAAACACAATTAAATTTAGTATACGCTCATTGTAAATTACATAAATGACCATGTGGACTGTTTATAATTATATTTCATATGATTATTAAGGACTTAGAAGTAAGTAATACTTTAATAAGTCAGTTGTAAATATTTCATTGAGCAATAACATTGTCTCAGGTGACGCAATATTTTAGTTATATACAACTAAAAGTTATTAAATGGACGGTAAAAAATCTAAATTAAATCGAAATCGCAATATTGATTGGAAAAGAAGCAATATTGATTTTTGGCAAAATCATTCAGCCCTAGTCGCAACCATGGTTATTGTTTTTTATATTTATTTAACCTGGAAAGTCCCACTTCTAAGATTTATGGGGAACATTGCTCTAGCCAAGTTCAAAATTGAAATAAAAAAGACAAATAGTCTATTTTTTGTATGGGCTAATGTTCTCAAAATGGCGTTCATAAGAGGAAAATCGCTGCATTCCAGTTGTCCCCAGAAGTCTGAGTTTCCTGGTTTTGAGCTGTAAATTTCATATGGATTACCCTTTCAACGTGGAATTTCCAACTTGGGGGAAACTTGGGAAGAATCTCTTAAGGCAGAGCTGGATTAAACAAAAATGGTGACGTCCTTCCTTGATGCAATAAATAAGTTCGGTTCACATTGGGTCTGACTTTCGCCAGCTTCATAGCTTGAATTATTTATATTTCTCGCACCGTCAGTAAACTTTCCGACCTGACGACTGGAACACAGTAACTCGGATAAAACGTCTTTCCCAGCTCTGAGGACAAACGGAACGCAGCAAAAGTCACTTTATTTTATTGTTGTAACTTGTAACCAATGCCAACTATAAACCGATTTTACCGATTAAGTTTGTGACTTAATTGTATATTATGAGGATTAAAAGACATGGCTTGAAACTCGATACAAACTTGTGGCCTCCACCCTTTTGCAGAATAAACTACAATAAAGTACTTCAAGTATTTTTAGTGTGAAGCTCTGAAGTCTAATTTGGCCCCTGAGCTGATGAGGAAGTAGATGACGAACAGAGAGTGTTACGCTGATCCTTCTTGGGTTATGTCCAACACACGAAGCGAGGAAAAGGATTGCAGCAAATATGATTAGTCATACTAATTCCACAGATCAAATAATTGTTTGATTTTTCTGTGTGCGGACTCTACAGATTAGCACACTGCAGCCCTGTAAATATGGCACAAAAACAAGACCCATTTTGAGTTTTTGATCTGATGTGATCATTAGCCCTATGTTCTCGTTCACTTGTTTGATCATGATCTTTCGTGTCCAGCCCAAGAAGAAAAAGAAGCCCAAGCCGCAGGCGGAGGAAGAGGTGTTGGTGGAGGCCTCGGCAGCAGATGGCGCTGAGGAGCCGCGGGACGAGCTCAACGGTTTCCACGGTAACGGGTCGATGGTGGACGGGGAGTCTCTGGACTCTCTGAGCGAACAGCTGGACTCGGCCTCTCTCGATGCGGCGGAACTGGACTCCGAGCCTGCCACATCTGAGACCACAGGTGAGCCTTTCAACGAGTTTACCTCAGCTGAACCGGAGCCGAGAACTATAAAAGCACCACTTTTCCACCAGGTTTATCCTTCTCTACTTGGTTTTACTGTTTGTGTGTGTGGATCCCGGCCACACCAAAGCGATTTCTTTAGAAACCGCCAGCACCATCTCCAATCCACTCCTGCACTAGGATTAGTTCAGGCTCTGCTCCACTAGAGCCCTGGCCAAGCAGGAACTAAAAAGTACCCGGAGCCAGTCAAGATGGGCCAAAGGAAACACTCAAAGTGATTAGAACCAAGTTGAACCTTGCAGGGCAGGTGGAAATACTCTCAGGTTTTAAAGCCGTCATCAGTTCTCGGTTGTTTAAGTGTTGCACGTTTGGACAAAGATTATTAGTGCTGATGAAGCTTCTTGGATAACAGGTGACTATCAAGTACAGATGACAGCTTACGAACATTTGTCTACTAATTTGTGATAAGACTGCATCTTTGATAACATGTCAATTATTTGATTGATCTGAATTTGTAACTGGAGATTTCACACACCTGTGCACTGTAATGGGTCTTGTTGTCAATGACCCAGACTTTGACGAAGCGACGTGTTTGTGGCGGAAGTCAAGAGAAGCCAGCTGGTTTCACCGCTCTTTTGTTTGAGTTAGGGTTGGGCGATGTCCCCTTAATTGGCAGTTGACGATGTTTACAGTGAATCATCGTGATGGACGATGATATCATCCATCTCTCATTATAAGCATTTTTAAAGACATTTACATAGCCTATATATAGGCTGAATTTTATTTATGTTAGGAAAAATGTATCTAAACTAAACATGATCTGAACAGAGTCATGGAACACGAATTTTGAAACAGAAATGCGTTAAAACTCGACTTATTCAGGGCGTCATCTGCTCCTCAATACCAAGGCTCTTATCACACTAATACAACTGTAAATCAGAGCTTATTATTTGCATTTGCTCAATTTTAACGTATTGTTTAAGAAACAGTGGGTGAACGGGACAATATTTAGAAGTTTGCATCGTAGCCTACGTTATTGAAGCTGCTCCACGCGCCGCCCGGTCCGTGTGCTCGTAGCCTTGTACCTCCGCGTCTCTTTCTCTCCTCTCTCCGTCCTTCGTGAGAACATCCAGTATGTGCTCTCAGCTCTGATGTGAGATCCATCACGGCATTTTAAAACTGTTTAGTTTTAGTACGAAAAACAAAGCGAAACCACGCAGTGTTAAACAGTAGCTGCTTTTAGAGAGAGAGCCCCGCGTGTCAGAAACAGAGCAGTGCAGTGTCTTTATTTTAATACTAATTACGGCTAACACATCATGTCTTCTGGTAGGCTACTTAAACTAGCGTGCATATTAGCTATATTCGTGATTTAATTTACAGTGCAATCCCTGCAAAGTTTGTAGGTTTACAAGGCCCACGAAAGATCAGCGCGTGTTTCTGACAGGAGGGGGCGTGGCATCACGATGGTTGCTCTCCATCGTGATGTTGCTCTTCCATCACGATGGACGATGATATCGTCCATCACGATGGACGATGATATCGTCCATCGTCCCAACCCTAGTTTGAGTAATATTCAACTCATAAGTAGGGCTGCACGTTTTCAAGTTTTTCGTTAACTGTTAACCGAGGCCCTTAGCGGTTAATACTCGGTTAACTATTAGTTTGCGCACTAACCAAACCCCCCCCCCCCCCCCCCCCCCCCCGCGCGCGCCGCCCCTCCGTTACGTTATACTGACAGATGCGAAAGGGTTTTTCATTAACACCTTTTATTAAATAGCTGGAACACATTTAAAATGAAATTAATTTATAGAAATAAAACACAGTGGTAATGACAGAGCAGTCAAAGTAGGTCACTGACTTGGTCCTACAGTATTTTTATTTATTTTACCTGCAGTCATTTAGCTCGCTTTTTTTTTAAACATTGTGCAAAGAAACAGTCATTCATGCGTACTACAACAACAACACTTATCTCTCCACCACGTTTAGCTTAGCCTTTAGCCTTTAGCTTACCTAGCTACCTCCTAAGTAATGCCCGGGTGTCGGCTGTTGAGATGGTACAACAACGAAGTTGAAGTATATCCAAGCACTGCAATGCAATACTTGCATTTTGATCCGTCATTCTCGATTGTAAAGCGCTCTCACGCTGTGCTGTTTATGGCCCGCTTCATATGGAAAAGTTAAACTAGTTAGCCATGCGCGATGACTGCTTCTCGTGAACAAATGTTTGGGAGCGCTCTGGCGGGCGGTCTCTGGTGGTGCAAAAATGTATTATAAGTATTTAATGCCACGGCACATTATACACGCCAGTTAATCGAGCAAAATGCTTTTACTCGGTTACGCAATTTTTAACGGTTAATCGGTTAACCATGGACACCCCTACTCATAAGAACACCATTTTACATTTTGACTATTTTATAATGAATAATGTGAGATTCCCCAGAGTTTATGCTCATTCACACATTGGTTATGAGCATCAAAAGGTATGAAAACTGTTTGTTAGTTTTGAAACGGCCTGCGACCCACCAGTTGAGAACCGTTGATTTCTAAACATAACCATTAACCTTCCAAACTGAGGGGCAAAATCAAACTGTAACAATGCAGACTTGCCATTTCTTTGGACTCTGTTGCCATGCTGTTGCTATGCTGTGACATCACTCACATTCCCTCTTTCGTATGTGAAAATTTTGATCCTTTTCTCGGTTGACAAGTGTTTGACTCGCTGTGATCACACCAAAGTCAATGTAGATATTGAATATCACATGTTTTCCTCTTTGTACAACTCTAAATGTAATGCACTTCCTTTCAGGGGCAGAGGCGGAGAGTCAGTGCAGCGCTCCGAGCCCGGAGTCTGTTCCCGAGAGCAGGAATCACCAGGGTCCGAGAGGAAACAAGTCCCGACAGAGACCTGCGCACCCCTCCTCCACTGCAACACCCGACAACAGCCAGCAAGGAAACAAGAAAATAGGTCACAACTCTCTCACAAATATCAAATACTGTTTTAGTGTTTTATATTAATATTGCTGATATTTGACTTCATTGTGGTGTATTAAAAAAGGTAACTCTTAGTGAGCTACATCACCACACATAAACAGTGGTATGTAACAAATTCTAATAAATCCAACTCTCTGTGGAAAAAAACAAACTTTTGCTGATAAAATTCAAATTCCTAGACAAATGATTTAACGAGTGCATTATTAGCATCATATTTGCTTAAAAACCTTCAGATTACCCTGTTTGTGGACTTGTCACACCTCACTTGAAAGCTCAGAAACTCCAGAATTCAAATTGGTCTAATAGCGGTCTTTTCTTTCACGGACTTGACTCTAAAGGGGGGGGTATTGTGCAAAATCGACCTTTTTTCAGAGCTTTTTACCCTGTTTCGTTGTTTCCTCATCAAAAACAACTGCACTTATGTTATGAGCCACTAGCACATCTTTGAATCTTCTCTAAATTAGTGGCTACTCTTACTGTAGCACCACGACGGCTTCTGAGGTCCCACGTGTCCAAGAAATGCTTTCCTCGCCTCCCGATCTCTTGCTAAGATTAATCATATCTAGGGCCGGGCGATATGGCCTAAAATCTATATCACGATATAAAAAAGAAATATCAGGATAATGATATATTTGACGATATAATTGACAATGGACATTCACATTCACATTAATATATCAAATGTGAATGTTGTTGATGTTGCTTTGTCTGATCATTTTTGTGTCTTCTTTGACCTGTCTGTTACACCCAAACCAGTAGTTGGGCCTGGAGTTATTCAATGAAGACACATAAATGATACAACAAGGACACAGTTTATGGAAATGATCAGATTTGAAAATCCTCCATGTTCAAATGTTGATAATCTGTTGGACTCTTATACATCAAGCGTCTTAAATGTTTTGGATACTATTGCTCCTGTTAAGGTTAAAATGGTTAACAATAGACAAAAGGCACCTTGGAGAAGTGAACATTCGGTCAGGGCACAGAAAAGGGAGTGCCGAAAAGCCGAACGGAAATGGCGCATGTCAAAGCTCCAGGTTCATTTGAGATATATAAAGTGCTTTGTGAGTTCAACCAGATTTTGCGTGGAGAAAGGGAGAAGTACTTCTCTAAAATCATCGCAAACTGCAGAAACAATTCTCGTGTTCTGTTTTCCACAGTAAACAGATTAACTAACCCTCCAGTTTCACTGCCCTTAGAACTAATCTCTACATCTAAGTGCAATGAGTTTGCAATATTTTTTTATGACAAAGTTCAAGGCATTAAAAATGCCATAATTTCCACAACACAAATAGCAACCCTGCCACCAGCTAGACACCTTGAGCTGACACATTTCACACCTGTTACTGGCAAAACAATCGAAGAGGTCATCTCCGGTCTGAGTTCATGTACATGCTGCCTTGATGAATTACCCACTAGATTTCTGAAGTCTGTGCTGATCAGCTTGTTACCACAACTTGTTCAGTTAGTGAACATCTCATTTGAGACTGGAGCATTTCCAAAGGCCTTGAAAACCGCGGTCATTAAGCCTCTTCTAAAGAAGAGCAGCCTTGATCCCAAGGTACTGAACAACTACCGGCCCATATCAAACCTACCATTCTTAGGAAAAGTCCTAGAGAAAGTAATATAGCAACAGCTCACTTACTTTCTCCTATCTAACAATGTGTTTGATACTTTCCAGTCAGGATTTAGGCCCCACCACAGCACTGAGACAGCTCTGATCAAGGTGACAAATGATATCCGTATGAACACCAACGCAGGTAAGGTCTCAGTTTTAGTTCTGCTGGACCTGAGCGCTGCCTTTGACACAGTGGACCACAGGATCTTACTTCACAGGTTAGAAAACTGGGTGGGAATCTCTGGTACTGCTCTAAACTGGTTCAAGTCCTATCTCGAGGATAGGACGTACTTTGTCGAAATTGGCAACTGTGTCTCAGACAAAATTGCCATGACCTGTGGAGTCCCCCAGGGGTCAATCTTGGGACCCCTCTTATTCAACTTGTACATGCTTCCATTGGGTCAGCTAATAAACAGCAATAATGTGTCGTACCACAACTACGCAGATGACACTCAGATCTACGTGTCACTGACGGCAGGTGAACATGGGCCTGTAGATACACTCTGTCACTGCATCGAACAGATCAGTTTGTGGATGCAAAACAACTTTCTCCAACTAAACTCAGACAAAACTGAGATCATTGTCTTTGGCCCACAGACACAACAAAGTGTTATCAGTCACCTTGAGTCTCTCGCTCTAAAACCAAAAAATCAGGTTAGAAATCTAGGAGTAATCATGGACTCAGACCTGAACTTAAACAGCCACATCAAAGCAATAACATCATCAGCTTTTTACCATCTGAAGAACATTGCTAAGATCAGAGGAATAGTGTCAAAACCAGACTTAGAGAGACTCATCCATGCATTTGTCTCCAGCAGGTTAGACTACTGTAACGGCTGCTCACTGGCCTTTCTAAACGAGCTGTTAGAGCTGCAGTACATCCAGAACGCTGCTGCTCGAGTCCTGACAAGAACCAGGAAATACGACCACATTAGTCCAGTGCTCCGGTCTCTGCACTGGCTTCCTGTCACTCAGAGAATAGAATTCAAAACAGCTCTGCTTGTGTACAAGTCTTTTCATGGTTTAGCACCAAAGTACATCTTTGACATGTTAGAGCCGTATGAACCATCTCGGGCCCTGAGAACTTCAGGGAGGGGTCTCCTGGTGGTTCCCAGAGTCAATAATAAACACGGTGAGGCTGCGTTTCAGTTTCATGCAGCTAAAATCTGGAACAGTCTGTCATGAGGATGTGAGACAGGCCTCAACTCTGACAATGTTCAAATCCAGGCTGAAAACAGCTCTTTTTACCCGTGCATATGAAAACTGAAAGTATTTTATCTGCACTCTTGCCTTTTACTGTAATTGATTAACTTTATGTTGATGTTTTATTGATTGATTTTTATCTGTTTTCTTGTAATTTTATGCAACTGTGGAGCACTTTGAATTGCCTTGTGTATGAATTGTGCTCTACAAATAAACTTGCCTTGCCTTGCCTTACAATGGACGAATTACTTCAAAATCCCAGCCTAATGCCCATTGGGAAGATTAATTCAGTGATTTTTATTATTTTTATTTTTTATGGCATACTAATTTCCTTGCAAATATGATCTACTTAAGCAGTTTACATCCTTCATTTACTTTTACTTTTTTAACACCTGTCCCCGTGTTCTACAGTCAGTGTTTATGCTGCTCTGATGGAGCTGAGCGTAACACAAATTATATCGTGTCCACAACGATTAAAAAAATTACGGTATCAAAAAACTATATCGCGATAACTATATGCGATATGATGTGGCCCACCCCTAATCCTTTCATCCATCCATCCATCCATCCATTTTCTTCCGCTTTATCCGGGGCCGGGTCGCGGAGGCAGCAGTCTAAGCAGAGATGCCCAGACTTCCACGCACACCA
Source organism: Neogobius melanostomus (assembly GCA_007210695.1). Lineage (NCBI taxonomy): Eukaryota > Metazoa > Chordata > Actinopteri > Gobiiformes > Gobiidae > Neogobius > Neogobius melanostomus. Next base: position 2,070,668 of record VHKM01000223.1, on the reverse strand, counting down.
CCTCCAGCTGTTCTGGGGGGACCCCGAGGCGACACCAGGCCAGCTTGGAGACATAGTCCCACCAGCGTGTCCTGGGCCTTCCACGAGGCCTCCTCCCTTTCTAATCCTTTCATCACAAAGTAAAATCACTCGCCACAGCTTCACTACAGCCACAAGGGCTGAGCGGACTGTTTTTACCCCCTTTCTTTCCTATTTATTGAAACAGCTGCATAGCGATGGGGAGCTAGAGGAGGGAGTGGGAGGGGCTTATGGGAAGATTCTGTGAAAATCAGGAAGTGAAATTACTGGATATTATATTTAAGTGTAACATAACATTGTGATAGATATGTGTGACTTTATTACCAAATACCTGGAAAAAGCATAATACTTGCTCTCAATCAATCAGCGTCCTTTGGATTTGCTGCTTACTTGGTTTTAGTCATTGGATCTGGCAACCCCAAAGTGTGACATAACCTTTCCACTTTAAATGAATCAACATTACACATTTTGTGAGTACACATATCTCGTGTCACAGTAATGTTTATTCAAAAAAGCATACCCTAACTTTTTATTATTTAATCAATAAGTCCTAACTATCATACATTGTATCATATTCTTTTAAAATTATTTACTGTCTCATTTTGTCCCCACAGCCTCGAACATCGACCGCTCGGTGAAGGACTTGCAGCGGTGCACGGCGTCGCTCACTCGCTACAGGATGGTGGTCAAAGACGAGATGGATTCCTCGATCAAGCGAATGAAACAGACCTTTGCAGAGCTTCAGAGCTGGTAAGATCACGGCCTCTAAATTGCACTGGCGCCCAAAGAAAGTAAACATAATAAAAACAGTTTACCATTGGGTGCAGTTTCACCCGTGTTACCCGATACGATGGCTTTCAGTTAAATTACAGTGAAGCCTATTTGTTTACACTTTGCCTTTTATTGTGCACTTTCATTGTTGAACATTGAGATCTTTTGCCTAGGAGCTGCTGGTTATGTTTCTGCTTTTGTGGGTTTTTTGTGTTGTATTATCTAGATTTTAAAGATTTGAAGGTGGTTTCAAGGATCAAGAATGTTGACTTTGCCTCGTTACTTTTTGTTTAATTCAAATTGCCGGCTACACTCAGTACACAAACGCTGATACCATCATTTAGTAGCTTCAGGAAGTATTCAAACCTGTTTGTTTACTACAGTGTTTTGTGTTGAAGTCTAAAACTGAAGCTTATTTTAATTCTATTATCCTTGAACAACACCAGACCTAAACATTATCCAAACAACAGCACAAGTATAAGGTTAGGGGCAAAGGAATGAGTCTGTGTTATTGGAGGGCAATGAGCGTAGACTTTTCTCCACTAGACGGCTGCATAATTAAATATAAGTAGTTTGATTTGGTCTGAAAACTTTCTGAAGCGAGATAGACAAGTACCTTATTGATTCCCAGGGAAATTGTGCGTCTGTCGCTCCCATTCACACAAGGCAAAATCAATAGATGAAGTGACAACCAAATTGGCATTAAATGTGGCAAATATCCTTAATCGTTGCATTCTGTGAGGCTGCAGTGTTTACTTAAGATTGGGGTTAAGATTGTTTTTGTTTTTTGTGGTGTAATTTGCAAGATCATGGACCAAATCACGAATAGAAATAATCCGATTTTCCTTTTGCATATATTTTCATCCTGAAGCTGATAATCCAATGAGAAGTATGGACTAATTATCTTAATTGTATAATTATTATAATCAATTGTGTATTGATTCCAAATATCCAATACCCGTTTTGGCTCTCATATGAACATGCTCAGTGTGAACCTCTCGAGTTACTTAGTTTTACCCTCCCCTTTTGGGACAGTAACTATGAATGGGTCACATAAAATAATAATTAAAATTGGCCACTGTTGAACGTCCGTTTGTCAATTAGTTTACAAAATGCTGTTAAAAAATTATAAACTATTGCTTTTTTTTTCATTGCTTGAGTTGTTACTAATGTAAAATACAGCCTCTGTTATGTAACCAAGGATCGTTAGTGTAGAAAAGTCCAGTGATCCTTGTTAGTTATATTAGTTTATTATCAAAAAACCCTTGATTTGCAACATAAGATACAAGGGAAGGCATGTTTATTTATATCGCACATTTTGCACAAAAGGCAACTCGATGTGCCTTACAAAAGACAAAATACAACTTTATTGATCTGAGAAATTCCCTTGATGCAAAAGAGGGACCTGTCATTTATCAGTTTGTATCCGATATCAGTAGATACTCATTGGTTTTAGAAGCAAAAAAGCTGAATTGGTGCCTCTTTACTAATTATCTCTGGGCTTTCACTAAAGTCACTGCATAATGTCTTTGTATGCAGCCATAATCCACGCCCCGAGGCCAAAAGTTATCAAGCTAACGATGGCGAGGCTGCTCTGTCATGCTCCACATCTGATAAAAGAAGCCAATAGTGCAGAGAACCTTTCACCTAATAAAATATCTGACTTTCCAAGAACGCCCCAGACTTGACCCAAGAAACAAACTGGACCAAATCAGGACTACAACAGGCCCAAATCAGGACTAAACCTGGACTGGACTGACTCACAAGGTAAAGTGTACCGTTGTTTGAGAACCATTTAAATAAACTAGTCTAGCTCACATGTTAAACACTGGTCCTTTTCCTGAGCTACTTTTATAGGAGAAAACTGCAGAGCTACTCGCTTTGTGGATGCATGAGTAACTGTGGGAGTGGGTAATCAGTCGCCAAGATGATATTTCAACACAGAAAGAAATGAAAAGGGAATTACATTTAGTTTCCTCTTAATTGATTAATATTGAACTGGATTGTGTTGAACATTTACTCAATCATTGGGTTCCCGACCATGAAAATGCATCAATAAAAGAGTTCCTACTTCAATCGCAAAGATAAATTTGCCTCATCAAGCCGAAGTAGAAATATAGAAAGCTTTTGGGGGAGGGACTTGGAAAGGCCTGGAGAGCTCCTGTGCAACAAGTTTAAGAGCCCTGCTGTAAAGTAATCTTAATGTAAATAAAAAAACCTTCCTCTTGTGTGTCAGGTTGGGCGTTGAATCTTTGAAATTAGATTAGATGACCCTTTTATTGTCTGTCGCGGGAAATTTGTCTTGGGCGCACAGCTGCTATTTGGACATTTCCATTTCACTCTCAGAGAAAGTTGAAAGTGACTTATTGTTGACAATAGTGGGACCTGAAACGACTTTAGCAGCCAATGGCCCTGTGCCTTTAGCTTTCACGCGTGCAATGATTCCATGAGATAACAGTAAAATGTCCTTTATTGACTTACCTGTTCCTTGTCAAACATTTTGAACTCATCATTGCAAACACGGTCACAAACAGGCTGCAATTACCTGTGGCTGCTTTCCTGGCCCTGAAATACTCAGACAAATCAATAAATACGGGTCAGAATCAGAGGTCGACTGATATATTGGCCGGACTATTTATTAGATCAATAGATACAGATATCTCCGGACCCAAAAGTGATAGAGACTTGCGGCGTTTTTGCATTGGAAAGAGCTCAGGCATTGCTTTAAAATGACAACTTCCTTGGCCTCAGAAGAGTTGAGAAACATTGTGATGAATATCGGTTTGTATACCTCTGATCATATTTTAGATGTGTTACAGCAGTGTTCAAAATAATAGCAGTCCAACATGACTAACCAGATTATTCAGTTTTCGGTATAAATTATAGAACTACATGGACAACAATTTACCAGTAGGTCCAGGATGATCAAAGACGGTCTGAAGTTACCTGTGAGTACTGTGACAGTTAGAAGATGCCTGTGTGAAGCTAATCTACTTGCAAGAAGCCCCCGCAAAGTCCCACTGTTACAAAAAAAGACATTTCAAAAGAACACATCATCTGGCCGAAAGAGAAATGGAGAAACATTGTGTGGACTGATGAAAGTAAGATTGCTCTTTTTGGGTCCAAGGGCTGCAGGCAGTTTGTCAGACGACCCCCAAACTCTGAATTCAAGCCATAGTCCACTCTGAAGACCGTGAAGCATGGTGGGGCAAGCATCATGATATGGGCATGTTTCTCTAACTATGGTGTGGGGCCTATTTATCGAATACCAGGGATCATGGGTTAGTTTGGATATATCAAAATACTTGAAGGAAATGCCCTTGAAATGGGTGTTTCAACAAGACAATGACCCCAAACATACCAGTAAGCAAGCTAAATCTTGGCTCCAGACCAAGAAAATTAATTTTATGAAGTGGACTGCCCAATTCCCGGGCCTTAATCCCATTCAAACTTTTGGGAAAATGCAGTTTCTGATACAAAACCAAGGAATTGTGGAATGTTGTGTAATGGCAGTCTTTAGAGTTGATTAAACTAAAACCAGTGGCAGCAAATACACTAACTGTAAAGTACCGTCTGGCTGCTATGCTGGGTCTTTTGGCCTGGCTGTTGGTGAGCGCTGGCTTTTTGCATCACATTGAACACAAAGACCGCTGCGGCTTTCTGCTTCACACCTAAGACAATAGCCAAAGACGTGTCCTGGCTCAAAGGCCTTCCTGTGTCTTGCTCTAAAGGCGTCGTTCCACATAGCGCGAACCGGCCGCGCACGCCACGATCTACGTGCATGTATCGACACTAGCCCGCAGACCTTTCTGTTTCCACCACACACACATGCATTTGTTGTGGGCGGAGCCGCATAGAGCCGCACGCTGTACAGATCATCATTAAAAGTTTTTAGAGCCGCGATGAGAACAAATGTGGACAAATGCTGTCATCTGGTGGGAGTTAGGGAATCATTCAGAGGAGCCAAGCTGTATTAAAACAGAAAAGAAACTGCTAAACAACGAACTATGAAGGTAAGCTACATGCAAATGTTATGCTAACACCAGCTAAAGCTGCGCTAACAGCGGCTAAATGCTATAATCGGCAAAATCCTTTTTTAGTACATCGGTATGATGCTGTGAAATATTAAATCCGTATGACCTGCGTGTTAATAGTGAGGGCTGTCCACGCTCTTTGCCAATCAGAGGCCAGAGTCTGTTCACGTCACATCAGACACGGGTAGCCCGCTTTGGCCACAGCCAGAGGTCGGGCCCAAAACCTATACCTGGTCAGACCAGTTTGGCCCTGGCCTTTGTTATGGAAAAGCTCGACAACGCGGGTGAAAGAGCCATTCGGCTGACACGCACCTGCATGTGGAAAAGAGCCTTAACTGGCCTGCCCTCTATCAGCACAAAAGGTGCTGCCTGCTTGATCTTCCGAGGCGCCAAAAGGGCGTCTGCCTTACATCTGGAACTGTGGCCCCTCCCACCGTGATGATGTAACGGTCTTCTATATTAACTTGATGCGAGGCTCTGGCCCGCCAGAACTCCCCATGGATTTACCTGTATTTCTGTGTGTTGGCTCTCCATACATGTGTTAAATTAAAGCTTACACTTTTGATAAGACAAATACTTTCAAGCTTTTCCTTTATAGTGGTGAGAATTGCCACCACAGTTGTCAAAGCATCTTGGGCTGTAATACCTGTTGACATCTATGCAACACTGATGTGAAGCAGATCTAATAAACTGTGGTCATACAACTAAATATTAGTTTATTGATTCACAGGAAAGCTAAATCCTATGGGGAATTTCTTTTTATGTAGTACATATTGAGCTTGTAAAGACAAATGCAGACACTGCTATTTTTTTTGAAGAGCCCAATGTTCATTTTTTAAAATGTTCTACAAAGTACTTGAAGAAATTATACATTTCTCTTCATGTTTTGATTTAGAAAACGATGGGCAATGCTTCCAATGCATCGAAATAAATCTATTATGAACATTTTGTGCTTAACTAACGTTTTAATACACACTATGCTATTATTTTGACCACAACTGTATGTTACAGATTATTTCAGAACCATAAGAGACAGACAAAATCTGCATATTGGAAAATGCTGATTTTTGTCTTTCAAACGAGCTCCCTCTACAATATCTACTAAACATGAATGTCCTGAATAAATCAGCTCTATGCGTCTAAAGCAGCCACTGCTGTTGTTTCCCTCTCGAAATGACCAGTGAGAGTCAAGTCTTTTTAAGGTTTATTTGAGCTCAACATAACAACAAAGGATCCCCTGTGAACAAGAAGTAGTAAAGTTTTAGAATATTTAGGATTAAGTTTGGTTTACAAATACACAAACGGTTAAAAATTACACTTACCGTATTTTCCGGACTACAAGTCGCTCCGGAGTATAAGACGCACTCGCCAAAAATTGCGTACGGTATGCTAACGTAACGCGGTTACGACATGGTTAGCGACATGAAGCATAAATGGTATGGTATGTTAACGTCACATAAACAGTTCAGATAACTATAGCATAAAGAACATACCAAACTCTCGATCTCACTCCAAATCACTAAATCCATTGAAATCTTCATCCTCGGTGGCACTTCTAGCAACTACCTGGGCACGGAGGCGTAACTGCACTGTTGACAAGCCTCTCCCGGCAGCACGTTATTCAAGCTCTCATTTCCAAACCCTCTCCTCTACCTGTGGCCATCGAGCTTTTATCTCGGGATTAGCTTTTTATTTTCTTCATTGCGGTAAGAGTAACCTCCGCTTTTATCCAGTCCCTCACAAGTTTCTCGCTCACTCCACACTTTCTTTCTGCTGCTCGATTAGCCTGCAGTGCCCTCTAGCGGCATGTGACATTATATATTTGAATTTAAACTATAACTACAAGCCGCACTTCTCAGGCAAACTATGAAAAAAAAGTGCGACTTACAGTCCTGAAAATACCGTACCTGACTACTGCACCGCAACTTCTACTGTAAGAAGCTATGGGCCTAGCTTAACACTGTAGCTTCGGCAGGTAATATTGCACTTTGGGTTTTAATAATAAAATACCCTAATAATGGTAACAAAGGAATATGAATTAAATATTGTTATGTACAGTAAACCATGACCAAACACTAATAATAAAAAGAAAGCGCTTAAGTACTGTGCAACAGACTATTTTAATTGGAGAAAACCCGTCATTTTTAATAACGTGTGTGTTTGTTTCGGCGACCACAGTTTTCAGCTCCTTTTTCATGATAAAGCAGTAGCCACTTTTCCAATTCCTCAGTGAAAACACTCCATCCTACACTTGTTATATATATATATATATTCTTATTCAAATGCAGATTATGACCCTCTAACTGTGTTTCTTTTCAGTTTAATGGACAGAGAAGTCACTCTCCTGGGTGAAATGGACAAAGTCAAAGCCGAATCCAGTAAGTACAGCCACGCAGACACATATTTAACTAACGAGCCAACCAACCACAGAGCGGGTTTGTGCATACCACCCGCCGGCCACGCGTATTCTTTACATAATGCGATCGCTCTGGATCTGACCTAAATCACGGCGCCGAGGTGGTGAAGATTGTTGTTGTAAGGCCTGTTTCCTTCCCATCAGCAGCAGCGCCCTCAGGCTACAGCTCTACCTGCGCTGAACTGCAAAAATCATCAGTGAAAGTGACTCCAACATTTCCTTTTTAAGCTTTTAGTATATTTTACTCAGCAGGTTTGAGTAAACAAATCTACTTGGATTTATGAGTAACCAGTTGCTAAGCTATTTGAACATTCGTCAACCTCGTAGCATAATATAAAGTCATTTTTTGGCCTTAGTCTTTTTTGTTTTGTTTCATTCTACTCTCCAAACGCAAGGGAAGCTTTAAGGCCTGTTCATACTCCACAAGACGCGAGAACTTTCTTCTCGCACCCAGAGCTGCGAGAACAAAATGACGTCATTTTCTTCTCGCAGCTCCTCTTCGGCAGTTCTCTCACGTAGTTCTTGACACCTGAGCTGAGCAGAACTTTGTTCTGCAGGGCTGCGAGAACTCTTGCTGTGATTGGCTGGATGTTTAGTGGGCGGGGTTATTTATGTAATTCCTTGATTATTTGGGCAGCCGAAAAAGGGGGCGTGGCAGTTCGGCAGCAACACGTCTTGTGGAGTATGAAATGTCAGAGCCCAGAAGAACTTTGTTCTTGTTCTTTTTGCCTCAAGAACAAGAACAAAGTTCTCGCAACTTGTGGAGTATGAACAGGCCTTTAGGCTCTGTCCTCAACCAGTCAAAAGCCTAAAGTATTTCCCTTTTCTGTTTCTTCACAAACCTTAAAACATGACTTTGGAGTGCTCTAGTGGTTAAAGCTGGATGTCTGTCTTTTGTGGATTTCTGTACCCAATCCCTAACAAAAAAAGGATTCAATAAATGCAGCTCTTCTATCGGATGTTGCCTCCCACTCTCTCAAACGCAGCGTTGAAGCCATGTTGCTCGTATTCCTGTTTAGCAGTGCAGCGTACCTGCCTGTGTGTCTGTACATACATGTAACATGACAGAGCAGGAGCTGCGTATTTGCCATAAGTAGGCCACTCTCGCTCTGTGCTCTCAGTGAGCGTTGTGTGCTCCTGAGCTGCAAGTGAATAGTGTCAGGTGTCGAGGGAGACTCAAGGCTGTCTTTGTCAAAGGTGTGCGCAGATTTGAGAGCAAAAATGGACCAAATGTTGGACTTCTTTACCAGATTTTCTCTCAAAATCCTTCCGTTTCTCAAGTCGGACTGAGCGATTGATATATATTTTTAAACACCTTCAAACTTTCCATCTGAAGTGCCGCCTCTTAAAACATCAAACAGATTTTTGACAGATTACCAAGACATTTAAATATTGATCACATGCCTTTAGTCAGTGGAAAGAGACTCCAAGGATGCCATCATTTAGTTAATGCTCCCTAATAAATCTCCTAGTCCTTTATTGCAGGAGTCCTAAACCTGGATTTGTGACCCCATGGTGCAGCAAAGAACAGCACAGCAGAAACTGTTAACACATTATTTAATCTGCCCCAAACCTCTTTATTAATCAGGTTACAGGCTTCCTAACCCCCACTCAAATACAATCTCCTGTTTAAGTAGAATATGATAGACTGAATGAAAGTCCATCGTGGGGTCAGTTTCACCTCGACCTGAAAACATTTGATGGCTGCAGCTATAGATTTTGTAAATGCACTGATTGAAAAGAAACCTATAATCTGTACTGAGGTTATCAGTGGCTTCTGTGACTCAGATAATGGGCCCAGACCATATTTCTTGACACATAATCTCAGTTTTGACCTTTCATAATCTGACGCATCTTTGAAGCCTTGGCAGATTCTAGCTGCTCCGCTGTTAAATCTGTAAATATAGACAAACTTGATTTATTTATTTCTTCTGTGCCAAAGTACGTTTCCTACATGGAGCTCGTAACTAGAATTTTATCTTTGACCTGTATGTGGCTGCAGTGCTGAGTCAGCTGCACTTTGTACCACCAGCTGTTATGGCAATAAGATACATAAGACATTACGGCTTATACAGTACAGCATTACGAAGCTCGGTGTTGGCAGAACTGACTATTTGTAATCATTTATAGCAGGGGTGTCGAACTCGTTTTGGGTCGTGGACTGAAATTCAGCCCCCACGGCGGGTCACGAGCCGCATAAAATAACAGCTACGCGCTTTATCAGCCTGTGTCACACGTTTCTCAAAGTTCTACATATAGTCATTAGGCCTATTAATTCACTCCACACTCGCCCTGGGGCAGACTGACCATTTACCACATGGGCGTAATATGCTGTTTATATCCATAGACCGTTAAAAAGAATAGACAACTCCTCCTCACTCCTCCCCGTTTACCATAATGACCACGTTCGAGGGGAAAATCATGGCAGATTTACAGACCCCTCCTCCCCAGCTCTGACGAAGCATGTTCCTAATAAGGGCATAAGGGCGGGATTTTCACTGTAGACTCGGCCCTTGCGTGACGTGTAGCTCGCGCAGCTCCAATGCTAACAGTCCGACCCTCATTAGTACGAGATTTCTAAAAATGTTCTTTCGAAAACCAGCCTGGTTTCTTTTTTTGTGACTAACCCAGCGTTATCTCAGGAGGAATATGCAGCCATAGAAAGTGTTTAAAAAATAGAAACCAGGCGTTAAAGTTGTTTTTAACGTGTCTAAAGTCCAATGCTTTTCAATGGGGGCCTAGCGGCTATATGGAGGTACTATAGCAATGGCGGCTTCCAGTGTTGCGGTCATAAAGCAGAGCAGCCAGCGGCCATTGTTTATATCCTGATCTCTTATTATGTCAGTGCCCTCTGCTGGACATGTGTGGAATTCTTTCCTTTGTTAAATTTAAGCTGCCCTCTAGTGGCTGGAGTGAGCAATCTGGCTATTTCTTTAAAAATCCACAACTCCGCACAGGAATGGGCTAGACTGCAGGAGTCACCAACCTTTTTTCAGCCGAGAGCTACTTCAAGAGCATTAAATTGTTCGAGAGTTACCAGTTAAATACAAATCCTAAAGACTTAAACGCACACTGTTTACTTATAGGATATTGACCCCATATTATATCAAAATTGCTTTATTTTAAACTCGTACTGAGTCACAAGAACAGAAATAACTGTTATTTAAGAATCAGATTCAAGAAAATTAAGTGTTTTACACCTTTAGAAAAAGTCTCAAGGGCTACTGGGCATGCACCAAAGGGCACCACGTTGGTGACCCCTGGGCTAGAGACGTACTTTTTTTATTACATACTCAGAAATTCATGCTCTACTAAGGGCCACATTAAATCATCTCGCGGGCCGCATAATTCACAATTTATTCATTGTCGTAAAACTTGTCAGATAATTTGCGCTTCAATGTGTTTTCCAATATCGTGCAGCCCTTGTCTCTTTACAAATAGGAAATGAGCAGTTATTTACTAGATACATAATTCTCATGGAAGTATTTACGACTCTGCCCCCTGTGTTGCAGTGATGAATTTGGACGCGCGGCAAAAGAAGGCGGAGGAGCTCAGGCGACTGACGGACAAGTCGGCCTCGATGTCCGAGGAACAGATGACCGAACTCCGCGCAGACATCAAGGTGCGTCTTGTTTAATGAAAAAACAAATGACTTTTCTCAGATTGTGCAGCCCCACAGTTTGAAAATGGTTCATCATAATAACAGATGGTTGATATAAATTGTATCTAATGAAGTTACTGCTCAATCAATTCATTTTTTTATAGGTTCATGTTTATTATAGAAAACACACAGCAGGTGCTTACGTATTATATTTACATGAACTACTACATATAGACCCTTTATTTGTTTGTAAACATTCCAGGCTTAGCTGGAGGCGGGAAGTTAGATTCCTATCTGTTTCCATTGTAGCTGTTGTCATAGTAACGATAAACAAATGTCTAACTGTTTTTGGAAATATCAGATAAACCTTATTTTATCGTCTCAAATGTCATTCCTCTTGTTCTTGCACCTTAAGCCACAACAGGACCAAATTTTTCAGTTGTAGTTTTACACTTAAAATCGCTAGTTTTAGTTTAATCTTATTTCTCTTGATCACTTCCTGGCTCCAGCTGATGTCACTGATGATGTCAGCAGTTAAATGGTCTATAAACCTTCTGTAGTACAGAAGATGACTCAAGTACCTTCATTGCAGATGGACAACTCCAGTACGACTGAGAGCTTACACATACTTTGTATAAAGTTTTATAGTACTGTATTTACTCTGAGTTAAAGTCTGCCATGTCTATTTGTAATCATGTTTGTGTTTGTCTCCAGCACTTTGTTAGTGAACGTAAATATGACGAGGACTTGGGGAAAGCTGTGAGATTTACATTTGACCTGGAACCGTTAAAGACGAGCATCACGAGCTTCGGATCAGGTACTGCTGACAACATGACTTATTTTTAGACTTTATTGTGTCATTGAGAATCAGTTTCACACATTATTCGCATTTTTATTTAAAGGGGGGTATTATGTAAAATCGACTTTTTCAAGCTTTATATCATGTTATTATGTCATTCCCTCATTAAACACATGCCTGGAGTGTTGCCTTGGCTCATTCACATATTTTTGAGTAATCAGTAAAAACTTAGACGGCAGCCATTTTAGGTGTAGCTATGCCTCAGTCCTCCTAGGAACGCCCCCACCTCCTGGAGACGCCTCTGGACCTTTCGTCACCAGCCAAGCCACCAACCACTGCTCCTCAGCTCAGCAGAGCCCCCTCCCCGCACAGTAGTGTTGTTTAGATGCCACAGCAGTGTGCTGAAGGGGGCGTGTCGGAAAGCTTCTTAAAGAGACAGAGGCCTATTTCAAGACGTTCAGTACAGCCATTTTGAGAGAGCAATTTTATTCAAGGCAGTTATTTTAATTTACTGCATATACAGACCAACAGAAGGTTACGTCATCATTGTAGTATGCTATAGACTGGTGCTATGTGATTGAAAAAAGGATAATACCCCCTCTTTAAAATGTTTATCGAATCGTGATTAAATCTTTGTTCCATCTCCGTTATCATTATGGTGTTTTCACTGGACAGTTCTCATGGTCATACATATCTTTGTGTTCAAATAAAAGCAGCTTCCTGTAGTGAATGTGTTTTTTGTGTATTCAGTGTACCATCCTCGTACGGGATACTCAAACAGGTCCCGCTGTAGCTCCACCTCCTCCTCAGTGACTGGCCCCAGCCCACAGGAAACCCCTCCCCCTCCTCTGCACCCTCCACAGACCCAAACTGAGTACAGGCCTCCTCCCACCAAACAGGTGAGTGCAATTTATCATCATAGCCTCAAAAACAAAATGGACTTTGTAACATAAGCGGAAAAATCAACTGTGTGCAGTCGCCTACGTCAGTGATTCCCAAACTTTTCAGGCTGGGACCCTCAAAATGACCATGCAAACAATTTGGAAAAACCTTATAATATTAACAAGCACAAAATCATAAAAATCTGGTTTAGTGACATAGTGTTAGTACTAGGGCAGGGCGATATGGCCTAAAATCCATATCACGATATAAAAAAGAAATATCACGATAACGATGTATTTGACGATATTATTGACAATGGACAAATTACTTCAAAATCCCAGCCTTACGCCTATTGGGAAGATTAATTCAGTGATATTTCATTCTTTTTTTTTTAACGGCATACTACTTTCCTCGCGAATATGATCTACTGAAGCAGCTTTACATCCTTCATGTCATTTAACTTTATAAGCACCTGTCCCCATGTTCTACAGTCAGTGTTTATGCTGCTGATGGAGCTGAGCGTGACATGAATTATATCGTATCCACGACGATATAAAAAATTACAACGATATCAAAAAATTATATCGCGATAACGATATGCGATACGATATGGCCCACCCCTAGTTAGTACAGTATTAGTAATCGGGCTAATACTTTTGTTGCGATACTTAACATATCCGGATACAGGGGGCCCGTTACAATAAGTATAATTGTCATTATAACGAACTGCAATACTTTACCCTGAATGAATTGAAAAAGAAAGCTCAAGTTCAGTTTTCAAAGGTTATATTAATGGGCATAAAATGTCTTATTTCTATATGAAAACATACAATTACAGACGACTTGCAATTTTTTTCTCATATTTATGTCAGTAATCTACAGCAGAAGTTTCAAATTGATATCACTTAATGTATGTATTTTCCCTATTCACCTGCAGTGTCTCGCCTTAAATACACTCCATATTTCTCTCATCCTTTTTTACATATGAAATCATCTTGGCTCTGTGCTTGGGACCCTCTTTGGGAAACACTGCTCTTCTGCCCTTTACTGTTCTGACTTCTTGATCATTATTGGCTCTAAATTGACTGTGAAAGAAGTGCAGCATCATTAATACGCCTGACCTCCTCTTTAGCCTCTTAACCCCACCTGAAACTAGCACATTTTCTCCTGTTTGGCTTTACCCAAATCTAAAAGCATCAAAAGAGCAACTAAAAACGTGCCAGAAAAGCAACAAAAATGTGATGGAAAAAGTGGCAAAAACACAAATAAAAAGAGACACAAAATTGACACAAAAAGAGCAACCAAAAAAGCAATGAAAAAGTAACAAAAACATGACAAAAAATATTAATATTAGAATAAAAGGTATCTTATCGTGCTGCAAAATATCTCGATATATGGCTAAATTGATATATAGTCACACCAATAAGCCAAATGCCCATCTCGGCTCCAGTTGCATTATGGGTAATGGAATGTCTTTTGGCTACCAAACAATAATGATCGTTCGCGTAAAGCAACGAAGAAAGCTCTGATTTGGACCGTTTTAACCGCTGGAAAGTTGATGATTTAAAGCATTTTTGTCGTCGCCATGGAGCCTGTTACAATAGTAGCTTAAAGTCTATTTTTACAACCAGGGCTGTGTACGGAGATAGACAGAAACCAAACTGCCGTTCATATGAAGAGAGTCAACAGTCCTTGTTCATATAGTTGGATAACTATGGAATAACTATGTGAGACAAACATTTCTGACCCTTGAAGGCGAATGTTGGACAAAGTCCAGGGTCTGAAACTGTGGCCTCATGTCGCCGATATTCAGAACATTTAAACTGAAATGAGAAATAAATACATAGAATCCCTCTTTTTTTGTCAATAAGGAGGTGGACAGTAGACGAAATCTTTTTCTTAAGTGTGACCAGAGAGATCCACATACACACATAGGCTCTGCCATCTAAATGTACTTTATTTTTATTTTTTTACGAGTGATCTGATGGTACAACAGAGCTAATCGGTCGCTAATTTGACAGATGGAAATGTACCCACTATATTTAACATCAACACAGTTTTGGAACTTTTCCCTGTGATTACAAGACAAATTTAAATGATTTAAAAAGTGAAGGTGTCTGTGTCGGGCTGATGCCAGGTCCCGTCGTTCCCCTGTCCGCCCTGACTTTTCCCTCGCTTTCAAGATATTGACAACTTAAATATTTGCAAGAAATGTCACTTGAGACTTATAGTCTGTAAACCAATGCCCGTAAGCCTTATAGTTCACAGTTATGGCTCAATATACTTCAGTGTTCACGCTCCGCTACCTGAACTCGCTCACACATTTCAATGGCGGTGTGGTTTGTTTGGGCCGAAATTAGGAGCCTGATTGACTCACACATGCGCAGTCGAGATGGGCATTCGGCTTATTAGAGACTGATGATGAACCCATCTGTCACCCACTGAATAGGCCGCCTGCGTCTTCGGCGTATAACTCGCTTTAAACCATTGCCGCGATGCGCACTGACTCTGGATTTCTCCTCCAGATTTTCCAGGGGAACCGCCGCACGTTCCAGGGAGGGCAGAGCTACCACTCGGGCGGGCCGCGCTACAACGGCGGCTCCTACCACAACCGAAACCACCACCGGAACCAGGCCGAAAACCAGTCCACGCAGCAGCACCCGCACAGCTCCAGAGGACCCCCCATCCCGCCTCCTCCTCCTCCTCTTCCCACAGCCAAGGCCCCCATCACCACAACGGGCTGCCCCAAAGAACGCCCCGGACGCACTGCCCATGACACAGGAGCAACGAAGTCACCCCAGTGGAATCAGTCCGTCTAAACCTCCTCTCCTCCTCTCCATGATGAAGAATAGAATACAAGTTTACATGTTTTCGTTAACGGAGCTGTAGCGCCACTTGTCCACCACAAAAAGGGATGTCTCTACTTTAGTGAAAATGATTTAATAGTGAGACGAAACTTGATGTGTGTCATTTTGACGAGGTGATGTGTCAAGCGAAGCCCGATGAATCGACACAGCTGAACATGAAGTCCAGCCGTGTCCATGTATCGGACTTTGTTTTACGTATCTACCTCGATGTCTGAGACTTCCTGTTTAATTTAGTCATTTAATTTGAGTGCAAGGTAAGCTGGTGAATTTGTCCCTCTGCATTTGACACGTCCTTCAATGCCACTGGGGCACCTGTTTAGGTTGATTTTTGGGACGCCGTATGCAGTTCTCTTCGGCGAAACTGACCCAGTTCCCAGGGAGAAAATGCAGAACCCACATGTTGTCTCTTAATCGAGCTTGGGATCTTGCTTTCAGACGCAGCCACTTGGATAAAGAGATTCTTCACTCTAACTAAGGTTCAGTAAATAACATCTGATTGCAATTGCACAGTCTACACTTCAGTGCATAAACGTTTGAGAGAAAAGTTATGCACTACAAAAACTAAGTATCAAGCCATGGGTTTAAATGACTTTGAGAATATTAATCTTGTTTTCACACTATAGACTTTTTTTCCTGATCAGATCGAGATTACTCAGGTTCTAAGATAATCGTGCGTGAAATAAAGTAAACTGCCAATGGGACAAGTGCGATTTTCTTGCCTCATTGACGGATAAATCAAGCTGAAATGAAAGACAAAACGTATTGAATCGAGTCGGAACAAGTGAAATAATCTAGATCAAAAGTCCAGCTAAATCGCTCAAATTTATGCTCAATTTAAACCAATCTCGATATATACATTTTGTGTTGTGTAAAGAATTGGATGCACTTCAGAACATGTTTGTAGAGTACATGATTATTAAAAAGACCCCGCAGAGACCAGGGTGTTGTGTTATTTGCAGAGGACATTATCACCAAGTTAAATGATTTCGCACCCTACCATCCCCCCCACATCATTTTGCCTTTTTGAATAAGAAAAAGTCTGTAAACCATTCAGTTAAAACTACTCAGATGAAGATTATGAACCGTCATTTTCTCTAATTTAGACATCCCTTTGCTACAGTGTCTATAATCGGTCTGCTCATCCTCCAGACTTGAAAAGCTCTCACTGTCTCTGCTCTTTTTTTTTTTTTTTTTTTCCTTTTCCTTTCAAAGATGGCCATGTCTATCTTTAGCCGCCCTTGGAGGAATCTCATCGTCCCGCTTCTGGCTGTCAAACTTTCCTTACGCCTTTTCAGAAATAGATTTGGACCTTTTTTGTTTTTTCCCCCCTCCCTTCAACGTTATAACGTGCAACAGCCCAGGCACTAACGACCTGCAAATCTTTGTGCTGTTTCTACTTTAGCTGAACAAATTCCCTAGACATTTCACTTTTTGTCACTACAGGAAAAGCTATATGAAAGTATCGAGCTATAGCAGTGGCAGACACGCAATCAAACACTACAGGCTTTTGTTAATCCTCGTGAAACATATCAGATATACTGTAAGTCCTAGCTTTTCCTACGGCTGCTACAAAACCTAGATTTATGAGTTTGTGAAAAAGAACCCCACGATTTATTATATTGCCTTCCTTATTCTTAGGCCAAAGGGGTTCGCCTATGGTGTGCTGTTCCTTTTATAACCACCAGAGGGCTCGCTTACCTTCTTGTTTTATAAGGGCATCGTTAAACGCAACGCCAATTTCTGTCCAAACAGGCGGTATCATAAAGATTCGTCAGATTTTCTTCCACGTGTGTCCTTTTGTTGAATATATATGCACTTAACATATATATGTATGACATGCTTGCCTTCAGTCGACACAATTTTCACTATTGCCTTGTTTTTTCTTACGAACGTGGATGTGCGAAAAAGATGGTACTTTTTTTGTGTGTGTGTTGTGTTTGGGCAATGTACAATTGATACTTGTATGTTTGAAGACGCCTGCAAGCCCCTGTTCCCTCTCCCCTGATTAAGAAAAAAAATAAAAAATCCCTGAATTAATGAAAGTAAAATCGATCAAACTCATGAATGCATTGAAAACTATAGAGATTTTCAGTTTCGCCTCCTGCAAAAGTTGACTCCCGTTCTTGGGTTTGTGGCTGGTTTGTATAAAGTTGCGAACAAAATACTGGCCTTTACCTCATCGGGGATCATTTAGTAGTTTATGAGGTTTTTTTTGTTTTTCCATGCAGTGTGCTTTCCTCCTCGTTATACCCCTTATGTCGTGTAAGGGGTTAAGACATCTTATTTTTCTCTTTCATTCTTTTTCTCCACGTTGAGCAGATTTTTATTTGTGAATCTTTACGACATGAAGTTTTGCGGAGAAATGGGCGACGTTTTTTTTGTTTGTGTGACTATTATGTGCGGTTAGTGGCACGTCGAGTGTGTGATGCGTTGATTTATGAAAGTGCCGGCGGAGGCGAGAGGCTGGTTTAAATCAGGTCTTTGTATTAACTTTGTGGGCGTTTTTTGGACAGTCAAAGATGCTTTACATGGGGAATAAGACAAAACAAACATTACATTTCCGACCTGCCACTTGGAAAAATGCCTTGTCCAGAGCGCGCCGACTTTTGATGGGAGATGAAGACAGTAATGGCGCCCCCAGTGGCTGAGCGCAGCTAATGATAAAACTGTAACAAAACCACTACATTAGTGAAGTGAAAGTTGGTCATAGCCTTCAATATGTTGTTTCGAATTTTATGTTTGTCGAGAAACATTCATGTAACGTTAGCATTATATTAGCTAACTGTTGCTATGTTAGCATTTTATTAGCTAACTGTTGCTACGTTAGCATTTTATTAGCTAACTGTTGCTGTGTTCCAGGCAACTGGTAACTGGAATCTTTCCCACTTGAAAATTTCGTTCCAGGTAATTAAACTCGTATGTAACAAAATGCTACAACAGTTAGCTCATACCATGCTAACGTTTTATGACCGTTTTTTCCAAACCAGATGTAATTAAAAACATGCGACATAACGTTATGTTGAAAGCTGCAGTGGTTTTGTTAGAGTTTTATCATTAGCTGCGCTCCTCCACTGGGGGGCGCCATTACTGTCTTCTCATATACGAACTCGGAGCAGTCTGGAGGTCTCAGAGTTTACAAGTTGTAATTACCAGTTCGGGCAGCGTTCCAAGACATTTTTCCAAGTGGGGGATGGGAAATTTACCAGTTACAAGTTGCCTGGAATGCGCCATTAGATAATATAGCCTTTATACCATAAAGCTAGGTTGCTCAGAATCGTAACAGAAAATAAATTAAAACATTTATTGATCTTTTTTGTTTGTTAAATTGCAGTTTTTCTCGTTATATTTTGAATTACAATCCTCTATTTGCCAAGAAGCAAGTAGTGGAATGTACTGTAGTAAATAACATACATGGACCACATATAAACAAAATGATAACCGGAAGTAAATGTCATGTTTTTCTTTTTAAAACAATTCTGTACAAATTCAGGCCTTGAATTGGGCTCAAGATCACGTTGCGCTGAATAGCTTTTTTGTTTTATTGTGGTATTTTACGAAGCCATTTCAATGTAAGACTTCAAACAAATCATGACCAAAATTAGGCTAAAATGAAACCGAATCTGAAATATGACTAAAATGGAAGTTTTCGATATTTTAAGTTGCCGTATGTTTTTGCTTGAGGCTAAAAGTGTAAATCTCAGTCAGACCTCAGTAATTTTGCGATGTTTTGTTTCGTTGCGATATGCTATTGCAACGACGATAATCTGACGACGTCTCAGGAAAACAGTTCGGCTGCTCCTTTGTGAATAAGTAACCATTTTAGGCGCGTAGCTTTAAATCTTTGCTTTCAATTTACTTTAAATGATTAAAAAGTGGCCGTTAATGTGAAGCCCTGGTTCTAAAAAGCCACTCGCCTCTCTGCACTGACTGACCGGGAGAATTGCACCCTCAACCTCTGCCCGGTCTTTGTGGTGGACGTTGAGGAAACGGCGATTCTGCACTTTTTCCTCCAGCGCATGTGTAGATTAAAAGTGCTGGAGTTAGTTTTTTTCCATGTTAGTTTTTTTCCATTATAGACAGAACTCATTTTTGACATTCCAAACTTTAGAGACTTTAGTTTTTTCCACCAAAGATTTTTTTTTCCTGCCTGCTATCTTCCAACAGTCTCTTCTCGATTTCGTATTGTATATACATTTATGTAGCTATATAATTTGTGCTCACATGGGGCATTTTGTATGTGATATTCATATTAGGCATAATGGAGGTCGATACATAGTTTTTTTGATTTCTTCTCTCTTTGCCCTGTTTCGAACTTGTCCTTTTTTCTTTCTTTCTTTTCTCGTATATTTCTGAGACAATTTCTGTAAACTCAAGTGCCTTTCTTGTCTCCCACCAACTCATTTTGAAATGCCTCCCACCAAAATATGGACCAAAGACATTTAACGAAACGTCCTGGTTGCTATCCGCGCTCTCTCCTCTCACAGAATGGCACACTTTTCATTTACTACGAATAAACTGTTTGCAATACGGACTGTGTCGTGGTCTTCTGTCACTACTGGGGGAAAGTTAGCCATTTCATTAGGAATAGGTAGTTAAGAAGTCTCTCAACTCTGGCCACGTTCAAACCGCTTTATTAGGCCGTGCATTTCACTGAACTCTTCGCATTGAATTTAATTATTAATGGATTTTATTTGCCTTGTTGTGCATTTGTTTAGCCCCCTGCTCTGTAAACCACTTTATATGGCCAAGTCTCAAACTATTCTACAAATCAACTTGTCTTGCCTATAAATTATTGGCATCTGAAACCCTAAAACACAGGAGGATGTAATAATTTTGTGGGTTTAAATAGTTTTATCTTTCTGTGATGTGTTGTAAAGTGCTATATAAATAAACTTTGATTGAGGCGAGAGACTGCAGGTGAATAGAGAAAAAATAATTAGTAAAAATGCATTGCAAGTTTCTCATTTGTTTTCATTTCAAATAAGGTGCACTAAAAACATGTACAATAGGCCAGAATGAATGTAGTGTGAGCGAGTGGTGGTGGTCGGAGGGGCCGGTGGCGCAGACTGGCAGCCTCGTTTCCGTCCATCTACCCCAGGGCAGCTGTGGCTAAGTATCCAGGAAATGAATCATGCAATGTAACGCGTTTGATTGTCCAGAAAAGCGCTACACAGGTGCTCGTCATATAATTAGAAGGTCCTGAAAAAGTTCATTTATTTCTGTAATTCAACTTAAAATGTGAAACTAATATATGATATAGACTCATTACATGCAAACTGACATGTCAAGCCTTTGTTATAATTTTGATTATCGCTTACAGTCCATTTTCAAAATATTAAAATTTTATGATATTATTAATGATAGATTTTTACAAGCTGAGCCATAATAATCAAAGTGATACTAAAGAAAGGCTATACATGTCTCACTTTGCATGTAATGAGTCTATATTAGTTTCACAGTTTAAGTTGAATAACAGAAGTGAATGCACTTTTTCATGATATTCTAATTATGACGAGCACCGGTAGTAGCTTTAATACCATCACAGAGTATAGTGTGAATGAATGACTACAGTGTGGCGCTTTGAGAAACTTGTAACACAGGCTTGAAAAGCGCAATACAACTGTAAGCTGTTATTTGTATAGCACTGTTGTAAAGCGCTACACAAATAAAGGTTGACTGACATGTAAAAAGGCCAAATGTGCCTGTATCGTCAATGACCAAATATTAAAAGATAGAACCAGGTTTAAATGTGTTTTTTCTGATGTATTAGTTACAGGGGATAATGGATGTATGATTATATTTTAGTTTTTCAATAAGCTGGATATCAATTTTAAAAAATGTACAAAAAATAAATTTTTGTTTTGCTTTTTGGGGTTTTAAGTTAAATATATTGACCAAGAAAATGATATTGAAAAATCCTTGAGGTCAAACCTTCAAAGAACAAGACTGGACATATCTGGTGTCAAGGTGCTGCTAAATTGGAAAGATTAATGTATTTGTTTCCAGGTTAAAGTTTATATATTAAGAGTAAACTGGCCCCAAAACCTGCCTGCAGTGTCTCTCCTTAATACACTGAAAGGTGCATGTTTCCACAAATGATCAGAAACCAATTGTTAATCTGACATTGGTGACATAGATATCGGCCCTCAGTGCTGCCCTCTCCTGTCCAGACTGAACTCTCTTGTCCCCATGTCAAAGTATTTCCACCATCAGTGTCCAAAGAATACGATGCGACAGAAATATCACCAAACTATAAATTTTCAGGGTTTTTGAAGTATATTCTGGTGATTTCTTACATTTATTTTATTTTATTTGACCTTTATTTCTAAATAATTGTCAGGACAGCTCCAATGGCACATAAATCTCCATGAACTACTCCTGGACAGCCACAGAACTCATTACAGTTTCTCTGAAAAAAGTGAGCAGCCAAGTGGAAAAAAAAAACATTTTATTTGTTTTACATCATTTTACAGTCATTTCAACCACAATAACAGGATAGAAAATATATATTCATTAAAAAAACAGCAAAATGTTCAATGAGCATGATCTTCCTGTATAAACTGTACATTCAAGAGAAAACAGAAGCCAAGAGCTGAACACATCTCGGATATAGTCATTTTGTATTGTGTCAAACTGTGGCAGATGATTATTTACACTCATTAAAAAGGCACTGTACCTGTTTGTTTTTTTGTTTTTAAATGTTCTTATAATGGAGTTTTGGGATGGTATAACTCTGTAAGGGAAGTTAGGAATAGGTTTGGACCATAACTAAGTTTAATTTGATGGTTTCCTCTTTTATGGTTTTGGCTTTACCCAAAAATGTCAAAATAGCGACAAAAATGAGACAAAAACGAGGATGAAAAAGCCTCAAAAGAGTAACAGAAAAGTGACCAAAAGTTGACAAAAACACAACACAAAGCAATGAAAAAATGTCCAAAAAAGTGACAACAATGTGAGGAAAAAGATCCTTCTAGATCAGCTGTGTAGGTCTTTTCAAATGAGGTCTATAGGCTGTAACGTTGTAGATTTGGGTAAAGCTGCACTTGGTTAACTGAGCTTTGGCTTCACCCAAATGTAAAAGCTTCTAGACTGGAGTTTGCAGCCTATAGGCCAGAGTAACGCCTCATTTGAAAGCTAAGACCTACACAACTGATCTTAACTTTCCCCACTTTTTTTTTTTTGGTCACTTTTGCCTCGTTTTCGTCGCCATTTTAACACTTTTTTTTTTAAAGAAGCTTTTAGATTCGGGTAAAGCCAAACTGGAGAAAATGTGCTCGGGTACAGGGCACATTTTCAGGTACAGGGCCTTTAATTTTTCATCAAGCTCTTGTATTGACGATGGGAGAGTGTAACCACTGCGCAAAGCCTTCTCCAGCACAGCCCAAAGAGCTGTCAGACTGCGTCCTCTTCACAGGCCCATCACAGAGGGGAACCCTGCAGCACCTGTGGGACAAAGGCCAGTTACACTTTTACAACAAGTTACTTTTATTGCTTCTGTAAAACGCAACCTGTCCCCTGTACTTGTTTTGGTTGTACCTTGCCCCTCTCCGGCGTCGGACTCCGGGACCTTCCAGTCCAGCTGCCGCCCTTTCTCGTACAGCCCTTTCAGGATCTTGCGCACGTCGTCGGAGCCTCCGCCGTGGCTCAGCTCCAGGTATTTCCTGTAAAGCTGCAGAGCGGTGCGCGCGTCCTCGATACTGTCGTGCGTCTCTCCCTGGATGCTGAGGTCTGAAGATAACGACCGCAAACACAGACGGGTGAGAGGACAAAGTCACTTTAGTCTGGCTTCTATAAAGATTCGGATTGTGTCAAAATTGTACATGAGTTTTTGAGGGGTTTGGAAGATTAAAGAAAGGTGTTTTTACTACACCAGGCATCCAAAGTTTAAAGATCACTAGTGAGTAGTTATAGTTCATATACCTGTAGTCTATGTTGTAGTTTTACTGTACTTTTGTAAAGCGAATCAGTGTTAAAGCTGAACTACGTAACTCTTGCCCCTAGAGGCCAAAAGCGCCACTGCAGGTGTCGTAGCATGTTGAGTTTTTTAACTTATTAATTGTCTGTGAGAGTAAATACTACGCTGACAGAAAAGACAAAGGGAGAGAGGGATATTATACATTCAATTACACAACAGATAATTTTTTTCATTCAAACTTGGCTGTAAATACTGTTTAAGTGGTGCTAGCCCGCAGTTAGCTTAGCCCGTTAGCCTGTTAGCTTCTTCTTCGTGGTTCCATTAGTGTGTATTGCTGGCTCCGACCCGGTGGCAGGCAAGTTGCAATTGTGGTTTTCTGGCCACAGTAAAGTGAAGATATCACTGCGCGGATGCCGAATTACTCCTGGTATTATTACGCCTTACGATATAGTTCCCCTTTTAATCCGCTTAGAAAATCCACATTGTTTAATTATACTTTGTAGTGTAACACTTCACGTAACCATATTTAAAAAGGGAAAACGTGGAAGAGTTTGGTAGCTTCTATCTTCACCTCGTTTGGAGCTATAGAGGAGAAGAGAGAGGCTAAACGCTAACGCCGTCTGTGCTGTGTTTACGTTACGGAAGGCACACGTGAAGACCAGACAGGTACAAATGAACTCGTCAAAGCTAAGGTAAGAACATATCTCAGTATGTAAAAACGGTGGCCTATTCCTTTAATGCCACAAACCCAGAAAAAAAAAAGGGCGCATATTTCATTAACATTTTCAATCAATTCATCAAACAGAGAAAAGAGAATTGGACAAAACGGGAAACCTTTTGATATTTGGCTGCCTTTAGTACATTTTTTGTCATTTTTTTTGGTATTATTCAACAATGAAAATTTCTGTTAAAAAATAAATGCTTCAATTTTATTCTATTTATTAGGTGAAATGTTACGCAGTGTGGCTTTAACCTGATCCAACATTGAATACACTGTAATAAGTGTAAAATTTCAGTTCAGAAAAATCCGGAATATTAAAAAAGAAGTAAATGAAATAGCAAAAGAAATAGCATTTACAATGTTGATAAATGGTCTTTTCAATATTGATTTCTACACCTCATGAATCCAGAGGGGGAATAGCTTTTCCTGTTCACGAATAAACTGTGACTTACCCAGAAAGTACCAGGCGAGAAACCTCAGAGAAATCATCCTCTTTCGGGGCAAATGGAACAAATGGACCGTGTCAACCACTTGGTCTTTCAGAACCTGCACAAAAAACACACAACAAACAACGTTCTGAGATCTAATGGCTTTATAAACTAGTGTCAAATCTGATTTAAATCCTGTTTTCAAACTCACAAATAAATTGATGACCCGGAAGTCCTTCTGTAACCCGTGGCCAACGAAGCGGACCCCGGTGTCGATGAGGAAGCGGAGTTTTAGATACGTGGATTTCAGGGTCGTCAGGTGTTTGGACGAGATCTTGGCGTCCAGGTCTCCGGGTTTGATGCCAGAATACTGCGTCAAATAGTCCACCACCTACGACAACAACACAGTTTAAATTCAAGACCAAACTGGACACGACAACTTTTCAGCCAAAGATTGTGTAACATTGGAAAACTGCAGCTGAATTTGTTTAAGACCATAGTTTTTGTATTTTTGACAAATGTATGAAGTAAAATAGTTGAACCATGTCATTATCGTGGGTTCTGTCTCTAAAGGAAACATATATTTTCTAAGCATTTTATATTTAATGCCAGTTTGAATCAGATGTGTTTAGTTTTAATTACTTTTAAGATCTTCACTTTGGCATCATTCATTTAATGACTTTTAAGGCTTTTTAATGCCCTGATATTAAGGCTCTGTTATAGTTTTGGTGCAGTTTTTTAACCTCTTAACCCCCACCTGAACCGAGCACATTTTCTCCAGTTTGGCTTCATCCAAATATGATATAAAAACAAGGATGAAGAGGCAACAAATAAAGCAACAAAAACACAACCAAAAGTGATGAAAAAGCCACAAAAGAGCAACGAAAAAGTAACGTAAACGCGACAAAAACATGACAAAAGAGAGACGAAAACTCTTCCATAATATGACAAAACGCGGCGACAATGCCACAAAAAAGTTATGATCCTTTTATCAAGATCTTAGCTTTCAAATGAGACCTTACACTGGCCCATGTGTGAGCTCCAGTCAAGAAACTTTTCAGATTTGGGTACAGTCGAACTGGAGAACATGCGCTCGGTTAAGGCGGGGGGGACAGAGGTTAAAGCAGTACTAAGTAACTCTTGCCCCTAGCGGCCATAAGCGCAACTACAGGTGTCGTAGCAAGTTACGATTTTTTAACTTATTAAATGTCTTGGAGAGTAAATACTACGCTGACAGAAAAGGCGAAGGGAGAGAGGGGTGTTGTACATCATGTTATACAATGGAAATAATTTTTTTCACTCAAACTTGGTTGTAAATACTGTTTAAAGTGGCGCTAGCCCGCAGTTAGCTTTGCCCGTTAGCCTGTTAGCTTCTTCTTCGTGATTACATTAGTGTGTATTGCTTGCTCCGCCCCGGTGGCAGTCAAGTTGCAAGCATGGTTTTCTGGCCAGAGACACCAGGGGGAGATGAAAGACCCCCAATCATCCCATTAACACTTGTATTACCCCCAGAGGGACTACGAAAAGGATTTATTAAGGTAAACACATTACTTAGTACTGCTTTAACCAGTGAAAGTGTATCATACTCTTTTATTTGTTTTTACTTTTACTCTATGAGCTCTTCAAAGCAAATGCCATCTTATCTTAGAAAAATTGCTTGAAATGTACTTGAAATAAGACTTTTAATGCTGAATTTGAGTAGGTTTGGACTCGACTTGAAATAAGAGAAATGACTTGAAACGAGACAAAGAAGTAAAAGACAAGAAAAATCTGTTTAGTTTCCATTGGCAATCTTATTTCAAGGCTAGTCCAAACCTTCTCAAAATCAGAACAATTGTTGATAATTCAATCACTTTTAAGTCATTTTTGTCTAAGATAAGATTTATTTTTTTCCATATTAGTTGTGTCACCTGCTCCTGGGTGGAGATGTAGTCGTCGATGAACGGCACTCCCTCGTTGGGACCTTGGCCTCGGACGCAGGTGATTCTGGCCACAGACATCTGACTGGGCTTGATGGTGGATTTGGTGCCGTCGCTGCGCAGCTCGGCCTCCTCCTGCGACACGAGAATTACAGAGGGAAAAGTAGATCAGTAACAATAGTAAAACTGCAGTGTTGCTTTAAATGTTTTGGTCACTTTTTCATTGCATTTCTGTCGCCTTTCTTGTTGATTTTTTTGTTGCTTTTTCATCACTCTTTAGTCGTGTTTTTTGTTGTATTCTTGTCTGTTTTCCATTGTTTTTTCACCCCTTTTTAATCGTGTGTTTATGTCACTTTTTTATTATGTTTTTGTTGCTTTTTGTTGTCTAAATGTTATTGCTCCTG
This sequence comes from Neogobius melanostomus, assembly GCA_007210695.1. Classification (NCBI taxonomy): domain Eukaryota; kingdom Metazoa; phylum Chordata; class Actinopteri; order Gobiiformes; family Gobiidae; genus Neogobius; species Neogobius melanostomus. The sequence goes on along the minus strand of VHKM01000223.1, from coordinate 2,043,893 downwards.
GATGTATTTATGAACTCTATATTTGTTCTTATCATTACACTATTTAAGATGAATACGTCAGGGTTTTTATTACGGAAAGTGCTTTGGTCACTTTTAAGGGGCTTGATAAGGATATGATAAGGACCCAATTAGAGACATGGAAGTCCATAATCCTTATCAAACCAAACATGGCACTGTAAACACACTGTAAGGGTATTTTTACAGTTTTCCATTAAACCCCAGATGTTTTATCTTATTACTTTGTGCAGGCGGCAACTGAAGGAAGTAGTAAAAAGACAACTGACGTTTTTAATATTATGTCTGGTACGTTTAAGATGGAAAGAAAAATAATCACAAAGGACAGAGTAATGTGAGGTTTCAACAAGTGGAGGAGGAAAGCACTGGACCCAAGAGTCATAAAGTTCACCCTGAATTACACATGTATATTAGTGAGGAGATGAGGGTTATCCTTCACTGAGACACAAAGAGAATCTCAGACATTGAAGCATGAAATGACAGAAATCTTGAAGTGACGTTTTTAACCACGCTGGTTTTGAACACCAGCACTAAAAGGTGGAAGCCTTGGAGCCTGTTAATCAAGCTCTGGAGCTCTGTGGAGGCTCCGCCCGCCCCACGAAGGCGGGACTTGCCACCTTTGTTACAGAAGGAGCATCCATGTAAGTTTCACAGACGACTCGGGTCCTTTACAGTGAATGGGGCTGAATGGAACACTGGCCATCTCTTGTATATGGTGAGAACAGATCAGCTCTGAATGGATCCAGCACATATTTGAACTTTATTTAACTAAAAAAAAGCACCAGTGAGATTTCAGAATCTCCTGGCCCCAGAGTGGAACCTATTTTTAGTGGAAGGTGAAACCAGAGCACCCAGAGGAAACCCACAAGGACACAGGGAGAACATGCAAACTCCACACAGAGAGGTCAGGTTCTATCTGTAATGTAAAAATGACAGGAACTAGAGATCAGAGCGATTCAGCAGTGAAAGAAGACACGTTCGAACAGAATAACTCAAAACTGCGTGAGCGATGTTATTAATATTGATGGGTTAGTATTCCATATTAGACCATGTTGTTTTTTTCTTATTAGATCTTAATGAATCAATAATGTCTGGCTGTCCCGGTCGTACCTGGTTGAGTGTGACAAACTCTGCGTCCAGCCCCACCAGGTCTCCAGCCTGCGGCATCTCGCTGACCATGAGCGGGATGAACGTGGCGTGGCTCTTCCTCTGCTTCCGAGCCAGGGACGCCTCCGTCAGCAGCACACTGGCATCGATCGGGTTCTTTACTGAAGAAAACAGACTTATTTCTAATATACATTTCACTCTGTTTGTCTACCAGATCAGAGACTTACTGCGCGGGTCGTATTTGCTGTGGTAGTTTCTTTTGGCGTAATACAGAATCCCCGGCACCTTCCAGCTCACATCGAACTGCACGGCCTCAGTCTGGAGGAAGATACAGAGCACGACAGCCAACATTTATAGTTGTTCCGACACAATACGCATAGTTAAACAAAGGCTGTGCGTTGTAAGTCACTTCAGACTAAGTGAAGGTATCAAACATGAGTCCTTTCTCTTTCTCTGTGATTATTGTTTTTAGATCTTGCATTGCTTCCACAGCCAATTTGTAAATCACTCAGGGGCCAACACTGTCAATAGTAGGTACATAATGAGGAAAATCCAGATCCGTGAATCAGTTTTGGTATTTGTTAGGGCCCAGCTTAGAGCTTCAGAATGAGCCCTCCTACAACTTCCTCGGCCTTTTTTATATATTTCATGTTGCAGACATTTGCGTATTATTTTGGAACCATAAGAGATAGAGGGCCTAAACGGAGACTATAGTGTAACATTTTGCGCTTAGTAGGAGCACACTTTCAGATCTTGCCACTCCAGACTTGGCACTTTTAAGTGGGAAGTACGTGGGGTAGAGAAACACCCATGACCAATGGCGATGTGGTCGTGTACAACAGCCTTTTTCTCTAACCAGACTCTGCTGCGACGGATCGTGGGGGGTGAACATGTGCTTTTGTTTTGGTCGCGTTGACGCAATTACAGCCGAGCGAGTGCCGACCAATGGCCGCTGGCTGCTCTGCTTTGCGACGACGACACTGGAGGCCGCCATTGCTGTAGTACCGCCATATAGCCGCTAGTCCCCCATTGGAATCCATTGCACTTTAGACGCATTAAAAACAACTTTAATGCCCGGTGCCTAATGTTTTGGAACTGTCTACAGCTAGATATTCCTCCTGTGATTACGCTGGGTTAGACACAATCAGAGGCACCGGGCTGGTTATGGTAGGATAAATTTTAGAAATCTCGTACTTAATGAGGGTCGGACTGTTAGCATTGGAGCTGCGCGAGCTACACGTCACGCAAGGGCCGAGTCTACAGTGAAGCTCCCGCCCTTATGCCCTTATTAGGAACATGCTTCATCAGAGCTGGGGAGGAGGAGTCTGTAAATCCGCCATGATTTCCCCCTCGAACGTGGTCATTATGGTAAACGGGGAGGAGTGAGGAGGAGTTGTCTATTCTTTTGTACAGTCTATGGTGCCGACCCATACGACAGCTGGACCGGCTGTAGGCGACATCTCTTTCTCTCAGGACACAAACGTTGTTTAGCTCACGATGGGGTTAATACATTTTTTCATACGACCTGTGAGCGCCTATAATGCATAAGAAAGGACACAAGGCGATGTAAACGAGGAAATGAAGCTTGTGCACAAGATCTGGCCCACAGACTTACTCTTTGTTTGTTTTGGAATCTGCAGATTTTTGTCTTTAAACGAGCTCCCTCTGAAGTATCTAACATGAATTTCACGAATACTGTATAAGCAAACTTAATTCAAAAACAGTGTCTCATTTCTTTACCTTATCAATAGGTTCAATTAGGAAGTCGTTGAAGAGGTACCACTGCTGGTGAGTCACGCCCTGAAAACAGACTCAGTGAGATTTTGCAGCCCTGTAACACACTGTGCTTTATGCCTGTTTGCAAACGCTTTTGGACACCGCTGCGTTGGTTTTCATGTTTAAAACTTGTTAAAACAAACATAGCCACAACTTACAGGGACATGTGTGAACTAGATCTGGGCAATATATCGAGTTTATCTCCAATGTCAAGAAATGGAGAAAAAATAGGGGAAAATGTGAGGAAAAAATAGGGGAGGTTTAGAAAAAAATGGGGAAAGAATTTAGGAAAGAAGGGCGGGACAAGGTACAGTAACATGAACCTTTCCAGACCTCTTTTCTCTGATGGTATGTCTCTCCCACTTTGATGTGAGCCACAAGATTTCCTCCCGTTCGAACGTCCAGAATATGGGGAACAGACACCACCAGGTCGAACAGCGACGCTCCCTCGACCTCCTCCTCCGCACTCAGCTACAAAGGTTTACAGTTTATAAATCACAGGACACAGTTTTGTGACGCAGATGTGACTCTGGAACAAAGAGCACCTCGTCTCCCTCGGGCCAGCTGCTGATCTCCAGCCCCTGAGTTTTACTGATGCACATCTTCAGAGACAGAGGGATCCACACGTGCCTCAGGTCCTCGGCTCGAGTGTCGAAGCTGATGCCCTTCATGCTGCACATCTCCTCCGCACTACAACAAACAGGTCACTCATTTGTTATACCACTGTCAAAGACGTCACTTCATCAAAGACTTTTACAAAGGCAGTGCTTCAGAGGAGGTTTAAAAAGATCGGAGCATAACCCTAACTTTGTACTTGTAGATTTCAGTTTCATCACACATTACTTTTTACAATTGTGCCGATAAGTTTAAACACCCTGGTGGATTTTTTTTTTTTTTGGCCATTTCTCAAAGAATGAGTGAAAACACAAAAACCTGTGGTGAAGCCATTTATTGTGAAAAAATGTGTGAATTCATTTCAAATCACCAAAACAAAATAAAATACCAAAGTGACCCTGTTGACCCAGTACCGTGTATTGCCCCCTTTAGCATCAATGACAGCTTGGAGTGTTTTGTGGGAGCTGTGGAGAAGATTCTATATATAATCTAATGGTAAAGTGGTCCATTCTTCTTGGCAAAAAGCCTCCAGTTCCTATAAGTTCCTGGGCTGTTTTGCATGAACAGCACGTTTGAGCTCTCCCCAGAGTAGTTCAATGATATTGAGGTCAGGAGACTGAGATGGCCACTAACGGGACATTAACTTTATTCTGCTGGAGCCAGTGGTGTCAGCGAACCAGCTCCATATTTCACAGTAGGTATGGTTCACTTTTCATCATAGGCCTTTCATCATAGAAAAGTGCACCATACCTACCGTACCTACTGTAAAATATGGAGGTGATTCACTGATGCCAGTGGCTACAGCAGAATAAAGTGAAGGTCCCGTTAGTGGCCATCTCAGTCTCCTGACTACAATATCATTGAACCATTGTGGGGAGAGCTCAAACGCGCTGTTCATGCAAGGTTGAGTTACAAACTTGCATGAAAGTTCATGAATTTGAATGAATGAAAGTGTGAACTTACAGGAACTGGAGGCTTTTTACCAAGAAGAATGAGCCGCTTAACCATTAGATTATATATAGAATCTTCTCCACAACTACCACAAAAGACTCAGAGCTGTCATTGATGCTAAAGGGGGCAATACACGGTATTAGGAACCGGGGTGTGTAAACCTTTCAACAGGGTCACTTTAGTATTTTATTTTGTTATGGTGATTTGAAATTAGTTCACACATTTATTTCCACAATAAATGGCTTCACAACATCACTGACCATGACTGAGAAAAAAAAAACGTTTGTGTTTTCATTCATATTCTTTCTAAATTGTGTGATCGTGGGACAAAAACTAAATAACAATAATATATATGTATATCCGAGAGTATGATCTGAAAGGCACTCTTACTCGAGGCACCACTCTGTGGGCATGGGGGGCGGCAGGTCCTTGGGTTTGGCCGGTTCACTCGCCTCTTTCTGCTTGGCTCTGTTGAACGCATACTGGAGAAACAACAGAAAACATCAGATTTCTCCTCAAACTCCGTCAGAGTCTGTAACACCATTAAAAGAGTCAATCTCTAACCTCCGCCTGGACCCTCCAGAACTCCGCCTCCTTCGTGCTGTTCACTTCGCAGTTTATGACGAGCACGTCTGGGAGGCAGCGGATGTTTCGAGTTTGCACCTGAGGACGAACATGTGAGACTTTAAGAGGCTGGACTTCCATATACAGGGTAGGGCTGTCACGATAATTACCAGATCAACTTATGGTTCAAGAAAGATTTTTGGCATTTATGGTCAGTACATTTATTAGCATTTGTTCCCACTTTCTATTTTTGCTAAAAGTAAGCTGCGTCTCATAATATTTCATGTTTATTGTGGGATATTTTAAGATAAAGTACTTTTCATTATTATTGCCATTTTTTAGCTTTAGAGTTAGTTTATGTGGCATTAAAAAGTGTTCAATAATAATAATAATAATAGGCCGAGATATCATATGGAGGAGTTGTCCCATAGTTCAGCCCTTTTTCCTTCTTAGACTGCGGCGCAGGGAGGGGAGTGCTGTGTGGGGATTACACGTGCTGAGTGTATCGGTCACGGTTCTAAAGCACGGCGAGGCCAGCGCTTTATGCTCTTTCTCTCAGAACAGTTTTAACTCACAGCGGGCTAAAAAAGTAGTTTGGTGTCCATTTAGTGGGTAAAAATCTGGAAAATGCAACGCGATGTTTGTGGAGAAACAAGCGAGGAGGAGATGAGAATGAGACGGCAAAGAGCTCGTGCGCATAACCTGTCCCGCACTGCGCTCGCCTGATGACTCACCTCGCCCTGATGCAGTATGTGTGCGCTCTCATGTTACAATATGGACAGACACAGAATTTACGGTAATTATAGCCTCCTTCTTTCCAGTCCAGAAGGAATTTGGGTAAGGCTCCAGAAGTTCCTTTAGCTCTGATGGACTTTCCACTGAAACTTTTTTGCCTCTTTAAGTGATAATTGAACAGAGGCTTGTCATTCTGGCCTCCACATGTTTGTCCTATTTTTTTCCTTAGCAATTTCTATTTCTATTTTCACCCCATTTCTGAATAATTGCGCTGGCTTCAAAACCCAGACGCTATGAGGGAAGCCACCCACACTTAGTCCATCCTTAATTTACAGTCTCCGGTCTCACAGAGAATCACTCACCGTGGGTTGATATTTTTCGCAGTTCTCGCACCACGCCTGAGTGCTTTGCTCCAAACAAATGCTCTTCTTCAGGATTTCAGCAAACTCATATTCCTTTAACTTATCTGACAATAGAAAACACAATGAATCTTGGAGTGTGGGACCTTACGGGTGCATGAAAATGTTGAAAATCTTGTAACTTAAAGAGGGGGTATTATGCTTTTTTCAATCACATAGCACCAGTCTATAGCATACTACAATGATGACGTAACCTTCTGTTGCTCTGTATATGCAGTAAATTAAAATAACTGCCTTGAATAAAATTGCTCTCTCAAAATGGCTGTACTGAACGTCTTGAAATAGGCCTCTGTCTCTTTAAGAAGCTTTCCGACACGCCCCCTTCAGCACACTGCTGTGGCATCTAAACAACACTACTGTGCGGGGAGGGGGCTCTGCTGAGCTGAGGAGCAGTGGTTGGTGGCTTGGCTGGTGACAAAAGGTCCAGAGGCGTCTCCAGGAGGTGGGGGCGTTCCTAGGAGGACTGAGGCATAGCTACACCTAAAATGGCTGCCGTCTAAGTTTTTACTGATTACTCAAAAATATGTGAATGAGCCAAGGCAACACTCCAGGCATGTGTTTAATGAGGGAATGACATAATAACATGATATAAAGCTTGAAAAAGTCGATTTTACATAATACCCCCCCTTTAATAATCTTGTTTGAATGATGAGGTGCAGTACTGACAGTGGGGAAACTCTCATTCATGAAGAACTCACCCTGGGAGCTCTGTTCGGGGTAGTGCATGGTGAAGAGGAGGGTGAGAGAAGAGCGCACAGTCTCCTTCCCACAGCGACACAGGCTGCTGTTCTCCACCTCACAGCCGAACAGTTTCCCAATGGCCGACTCCCCGGACGAGCCCTGGGCACTGCACACAGAACAGTTAAGTAGAGACATAACTCCCCACGAAACAAGAAAAACTGTTGTTATCGTTAATTTACTTTCATTGTCATGTTTTACTGAATGTTATACCATGGGCTGGGTGAATACTCGATTCTGATTAGCTGGAGGGTGTTAAAAAGTGAGTCCGGCAACAGTTAAATCATGTTCAATACGTTTGTTAAGTGTGACGTCACGCCTTCCGCTTCCGGGTCCTAGCAGACGGGCAAATATGCGAGAAAAAAACATAAAAAACCTCGTAAAAACAACCATCAATATTTCTGAAACTCAACAGAGAGTTACTGAAGCTACTTATTTCTTAATCTCATTAGCCAAAAATGCCGCACCTGCTGCTAAAAAAGTAATATTTATTAAAGTCGCTACTCCCGGGTTTAGCGGAGCTGCTGCGCCATTAGCATTTATCTACGCTAACCCGGATGTAGCGACTTTAGTAAATATTACTTTTATAGCAGTAGGTACAGCATTTTTGGCTAATGGGCCTGATAAATAAGTATGTTCAGTAACTCTCTGTTGAATTTCAGAAATATTGATTGTGGTATTAAAGAGTTTTTGTAGTTTCTCGCACATCTGCGGACCCGGAAGTAGAGCTGTGACGTCACCACTTAACAAACGTATATCACTCCACTGCAGCTGTTTCCATAGTAACGATAAACAATTGAGCTGGAACTAGCTTCAGGTAAAGCAGCTTAAAAAGTGAAATAACTCCTGCCCAGGACTTTAAAAAAAATAAGCAAACAGGCCCCAATGAACAGTTACAGTTTGTGGGACAATGGTATAAGCGGGATAATGCACTTCGAGGTGTCCATTATCAGAAATAACCATCCTCCGCGAGTTATTTCTGATAATGGACACCTCGTCGGGCATTATCCCCTTACACCAAACCTACTTTTCATTTTAATCAGTCAATCTACCAACGTCTCTTACTGCTACCACTGTCTACACTGTTTCATTATGTTTAACCCTTTAGTTCAAAGCACTGGTTTAGTGGAACATGTCAAATAGCGACCTGCTGCTGCCCCTGTAGGCCTGCGGACCCTCCTGCTCCTGCGTCTCCTGGTGCAGCTGCGTGAGGATGAAGCGGTTCCAGCTCTGGATGAGGCGCCCGAGTCGAGCCTTCCCCGTCTGTTCATCCGAATCCGCCAGGATCAGCCCCAGCGCAGACGCCTCGGGGATCGTACGGAACGCCCGCAGGAAGTTACTGGCCTGGGGAGGGAAAGTTCAACACCACAAATCAGAAATAAATTTAAAAAAAATGTTGAATTTACTTTTGTCCACTTAATATACAGTACATTATACATTTCCCTCTTAAATAATATGTACCATCTCTCTCTTTGAACCTAATTTGTAAATTTTCTGGAAGCACTTTTTGTCTTGCGCTGTCCTAAATGTTACTAAATCCTCAAGTTTCAAAATGTGGCTTTTATAAAATAAACAGTGTGTATGTTCTCTATAACCTTGTGCACTAAAAAAGCTAGTAAAGACTCTTATATGTGTTTCCCCAAATCTCAGCTATGGAAGAATCATTGTATTATATAAGGTATGCAAAGTGCTTTGATCCAGTATATTTGTTTTACTTAAAATTCCAATACAATATAACAAAGGCTTGACATGTCACTTTGCATGTAGTGAGTCTATATCATATATTAGTTTCACATTTTAAGTTTAATAACAGAAGTAAATGCACTTTTTCACGATATTCTAATTATATGACGAGCACCTGTATACATTACATTCATAAATTCCTCAGTTGGCTTATGCTTACGTAATAAATCAATATTATAATCTCCACAGATAAACATGTTTTTGTGAAAATATTTTCAATCCCATCAGTAAAGACTTAGATGTTTCGATCCTGGTGCTCAAAATCATCTTTTTGTTGTTTTCATTGAAACTTTAATTGTTATACTGTACATTCCATTAGATCACCAAGAGCTATAGTCATATCCTCCACCCTTTCATGAATCAGTTTTCTCTACGTATATGACCACTCCCCCGACCCTTTTGTTCTCTCTATTTTTACAATACAAATCATCCCCCTCCATCTCAAAATCCACCCCTTTATCAGTATTCAGCCAGGTCTCTGATACTGCAATGGTTTGTGAAAAGTTTCATTTTGTGGAAATTAGCATATAGACTTCTACAATTTAAATGTATAATGGAGATACGGTACATCCTTCTGTTCTGATATGACTGATTTATTGAATTCATCTTCTGAGTAGTAATCACAACTATGATCAAAATTCACATAGAAATGATTATTATCAGGATCAATGTCTGCTTTCCCGTCAATACCTTTATAGTCAGTATATGATGCGCCTAAGTTTGATGCATGTTGATCAACTGATGACATCATGTCATGTCCAAACAAATAGCAATCACTAGTGATATCGTTATTATTATTACTTGAGTTGCAATATTTGTATCCAATTTTTCCAGCTCTTTATCAGGACAACTTTGGCTTCTTCTGGTGAGTCACCGTTGAGTTTTGTATGAAAAGCGCTTTATAAATAAACTTTGATTTGATTTGAAAGTCTTTACAGAGCATATAGCACTAGTTAAATACATCATAGCATAATGAGTTGTTAATTTTTATAAGACATGTTAATTTAGTTTTAGTCTTTCAATTCAATTGGGCTTGATTCAAGATTTAGTAAAATAATTACTCTTTACTTGACTAGATATAAAATGTATTTAGTGAACTTACATTTCTATAATTTTATTCTGACATATTTAATCAAATTGCATTCATGGACTTTCTCCCTTATGAAAAAAGCTCTAGACTTGTTCCTTTGGCCTTTAATTAAAAAAAAGGTCTTTCGAATAGAAGGTCAATGGAAGTTTAAATGTTTCTAGTCCCTTCTGTTCATTTTCATTCACTATTCAAAATATCTGGAGACTTTAGTCATAGTTTCAGCCATCACTAACTACTTCTGACTCAGTTTTATATTTTTGTTCCTTCTTTGCTTGTATCTGTCAAAAGAGGGCACTGTGAGTATTGTGACATTTGCCGTACCTGACACGGATCTCCTCGGGACAGGTCCAACATGTGGAAGAGGAAGCCGAGCTCACAGGCCAAACAGAACTCCTTCTGGCACAGGTGGTTCTGCACCAGGGAGCGGATCGGCTCCAGGAAATACAGCACCTTTTCAAAAACAACAAAGCAATAATAAATATGAAGCGCCAACTCAAAAAGCGTCTGTGTCGAGTCCCTGAGATGTGCAGAGCGTAATTTACAGATTTACACATCAAATATAACCCTGGAGCTAAACGATCACTAATCTGTTGTCATGTAACTCGCCATGCAAGTTCAAAAACCACTAAATGAGGACGAAATCAAGACAAAGATTGCGTATTTTTTGCGGTTTGTGGATTTGGTCGGTGTGAGAAGTGAGAAGTGAAGAGGCCTGAACTATGGAAGAAGGAAGCAGTGGCCAAGATGTTACTTCTGTTTGGCAACAAAAGGCTTCTTTTCCTTGTTGTAATAATCTTCTCCCTCCAAACATCCAGCAGCTTTTTGAACACAGGAAAAGCCCGTATAACCTCCGAGGAACTGCCATTTTCAAAAAAGCAAAAGCTAAAAAGAATAAAAAAAGTCGATGTATTTCTGTAAGAGGTGTCAATCTGTGGAACGATTTGGAAGATCATTTAAAACAGTCTAAAACAGTCAAAGCTTTCAAAAAGTTGTATAAATCTACTATCATTCAAAAATATATAAGTTAAGGATGAATAAAGTAAGAAACTAGTGAAAAGACTTTAATAGATCCATAATGAATGAATTTAAATGATGACATAATTTAGTTAAAATAAATTAACGTAAAACAAAATGTACATTTACATATATATTGGAGTGTTGAAATTTATGTTAAAATCAATTCTAAATACATGCTTATTTCTCTTCTGTTTGACACTTGATATTGTTTACTATAAATGTTTGTGTTTGTTTTCTCGTGGAAGTTTGTAAATTGGGTTAGGCATAATAAGTTTTCACTTCAGCCTAAACCCTTTCGGTCGTATTGTGCACGAATTATGGTGATGCTTGTTTTATGTTTAAAGGAATGAAATGACCGAATAAACTACTACTACTAAACACTCATTGCTGTATTGATGCATGTGTGCTTTTGTTTTCTTAATCCAGTGTTATTACCTGGATCATGCAGTTGCAGTAGGCGTTCGGGATGTGCGGCTCTAGACCGGCAAACAGCGTCCTGTTGTAGTGTTTGAAGTCGAAGTCCTCGAGGCCGAGTTTGGAGTATTTTATCGTGACCTGGTGAGAAAGACGTTAGCGAGAATGATAAAGGAATATTCACAGCGCATAGTAGCAGAGTAGAAGCCTATCACTTTTATTACAAATGAGATGTGAAAACAAGGAATAGGGATGTCTCACAATAACATTAGCGTTACTTATGTGCTTTCATTGTTTATAGTCAGTTCAAAAATGATGAAAAACATGACAAAGAGACCTTTCTGAACTTCTTGGGGACCATGTAAAGGTGCGGCTCCTCGTCGCGGCCGATCGGCGACTCCGGGACCTGGTTGTAACTGTCGTACTCCTGCTCCACGTCTTTGATTTTGTACGGGACCTTAAAATTCAGACCACGGTCAGAAAAGCACGGCAGTACTTTAGACGTCTGCTTATATCGCTTGTAACTGTTGGAACTTTTGCTACAAAAAAGTAATAAAAGTCTGTCATTAAGGAAAACTGGAAACACGTAATTTTAATATCACATTTGAATCGGATCATGACTAAATCTATGACTGATCAGAATCAGAATCAGAATGGGTTTTATTGCCATGGTTTGAGAACAGGTTCACAAACTAGGAATTTTTCTCGGTGCAAACGTGCGACATAGAACATATAACACAGTTAAGATAAAAATAAGCTAAAAAACTTTAAAACTATAAGGCTATTAAGGGCATGCGTGAAAAATATTAAATAAATAAGATAAAATAAAGTGACATATGACATATAGACAACAACAATTTGACATTGAACAACAGCGGGATTGTATTAACAGATGTAGGCATATAAAGTGATAAAGTGATAAAGTGATTAAGTGATAAGTGATAGCAGCACATCTAGTGCCTCCCAGCATTTACAGCTCATTGTTTCAAATATCTCACATGAACCATATAAAACTATAAATTAATCATCACATCACTCATTCATGTTTTTGCCATCTGCTTCTCAAATAAACACTTCCCTTTTGACTTTACATCATCAAAACGTTTTTATTACATTCCAATTGCTTTTAATGTAACTAATAGCTAGGTGTCAAGAACATAGGAAGCAATATAGGAAATAAGGACTTTCCAACTTCAGGGGAAATCATTGAAGATTTCAAGTGAAGTGGATGTGTCCGAATCGGCCAGGAAACAGGAAAATGTCTGTGAGGAAGTTGGGTCAAAAAAGCGGCGCAAAAACCCTCCATGTATCACATTACAATGCTGGAGAACTGTTGGGTTTTGGGGTCAGAAACTGTCCGAAACTTTTTAAGTGCCATTTTAATGCACAAATACTATGTTATGAACGCTGTGAATGCAAAACATTTGTTCATATTTCTTATCTGAAGATTTGCAAACATTCCATCAATCAGAGGAATGAGGGGAAATTTCCGAATTAAAGCAAATTAAACACAAGGAGCAACAATTAAGCAAAACGTTGTGTACAATTCCAGAAGAAACTGCAGTTGGAGGTGTTTTTGTTCCAAGACATTTTAGGTTTAATTCTAGTTTTAAAGGTGCAAGTTACGCAAGTTTTTAAGTGGTGGGAAAAACGTTGATATTTATGTGTATTTGACCTTGTAGTGACCCAGTGGTTGTATGAGTGGTCAGCATGGTGCCTTTACTTTAGTTTAGTTTAGTTGATTTAATTGTTTCAAAGGGAGTGGGCCGCCCCAAAAATAAAAACGATAACATTACATTTAACATTTGCAGGGTAGCAAATCATAAACAAAGGAACATAGGGCAAGTAAGAACAATTAAAAAAAAAAACATAAACAAAATAAAGAAACAACAACAAAAGAATGTGCTACAGCTCATATCTAAGAAATATAAACTCTTTGTAAACTTTTTTTAAATGTACCAGGTTACTGCAAAGTTTGATGTTTTGATCTAGATTATTCCATATTTCAACACCACGTCTCGTGGGACACATGGAGTATTGTTTATCGAAGCTCATTTTATCTCTCAAGTTGTATTTAACTTCTCGTTTGCAGAACATATTTTGTATACTTTCAGGAAGTGACTTTTGTGAGGCTTTGAACATGATTTGAGCCATTATTGAATTCAATAAGGTCCTCAAATTTCATTGTTTTTGATTTAAAGAATAATGGATTAGTGTGTTCACGGTATCCAGCTAAATGCATTATTCTTATTGCCTTTTTCTGAACTTTAAACAAAGGGTCAAGATTACTTTTATACACATTTCCCCAGATCTCTACACAATATGTTAAATGGGGAAGGATATTGTACGTGAGCAGTATATAGTATATAGAGCTTTGTTATCAATGATATATTTAAATTTATTCATTATGGCTGAAATCTTTTAATTTTTATGATGTGAGGTTTCCAGCTGATTTTATGATCGAGTGTTACACCAAGAAATGTATGTTCATAGACTTTCCATCACAGTGGTCTCTTGGACGCTCCAGGATCAATTGTTTTGTAGGTTTTCTCTGCTGACGGACCCTCTTACCAGAAAACCAACAAAACAATTGATCCTGGAGCGTTGTAGAGACCACTGTGATGGAAAGTAAAGGCGCCATGATGACCACTCATACTGGGTCACTACAAGGTCAAGGCATAAAAAGTTGCACCTTTAATCGAATTATGTTTTTCAATGCCCCGTGGGAACCCATTATTAGCAGAAGAGGTAAGTATTTTCAGACCTGGTTGCGCGGCCGGGTGCGAGGATTCGCTGCGTAACCGATGAACCCCACAGTCTTTATCGTGCGCAGAATCTCTGGATCCACAGCAGGGGCTCGCCTGGAAGGACATATTTAACTTGTTATATCAAGGAGTTCAATTAGAGACGTATCAATGCAACGTCTTTGTCGGACACAAGGAAACAAATGATAAAACTATGAATCCGTAATAATGATAATATAAAACAAGATGCAAATTTGAGGCAACAAGGAGTTCTTCATTTAATATCTTTAGTTCTAGTCATTCCGAAGTGAATGGGGCTGGCGTGCCTCATCCGCTCGCGCTCTCCCTCCAGGAGCAGGAGAGGGGCAGACGAAGCAAAAAGAGGCGACGCAAACTCACAAACAGATGAACTTATCGTGAAAACAGGAGACATTGAGCCCCATAAAAGCAGTTTTATGCAGTGTTAATTTTGACAACATCTTTTAATTTAGTCTTAGTCTTTTGATGAAAATGTAATTCAATTTTAGTCGAGATTTAGTCCAAAAATATCTTCAATTTTAGTCTAGTTTTAGTCGACTAAATTTAAGACAAATTTAGTCGACTTTGCATTTATAATATTCATTATAATCATATTTAATCAGCTCCTCTGCTTCATGGAGCTGCTCCATATGAACAAAGCTCAGAGCTGTTCCTTTGGCAGAGAATTTACATGATCTGAGTCTTTCAGACGGTCAATAGAAGTTTGGATGATTTTAGTCTCTCCTTTTCATTTTTATTTAGTCTTATTTTGATCGACTAAAATATCTGGACATTTTAGTCATAGTTTTAGTCTCATGAAAAACTTTTAATTTAGTTTTAGTCCAATTTTAATCGTCAAAAATATCACTTTGACTAAAATTAAGACTAAATATTTTAGTCGACGAAATTAACACTGGTTTTATGAAAATCCGCCTCATATTTACATCAAAAGCCTCATGTAAAGATGTGACACAATAACAACAGAGGAGGAATCGTGAGCACTTAATGTGGGGGTATTGTCAAATCAAATCCTCATTAACCTCTTACTCCCCGCTTTAACCGAGCACATTGTCTCCAGTTCAGCTTTACCCAAATCTAAATGCTTCTTGACTGGAGCTTACAGCCTAAAGGCCAGACCTACAAAACTGATTGGGACTTCGTCTAATTTTTGTCACTTTTTAGCTGAGTTACTGTTGCTTGTCTGGCACGTTTTTGTTGCTCTTTTGTTGCTTCTTTGTCACTTTCTTGTCGCTCTTTTTGTTGCTTTTTCATCACTTTTTAACCGTGTTTTTGTCGCGCTTTTCTTTTAGTTATATTTTCATCCTTGTTTGGTTCAGGTGGGGGTTAAGAGGTTAATAATAATAAACTGATGCTCACAAAAGGGCTAAATAAAATAATTAAAAGGTAGATTTATCACGTGTCCCAGTTTAGAATTGAACTTGGGCCGACAGTGTGAGAGGTAAACATACATATAAAACATCTGTGGTCATTATACTGTACACAGCAGGACGAAAAAGAAGTGTCCACCTGGATTTAACAAAGTCTTCTGATCCGGGGTTGCTGCAGTTACGTAACAACGGCTCAGGGAGCATGAGGCGTCATTTTCACACATGGATCGGCCGCCATAGTGTCCAGAACTTAACCCCATTGAGAATCTTTGGGATGTGCTGTTGTCTTTGCGCAGTGATCGCACTCTCCCATCATCAATACGAGATCTTGGTGAAAATTTAAAGCAACACCGGGTCTTTGGCCTTTGCAGAAGCTTATTGACACAATGCCACAGCGAATGCGTGCTGTAATAAAGGCGATCAAACTAAATATTAGAGCGCGTGACCTAATTTTATCTGCACACAAAAGTAAATACGGTTTAGCAGAAATGACGTGCTCCATTTATTATCAAACACTCGTATTGTTTTTTGTCAGGAGTGAGCTCATTGTGTGTCGCCCAACTTCTTCATTTTAGCTGCCGTTAAAAGAGGCACAAACAACAAGGAAGGATGATGTAATGTCGATGTAATGAGAACATCATTTTTTTAATCTCGTGTCAATAGATTTCTTTGATGTTGCACAGAAACAAAGCAAAGAGATAAAGCATCAAGGCCTTCTGGAAGCCGCTGCACTTTTATGATGCATTTGCAATAAGAGAACGATGCAGTTTACTTTATTTAGACCCAGTTTCCGAACGGTGTAAACTTGTGTGTGTTCTTGTGAGACCTTGTGCCCATAAATTCTTTCAGTGTTCATAAAATCACTGGAACTAAAATGTACAGTATTTTATTGCTAAAAAGTCTACACTGAGAACACAGGAATTTGTATTTATTTTAATTCTCAAACTGAACTTTTGCACAGTATTATTTGTTTATTTGTTTATTTGAGCAGCAAACACTCTGCTCAAAAGGAGTGGGCCGAAGCAAGAGCTTATAAGCCCCACCCCCAAAATCAATACAATTAAAATCATCATGTCACAAGAACATAGTGGAACAACAAAGGAACAAAATAGCAACAAGGAAACAACAGCAAAACAAATAGACCCTACACACCCGCAGCATCCGACCATAGCCCAAAACGGAGCAATTCTACGTAACAACTAATTACAAAACAATTATGATAATGCTACATACTTACAAACTATTAACAAAGAATTATAACTTACTAAACACTGTTTGAAGCGTTCGTACATCAACAGAAAAGAAGCACAATTACAACAACGGTCTAGTTTCAAGTCTAGTACAAAGCAAGTAACAAAAGGCGATCATTACATGTCTTTCAGATGGTTACCATGGTAACATTGTTAGTATTACCAAAAGTCACTAGTTTTATGTTAAAAAGACAGATTAATATACATATTATACTCCGTGAATATTATTATGTACATTTATTATGTAAGCCCTACACAGTGTAGTGCGTTAAAAAGCCAGGTGTAGAGCGGGCCAGGTGTAGAGGGCAGTAGCTCCTCATCAACAAACCCCTACGCAGCTGCCCTAACTAGCTGATTTTGTAGATGATGTTCCTATGCTGTGCGGTGCGTTAAAAGACGAGGATTACGAGCCCGTTGGGAGGATCCCTCTCAACAGACCCATAGCTCGCCTACCCTAATTCTCTATTTGTAATTTTGAGCAATAGAATGAGAGTAACATCATTCTTCCTTAATTAATAAAAAGCAATTTGAGCCTGTTGCGCCCCCTAGTGGCAACTCATTTCTTCTTCTCTATACTTTGCAAAAATCTTTTGTTTGTATTTATATTTGAACAGGTTGATTTTTGAACCTCGTTTCATCTCCATCTCCAATTTATTCCACAATTGTACCACATTAACTGTCGGACTAAAACTTTTCAAAGTTGTGCTATGTGTCTGAGGCCTGAAGTTTAATTCATCACGTAATTCATAACGACCAGTACGTTCTTGGAACCTTCTTTGTATTTGGCTTGGTAACAGTTTGTATCTTGCTTTGTATAACATCTGTACGGTTTGGAACTCAACAATGTCACAAAACTTCATGATCTTGATTTTAAAAATAATGAGTTTGTGTGGTCCAAAAACCCAGCTTTATGAATTACTCGGATAGCTCTTTTTTGCAGCATTACTATTGGTTTTAATATGTTTTTGTAAGTACAACCCCAAACCACAGTGCAATAATATAAATAGGGCAAAATCAGAGAACAGTATAAGGTATGTAGAGCTTTGATGTTTAAAATATACTTCACTTTCGGTATTAAGGTATTATGTGTTTTTGTTTTATCCTGTTGTACGAAAAAATGTGTAAACCACAGATAAGGATGTTAGATCTCAACGATTCTGTGATAAATTGCTGCTCTGTGGGCCTAATCCCTGACAAAAAACATCAATAAACAAATTCTAAATCAACTGTAGTTAGATATTGTTGCATCAGCACAAACCAGAGTCAGGGCTCTCACGGAAATGTAAACACACACGATGATAATTGCGCTGAACTTCTTCATTTAGCATCATTCAGTGTTGTACATTCGCTTTTCCAACACATGAGCACATGACAATACAGTCATGCTAGCCGGACAATATGCCAAATTTACAAAGAGAAACCCCAGTGAATAATCTTTATACTTAATAAAACAATGACTAACCTCTTGACTAACCAGTCACGCTGATAAGCCACTTGAGTTTTATCAGTGAAAACAACAGTGCAGCTGCAGCCCGCACCTCAAAGTCGAGAGGATCCCCGGTAATTCAGGGGAAATAATGCACATTTACTGTCCACATTTAACTGTTAAGAGATCTAACAGTGCTGCGCTGCTACTCGTGTGCTTTAACTTAGTGTTTATTTGGTGAAAATTGGTAAAATACATGCGTAGGATCACTAAATGGCACAGCGCAGGCAGGATCAATACTTCAGCATCCTGCCCGTACGTCTCGTTCTCCCGGACAGTGGGAGACTCAAAGCTAAACTTTCTCGGCAAATTGTTGCTGTTTAATGACAGTACACATCGGGAACACCACTGAAGAAAGGGTAGAGTGGAGCGGATGCGAAGGGCAAGAGGCACGCGCCTGGACAGACACACAAGGAGTGCTGTAAGACCAAAATGCGAAATGTTTTCTTCTTACTAAGGGGGATGTAGCAACAGCAGCGTTGGTCCAGACGAGGCAGTCATCTTGCACTCACATAACTGCTGCGGCCGGTGGCTTAAAGCAGTACTAAGTAACTTGTTTACCTTAATAAATCTCTTTCGTAGTCCCTCTGGGGGTAATACAAGTGTTAATGGGATGATTGGGGGGTCTTTCATCTCCCCCTGGCGTCTCTGGCCAGAAAACCACAATTGCAATTTCCCTGTGGGTCGGAGCCACCAATACACACTAATGGAATCACAAAGAAGAAGAAGCTAACAGGCTAACAGGTAAAGCTAACTGCGGGCTAGCGCCACTTAAACAGTATTTACAGCCAAGTTTGAGTGAAAAAAATGATCTCCATTGTGTAATTGGATGTACAACACCCCTCTCTCCCTTTGTCTTTTCTGTCAGCGTAGTATTTACTCTCACGGACAATTAATGAGTAAAAAACCGCAACATGCAACGACACCTGCAGTGGCGCTTATGGCCTCTAGGGGCAAGAGTTACTTAAAAAGGTCAACTAAAGCATGGTGTGCTGAAAGAGCCCCAAGACCGCAGCCTCTCCTCATCTCTTCCTCCCTCGCTGGCCTCACTTCATTCAGGATTTAGGTAAGCTCTTACAGGACAAGCTATAAACTTTATTTATCCACTTTGAGTTATGCTACGCTCTTTACGCGGCAGAAACGTGAACAACACCAGCACGTAACACCCCCACACCCTCCGCGCACACCTCTGCAGAAAATATGCCTTTGTCTGGTACGTAGAGGATGACACGGGAGTGATTTCTCACTCCTGTCCCGTCCCACTCCCACAAAAAAATCATGTCCCGTCCCAGTCCCGGTGTGATGTGCAAAAACAAATCTTGTCCCGTCCTGTTCCGGACAGAATCAATCCCACATGTTTTACAACGTTTTTTTAGATGCACATCAGGCCGATAAAAGCCACATGTTGTGACTGAAATAACCAGGGTCATAACCTGGGCTACATTATTAGTCTAACCACCAGCACTATTTAAATAAAGTTGTTTAGGAAGTTTCAGTTTTATTTCACAGGGGCAGTGGAACATGACACCTCCCCTTTAAGATCGCTGTCCCTTTAAGATCCCCAGCCAAAGGCCCTGTCCTCGTATGCACACAGCTTTTATCACACACGAAAACTAGTGGCTGTGAAGTTCACTTTTTTTACTTTAGCGTTCGCCTAATGCCACTGTGTTCAGCACCAACACATCTCCCTCTGTCCGCTCTGACAGCGGCTCCAGCCACACACGCAGGTAGAGAGAGGGGGAGAGAGAGCGCCGTGTTTGGGCCGACAAGAGGAGGGTGCACTGCTGCGGCATGGGCAGAAGGCAGGATGAAGAGAAGAAAGTTAGCGCTTATTTGTATATTTAATCATTTCTTTCCGTGTTTTGTGCCTCATGAAATAACAACAGCATGTCACTGCATTATCTGCCACTTTCTGCCGCTTTGATGCGATATACTCCCGCCCACTCCCGGTGTTTTTTTTTCCCGGTCCCGTCCCAATCACGGGATCAATAGTGAAATTCACTCCCATCCCGTGGGAATCCCGCGGGAATCCCGTGACCCACGGGAATCCCGACAAATTGTCATCCTCTACTGGTACGGTCCATAGGAGGAAAAAGATTAGGGACCACTGTTCTACATAACATCGCCTTTTGCCATGATTGTCTGTCCAGCCCCCATCAGCCCGATTACTGCGTCAGGTCTGGAGCTGAAGACTTCAAAGTGCGCCCCCCCCGTCAGCATCAAAGTCTAGTCTACAGCCACGTTTTGAAACACAAGATCAGGTCCTATATATTCTGACAGTGTTTACCTGGGGCAGGGCGTGGCAAGGGAGAGTGACCAGTCTGACAGCAGCGGCTCGGCGGAGGTGAGGGGCGTCGGGATCAGAGACAGAGGCAGCAGGTCGTGGTGCCAGTCCAGCTGAGGCAGTGTGTCCACGATGCAGGGCAGAGCGAACTCCGTCTCCCGGGAATAATCGTTGAACGACACCTCCGGAGCGTCGGACCAGAGGTGCACACAGCCGCCCGAGTCTCCGAACGCCAAAGCCTGTTTGCTGGATGACACATCGAAACTCATGAGCAGCTGGCCCACGGTGTTCACGTGAAAGATATCGGCCATGTTTGCCAAACCGGTGGGCTCGCAGAACTGGCACTGGCCTGAAAGAAACAGAGAGGGCACACATCATCAAGTCAGTACCCAAGTTATGGTCGAAAGCTTTTCCCCTGGGGGAGCCACCATAGTTTAGAGTTACTAGTGTCCATATACGAGCTAACCTGTTATAGTTTGTACCTGTTTGTGAGATGATGGCCAGGCGGGACGTGTACGTCGGGATGAAGCGCAGAAACAGAGGGTCCACGTGAACCTGGAGCGGAGTCACGGCTCGCATCATTCTCAGGTCGTAAACCATCAGGAAACGGTCACACGCCAAACCGTTCAGACCGCGGCTCGAAAACCCGCACGCCGCCAACAGGTTCCCGTGGACGTCGAAGTCCGAGAGGCTCCCGGAGAAGGCGTCAAACTCCTGCTCCATTTTAAACGTGCGCAAATCCCGAAGCGTCATCTGTTTATGACAAAGGGACGTGAGTGAAGCAAGAAAAAGAAAAAAACACAAACAAACAAATGAGAGGAGGCCAGAGCTGAAATAATGATCTCTATCAAATTGTAATTTCAGTTAGCAATAAAATGTAATTCTTTGTAAATAAGGAGACGCTGCAGGAAATATTATCTTCTTTTTTTGGTTTTGAGATTTTTGGCCACTTGCTCTTAGTATCTTAGTAACAATTAAATTATCAAATTTATCCAATGAGGTGTTTTATTTACTTTTATTTTAACCAAATACATTTTTCCTCCCAAGTTTTCTCTTTCTATTTAAGTAAGTAAGTGCTTTTGTCCCCGTTTCAGAGCGTGGTGTCCTGCACTGGTCAGCTCCTCCTCCTTCTTTATCCTCCTGCAAAGCTCCCTGCGCTCCACAACTGTCTTTCACCATTTTCTGGGAAGAGCTTAGCAGTTGATCTGTTTCATTCTCCAGTGAACGTCCATTAGCCAGAATAGTAGGACAGAAGGCTTGTGTGGCTTAGCTTTGAGTCTTGCCCAGATACCTCCGCGTTTGTACCTTCCTTGTTTCCTGTAGCGCCTCTTGTAACGGCAGAGAAAAAATCCGCCAAACCTCACAAAAACACGGCAAAGACGGACAAAAGTATCCACAGAAATCACAAATGCAGTTCGCAGAAAAAGGTAAAAAACATTGCTGTACCAAGAGAGAGGGAAGTTTTGTTTACTCCACTACTAAATAAGATCCAAAAACCACCTTGAACTTTGCTTTGTATCTACGTGTGTAAACAACATAGATCGTACACATTTTAAAACTTTCTCTACACATTGAAAAAGTCCCTAAAATATATGCAATTCTGGTTATAAGTCAGTAGTCTGTAAACTCAATCTACAGGAAAATTGAAAATTGATAGCTCAGTTATTTCCCTCAAACGTCAATGTCTAGTTAAGGGCGCTGGGTTAGTTCATTATTAATGAATTATACTGAGTGTGTTTAAGGTTGTTTCTTTTCATTTCTTTTTGGTGTGTGAGAAAAAAACTATATGAAAAAATTATAAAACATAAATAAAAATTGCTATTATATTCTCCCCCCCAAATAACTCAGCCTTATTGAAAACTATTTCATACTTTGCCAGACGTGTGTCCGCAGAAGAAAAATCGACCTGTTTGTCGCATTATTGCCACTCCTGGAAGCTCCACAGTGAACTGTCAAAGAAAACACAGTAAGATTTAGATTGAAACACTATTTAATAGACAAAAAGTTGATCTAAGCACTTTACCCTTTGCGTTTCTTGAACTGTATTTAAATCCACCTCAACGACATAGTTTTGGAGACCTCCCATAATAGCAGTGTTGTTGTCAGTCATGAGGAGACTGTGCATGTCCGCGGCCTCCTCCATCCTGAAACGAGTTGTCAGGTAAAGAATGTGAATAAAGCCTTTCATTATTAACGTCTAATCCCCGCCTTAACCAAGTGCCTTTAGGCCAGAGTAATACCTTATTTGAAAGCTAAGACTGACAAAACTCATCTAAACGGCTCTTTTTGCTGCATTGTTGTCACTTTTTTGACATTTTTTTCATTGCTTATTATGTTGCGTTTTCATCACTTTTCTGTTGCTCTTTTATGGCTTTTTTGTCACGTTTTTGTCGCTTGTTTATTGCATTTTCATCCTCGTTTTTGTGGCTATTTTGACACAGTTTTCAAGAAGCTTTTACATATGGGTAAAGCCAAACAATAGAAAATGTGCTCAGTTCAGGCGGGGGTTATGAGGTTAAAGTCTTTTTCATGTTAGGGAAACATCTGATCAAACTCACGGGTAATCAAACATGACCAGGCCTCCTCGAGTGCAGCATTTGAGGTCGTTTTTGGAGAGAAACAACACGCCAGTCTCCAAACTCTGAATGTGCCGGATATCGTCTGACGCGTGCGCTTGAAAGGATGAGTATCGTCCCATTGTCGGACCAAAGAAGGAAGTGGCATGACCCTACAAAAGTGTATACAATAAAATCGTACAGCTATAAATTATAGGAATATAGGAATGATCAATATGAGGAATAGAATGTGAAACTGAATGTCAAATCGATATAATAAGCGATGAACATTTTCTTACTCTGTGATTGCCCATCCAAAGCATTTCCTCCTGGAGATCGAAATGCACCGCAGTGACTGGGATGCCCACTTCCGACACGGCGCTGTGGAGCTCCGAGAACATGCCCTCCACCAGGTGCACCTGCTCGGGCACCGTCACGCCCAGGGTCTCCGGGTCCAGCTCCACCCCCGGAGGCATCAGGCTGGGGTTCAGGTGGGGGTCCATGGAGGGCTCTATCCCAGCCTCCAGGGCGCCGTGAAGGGCGGGAGCGTATTCACCCATCCCAGGGTTCATCCCGTCAAAGTTCATCATTGTCCACTTACTTCAACCTGTAACATAATACCAACAAGTAAAGCAATGCAATTTGGTCACAACACATTATCTCCAGTTTGGTTTTACCCAAATCTAAAAACGTATTTAAAAAAAAGCGTCAAAATAGCGACGAAAATAAGGATGAAAATGCAACAAAGAGGCAACAAAAACATGTCAGAAAAAGCAAACAACATAAAAGTGATAAAAGAGCGACACAAAGGTGGCGAAAAAAAGAAAAAAAAAGCAATGAAAAAGGGTAAGAGGTTGAACTGGTTAAGGTGAAGGTTTGTTCAGATGCGGTTAGGGAGTTTGATGATAAAGAACATTTAAAATCTATTTCAAAATTATCCTTTCTGATTGAGAAACAAAAAGTAATAGGAATAGGTTGGTTCTAGCCTTATTCTATTTCTGTGTAGTTTTTTTCCCCTTTGCCCTGTCCCAAATTAAATGAGGTCCATTTTAGGGCAGGGGTGGGCAACGTCAGGCTCAGGGGCCAAAACCGGCCCCCCATCATAGAACCTCTGGCCCTTGAGATGATTTTGAGGAACATAATTACACAAATCAGAGATCAAAAGCCTGTTAAAATACCCTAGAAATGTGAAGAATACTGTCAATTCCTTTAATATGTCTTAGCAGAACACCCGTTTAGGCCATATATGACGTACAACACTGACATTTGTAGAAAGTGATGCTTTTACTTCGGCCTACAATTGCCCTGATTTCGGATGTCCCATTAGATTCCTGCCTCACCAGTCAAACCCAAATTGCTATGACATGTTGTTGTTTTGAATTAGTTTTTGCTCTTTACTTTTATTTAACCAGGAAAGCCCCACTGAGATTAAGAATCGCTTTTTCAGGGGAGTCCAGGCCGCAGAGGGAAACCTATTGTACATGTTTTAGTGGTAGGGGAAACCGCCACCGTGCCGCCTAAACGATATTGTGCTGCCAAAGTTCGGGAATGTGATAAGCATTATGGGATTAGCAGCAATTGTAAACTAATGGAGATTTTAAAAGTTAAAATACTGGAGTTATTGTTCACATTAAAACACTTGGACACCACAGTGTGTTAGATGTATTTACCAGCAGTAACTCAGCAGCTGACAGAGTTGTTCCACGTCTTTTTTCTCCACTTTTTATACTGTTTTTAGCTAATGTTAGTCAATGGAAATGTACGCTAACAGCTGCAAAGATGGCCGATCTCCATGGTAACTGTGGAATTTCCCGAACTCTATTAGCTGAAATAGACTAATAGTCATTGAGTGATTCCAGAAGGTTGTGCACTTTGATAATGCCCTGTAAACATTAGCAGGGTGGCTTTGCTGCAAACACAATAGCCTATAGCTCGGATTATTATCAAACTTAACAATAATATTGTGATAAAAACGCATTCAATTCACAGTTAAGCCCTGATAAACGAATGGAGCATAGTGGATACAATCGCATCCATCATCAACAGTAAACATAGCCCAGAAGCTAACTAAACTAACGGGCTAAAGAGCAGCATTTTGCAGCCTCTAACCGTGAATCTACAAACATCTCCGAGTAAAACGCGAATGCAATCTCTAGACAATGTATGGAGTTTGTATCGAAACCTACGCATGTTCTTTCAGACGCCTTTACTTGAGTTTATCCACGTTCGTCTCAATCACAACAAAAACATCGCGGCTGCTAAAGCACTTCCGGGTCACGTGGGGGGTTCAAAAGCAGTGCGCAAATGTCCCTTTATTCTAACAAAATATTCTCCGTGGGATAGTGGTTATGTTGGTTTCGTTTGACCTTAAGGAGAAACATGCCCGTATTGTCAACTCCGAACTCACATTTGTGCCCGTTTCGCTGTGGACAATTTAGGAAAGTTTGTCTGAACAATTCAGTTTTTGAGCCTAAAATGATCAAGATTTTCTCACTTCCCTCACTCAACAGATCTGAAACTGGATTAGCCCTCACTGGGGTTAAATGTCAATTCCTGAACATGAAACAGAGCAACTTATTATTCGGACCTGTTAATGTCAGCGTTTTATTGCGTCTAGAAATTCCAAAAATGTGATCCGGTTGCTCCCCAGTGACTCCTAGCCCGGCCCACGTTTTGCGAGCCTATACGATACTTGCATTTTCCTAATTCCTATCTAATTCAGGTTCCGTTTACTCTTTATTGCTCATAGCCTACACAAATCCCGCTCAATAAGAGGAGGGCAGGTAACGTGAACAGAGAAACCCCCATAGGTGAGTCACTACAAAAAGGCAGGATCCGGGCAGCCACTCATCACAACAATTGCCTCGAGCCAACTGAAGCACAACCAACTCCTGCAAGGCGTCATGGATTCTTTGGCTTTTCAGATATTTTATCTCTTTTTTGCAACTGTAACTAGTGCACCAACCGTTCTTATTGGTACTCAAGATGCCTGCGTTAACGTGAGACAAAGCGCACTGGAGTTCAATAGGATGGCTCAACTTGAGGTAAGACCGTTTAGTCTTTCTTTTATTTACCCTCTTGTTTGTAGAAGAAAATTTCTCGCCATGTGCCCAGATGTCTGATTCTCGTCTTGTTTTCTCGACAGGCTGAAAATGTCTCCAAAGGAATAAAAACATTCACCACTCCACTCGTCTGGATGGACGCGCAGAGTATGTGCGACCCTAGGACTCTGAGACACACACCTGGGGTAAGTAATCACCAAAGAAATAATGTATTTATAAGGTAACATGTATGTGAAACATAAGTTTACTTTTGTGTCTTCTTCAGCCGTGCATTAAAAAAATGTTAGACGTCCTCACAAGATACAAGTCTTTTGTGAAGATTGTCGCTGAGTTTAAGAGCTGCCCATCAGCCCATAAAATGAACCAAGTACTGAAAGATCTGCATGACGACATGACAAAATGCTTGCAGTCGCAGTACGAACAGGAGGTGAGTTCAGAAAAACACTGCGCCCGGATTTATCAAAATAGCCAACAATTTTACTGATACATATTTTTTGTTTATTTTTTTCAATTAAAAGGTGCATGACTTCAGTAAGAAGGATCTTGGCTTAAAGGGCACCTGGGACGAGGGGCTGCTGTGTGACTACCTCATGGAGCGCCTCTTCTCATTCTCCATCCTCACTGCGCGCGTCTTTTATCTCGGGGATCCAGCCAAACACGCAGAGCCCACTGGTCCGGCCTGTGCACTGAGAAACTAATGCGTTTGATCACATTGATCAGAATAACCCATGTAGCCCAATGGGCTGGTAAAAGCTGATGTATCAGTGTTTCTTCTGTGTAATTCCAAAGGAATATTTTGATGTCAAAATATTTATTCAGAATATATTGATACTATTTATTTAAGTATTGAGTTAATATTTTAAATATATATATTTTATAAATTGTATTTATTATTTCTAAACTGTGCTATAGCCCTATTTATATTAACACTGTATTTTCTTCAATAAAAACACTGATCTGTTTATCTGTGTGATTCATGAATGACACAATGCACTTGTTATCTGCTGTGAGGATTCCAACACATGCAGAGATAAGAAACCTGTGCTTTCCTCAAACACTCCACTCCAGGGATCCACCACTTCCCAGATACTTCCTGCTGTGTGTGTCATGACAGAGAAATGTAGTTCCTCACAGCAATGATGCAAACTCTAAATTGGTCAAATGGAGGAAGAAGACAGAGTTAGCTCAGTGTAAAACTCAGCTGTTGCTCAACCAGGAAGTTTTATGTCACTGACTTAAATGTTCACAAGTGTAACAGCCTCTGTTTGGTCCTGCCACGCCTGACTGACAAAAACTCCAACAACAGTTCACCTGCTGGAAGTCTTTCTCTTTTATAATAAAAACTCATTTGCAGTTCCTTGGGGAATGCTGAGTGTGCATCACTCTTATGGATTTACCTCACTTCCTTTTTGTGCACTGCTCTTCAAAAAAGTGGACAGTCAGCTCACCCTATTATTATTATTATTATTATCAGAAGCCCCTTATGAGAGACCAACAGGCCCGGTTAGAACCATGAGGCTGCCCTTCTGTGGACCCACCACCTGCAGGAGGAGCCATAGGGGCTGGTGCAATGTGATTTCGACCCGGCAACGGAAAAGTGGAAGAAAATGGATGGATATTATTATTATTATTATTATTATTATTATTATTATTATTATTATTATTTCTAAATATTATTATTGTATCTGTCAGTCAGTGGTGATAATACTCTTTACTCTGTAGGGAGTATTATGGAAACTCTCTGAATTGTGCACCATTCACAGTCGTTGTGATAAAAGTGTCTTGCCCAAAGACCCAAAGACTTGTGCAACCACCAAACCTAGTTACATAAGTTATAAGAATTGTTCTACATGCACTTATTTTATAGCTGTTTTTAATCATGCTCAACTCAAGTGGTATTTTCAAAAAGTGACTTTTAACTTTTACTTGAGTAATTATTTTGGGTCACAACTTTGTACTTCTACTTGAGTAAAATTATTTTAAAGTAGCCTCAGTGGAAGTAGAGCAAACTTCCTATTCAAGAAATTCATATTTTGTCTACTCTGCACACTGCACTAAAGCTACAGGAAGCGACAAAAGTCAAACAAAGGCGGGGTTTCAGAAAACTAGGAATTTCCTGCTGAGCTACGACAACAGGGAAGGTAAAGTTTGCTCCGTCGTATTTTCATTTTCATCAATACACTGTTATTCATGGTCCCCTATATGATGACATATAGAAGAAAGAACTGCAAAAGTGAACTAACACTGACTTGTCTCCATCTCTTTCCTGCTCTTTAGCGCGAGAGACGAGCCAAGAGTTAGCGAACTTAGCATGCTGCTAAAAAACATAACTAGTGTTGGGATGAAAAGCCGAAAACTAGCTCGTTAGTGGTTTGAAATAGTTAATAGTCAACGTCTCTCTCAAAACGATGTAGAAAACTTACAAAGATGTTGCTCATGTGGATGTTGCTCATGTGGATAGTTTAATAACAAAAAGAGCTGTAAGGATGTGAAGGGGGCGGAGTCATCAATGCAGTGAATGGACTGAGTAGATCTTTTAACATGAGGGGGGCTTATGTTTCATACTGGCCAAAGTCAAGCATGTATTTATGTGTCAGTTTACCTTGAAAAATCCATTATGCAAAAGTTAATTATGAAATGTGTTTAAGATAATGTGTGATGATGAATATAATAATTTATTATCCATCATGTCTATCTAGTTTAGTTTATTTGAGCAATAAACACTCTGCTCAAAAGGAGTGGGCTGAAGCAAGAGCTTATAAGCGCCCACCCCCAAAATCAATACACCATTTACAATATAGCATCTACATAAAGACATTACATGACAGAACTATAATAATAAATTTATCCTATTGCAATTACATTATCAATCATACAATTAGCAGCATCATATTTTGATTTTCATCAATGTCAAAGCAGAACCAGTTACACTTCAAAGCGGCTTTTTTAACACAGACCAAAATACAAAGCATTGTTTGAAATGTTCATATAGAAACAGAAACGAAGCACAACGACAACCACGGTCTCGTTTCATGTACGATGTTTAGTACAAAGCAAGTAACAAAAGGCAACACTTAATATAATGTAATTCAGCATGTTACCAATGCCAAACCTTGGTAACATTACAGGAAGTCACTATTTTTATGTCATAAAGGCTCGTTACTATGCAGTACATATTATACTTTGTGATCTTGCTACTTCCCAGTTGTCATTACCATCCTCAATATAATTTTAATTTGAGTTTTATTATTATTATTATTATTTATTTATTTAATTGAGTTATGTGTGAAGTATGATGTAAGCCATGCATAGTGTGTCTATCTCTATCATAATATTTTCTATTTTATTTGTTGAATGCAGATGAATGTCGGTGTAGCTCACAGTGAGGTGAACCCAAACACTCGTGTGATGAACAGCCGTGGTATTTGGCTGACATACCTGCTCCTGACTGTAGTGTTGCACATCGTCCTCCTGAGTATCCCCTTCTTCACTGTGCCCCTAGTCTGGACCCTCACCAACGTCATCCACAATGCGGTCAGTGCAACAGAGTAATTAATCAGACGACCTTTTACAACTGGATCTTAACTGTACATTGTCTATGGACAGGCACAATGTCATAGTTTTGAGTCAATATTATTGCAATAAGAAGGATTGCTGCGTCAGGGAGGGCATCCGGTGTAAAAATCTGATGAAATACAATCCTGGCAATCGTACAGATATGATGAAGAGTCACTGACACGTGTAGAGCTATCTTGGTGATGTGAACAAGTAAGCTAACTGGGTAACTTTTTAGAACAAGAATTTACTGACAATACACTTAAAGGTAGGCTTCAAATATGTGAGAGACTAAATGAGACTGAAGCCCTTGAGTTTTTGTTCATGCCTGTGGGCCACAGAGACGGTATCATTATTTTTTGTAAAATAGCATTTTAATGGATATTTTAAAGTCACAAATTTGTTATTCCCAGCACAAAATCCTGTGTCCCTGGTGCAGCCCTCCTGTTTAATGTGGTATGCTAATAATCATTATGTTCTATCTAAAACTAGCTATTTCACTTGGCCCAATGAAAGTACAATATTCCACCACCAATTTAAATATCTATATCACTACAGGATTAAAGGTTATTCAGTTTCTGTAACAGGAGCCAAATCAGATGAAATTTCAAGTCAAACATTGAGTACACAATAAACAAACAAACAAACAAACAAACAAACCATGAACTAAGTATCCAGGACAAATCTGTGTTGAATATGTGTTTGTATATGAAGCGTTTTTTTAAGGCCTGGTTAGGCTATATGTAATAAAGTTATAATAGAAAATAAATGAACTGCACTGTCAAACTAAACTATTGTTATGTGGTTAAAAAACATAAATTATTAAATGTGAATTAACTGGGGAGAGGGAGGGGGGCCACCAAGATAGTTTGTACCCAGGGCCCAGAATTTGGTGCTACGCCCCTGCCCGTAGGTATATTTGTCTTGCAATTCTGAGAACTAGTCAACATTAAAACACATTATACAAAGATAAAACACCACATACATGTTTAAATATAAAACTTGTAACAGGATGTGCCTAAAGATACAACAGAAAGTAAAGCCACTGGACAGTAACAAAGATAAGAAGCCGTGTCAGGGGCGATTAGATCCCTATGTGTTCATCAAGGAAAGGGCAGCGGGAACAAAGCTTTTACTAAAACGATTCGTATGGCTTATTGGCATTAAAAACCTACGCCCAGATGGAAGCAAACGAAACTCTGAATGCAAAGGATGCTTCGTGCCATCCTCTCTGTCTATCATACAGAAAGTCCAAACTGGTCTGAAGCCGATGACTTTACTTGACCACTTGACCAGCTGATTCAGGGCGTTTTTGTTTGTGTTTTTGTTTCTAACAGTGGAGCTGCCATACCAGGCGACCAAGCAGAAAGTTAGGATCGTTTCGATGAATGCCCGATTAAAAAAAGTGTCATCACAGTTTTATCTACCTGAAAGAAGGAGAGTTTCCGAAGACAATACAGTCGTTGGTGACCCTTATTACAAACAACAGCACAGTTTTCATTAAAATTCAGTTTACAATCTATAATTGTTCCAAGATACTTGTAGGACTCCACACACTCCACTGGTTGTCCCTTTATATATGTTACGTCATGTGGGAGAGCGCTCTTCCTGAAGTCGATGATCATATCCTTTGTTTTTGCAACGTTTAAGAGAAGATGTGACTCATCACACCATTTGACAAAGTCCCCAATAACTGGACCATGCTGACTTTCATTTTTGTGAAGTAGACTTACAATAACCGAGTCATCTGTGTATTTTAAGATGATTCTGTTTTCATGGTCACTCTGACGCATGCTAGTGTACAATATAAACAACAAGGGTGAGAGAACGATACCTTGGGGTGAGTCTGTCGAAACAGCGCACTGGTCAGAGAGTTCACCATTAACTCTCACCCTTTGATTTCTGTTAGTTAAAAAGTCAAGAACCCAGCCTACAATGTTTAAATCAAGATTGAAATGTTCTATAAGCCGTTTGGGAAGCAGATATGGTTGCATCGTATAGAAAGCTGAAGTCGTGAAGTCAATAAAAAGAAGGCGTACATGAGTCCCTTTCCCCTTTGAAGAGCAGATGAAGCAAAGTTATAGTGGGATCCTCAACGCCTCTTTTCGGCCTGTAAGCAGTGTTTGGAATAACGCCGTTTAAAAGAACGGCGTTAGGTAACGGAGTCTCACGGAGTACTGTTGCATCGTGCTCTCTGCTCCAAAAACTACGTGTGTCCCCGCCCCGCGTTGCGGCCGCGGGGGAGAATCGAGTTGGTGATCATTGATCAATAGTGTTGGAACTTATTTTTAACCCAAGACGCAGAATTGGAGACGCGTCTTTCCCCCTCCCTCTCCCTCTCAGCGCCTTTTCTTCTTCCTCTGTCCGCTCCAGAGACAGCAGCCCGCTAACGTTCTGTTAGGGCATTTAACCTTATATTTGCTGATGATTTTTTCCGTTTTGCCTGATGAATGAACGGAGAGACTTGCACAATGCCTGTGCGTAAAGTCTGCCCTGATCGTTGGCAAATGTTTCTTTTACTCCTGTTCCTCATTCTCTTTCGAATACCGTTCAGTCAGAGGGGCCTCCCCCAGTCTACCTCCCATTCAGGTCATTCAGTTACTATGAACAACTTTGACATGATAGGACATGAATACTATCCCATCTGTTCTACTCATTTCAACTGACTTTTGAAAACCAGAAAAAAAAAAAACTAAATTCTTTGATATTTAGCAAACATTTTTTAAACAGTAATGCAAATAGTTACTTTCCTGGTAACAAATTACTTTCATTATAGAGTAATTCAGTTACTAACTCGGTTACTTTTTGGAACAAGTAGTGAGTAACTATAACTAATTACTTTTTTAAAGTAACGTTCCCAACACTGCCTGTAAGTGAACTGCATGGGGTCAAGTGCATGCTCAGTTTTACGAAGAATTTCTGATTTGATTAGCTTTTCGAAATGTTTCATAACAGTGGATGTTAGTGCTACAGGCCAAAAGTCCTCCAACCTTTTGGGTCTATTCGACCCTTTAGGGACTGGGACAATCACTGACTCTTTCCAGATTTGCGGTACCTGTTGCTTTCCCGGCGACAAATTAAAAATGAGTGTGAAGAGTGTGGCCGCAGATGTTATCAGGATCCCAACTCTTGTTGGCTTCGGTCGACTTAAAGACCTTTTCCACTTGTTTTTGTGAAATCTCAAAATGTTGATTATTTTTTAAGTTCCTGAACCTCATTTATAAAATCAGAGGTTTCAAAGCGAGAATAGAGATCATTAAATGCATTTGCCAAATTAATACTGGATTAAAAACCTTCAAGGAGCACCTGACAACTGCCTTGTGAAGACCAGTCAAGGTTTTCATGCTGCACCAAAAAGAGCCCAGTCTGTTCTCAGCCATCTTTTTCTCCAGCCGTGTCTCCGTAAAGGTCAGGACACAGCATTCTTTGAAGTCCTTCTGGAAGCGAATATTTCCCTGAAGTTCTTTCAACTTATTCTTTAAGGATTGTACCTTTCCAAGAATAACCGAGGGCAGAGGAAGCCGGGTCATCTCAAGACATAATGTATGTCTTGAGATGGAGCCGTTTCCCACTTCCCTGTTCAGGTGTGTTTATGAGCAAACCAGAGTATCATTCATTCACTAAAAAGAAAATGCTTTTGAACATGTCTTTTCCATAAACCACACGTTCTCTCTGGAAAGTCCATCCCCATGAACTCAGACATAAATGAAAAGGCTAAGGCTGCACAATATGATGAAGAAATGCAATATTCTACAACTGTCTGGAACATTGTAATAGCTATATTATTGCGATATTTGCCTCAAACATTTTTCAACACATTGCCGCAGCTGCACCTCTGTCAGCCTACCCTAGGGCAGCCGTGGCTACAGAAGTAGTTTGCCACCACCATGTGTGGAGTGAATAAATGGAATCCTCTACCTGTGGGCTGTTTCGGTGCAAATGAATGATACAAATTTCAAAGAAATTGTCTTTTATGAATCAATTACCGTTATTATTCTGTTTTCTGGTTCTAGATGACATTTATTGTAGTATAGGTATCGGAATATTGTTTTTCCTATTGTATTGATGTAAACCAAGTATCATTAAAGGTTTATGTGCATTTACATCCTTAAGGTGCGTACAGACCAAACGCTGACACGCCACCAACTTCCATGTTAACCCTATGTAGACGTGCTTCGACGCGCTTCGAAATGTAAGCAAAGATGTCCGTGCGTATGAAGCGTAGCAAATGCGAGCAGATGAGG
Organism: Neogobius melanostomus; assembly: GCA_007210695.1. NCBI lineage: Eukaryota > Metazoa > Chordata > Actinopteri > Gobiiformes > Gobiidae > Neogobius > Neogobius melanostomus. The sequence continues at coordinate 2,010,123 of VHKM01000223.1, read as the reverse complement.
ATAAACGCGCGTCAAAGCCAGTGAGAACAGCGCGGTACACGAGCAGCGATGCCCCGCCCACTGCTTCATGCACTCAAGTAATCACAATCTACACGTGCGTTCATTTACGCCTTGTTAACCAATCAGGGACTGGGCTCAAATAGTGAGGTCACCTGTTACCTGCAGCAGTGGCGCAAAAAGGGCATACGCAATATATGCCTTGTATAGGGGCGCCAATAGTGATGTGTCTGTGTGCAACTACTGAGAAATGTTGATTACTGTACTTGACTCAATGATTTGTTATCACCGTCAACATTGTATTAATAAAAAAAAAAAAAAATAGTGATGTGTCGGTCGCGAACGATCCGGCTCTTTTGAACGAGTCTTTATAGTGAACGATATGAACGGGTTCGCGGAGGTGAAGTTTTTTTTTTTTTATTCCTCTTTGGGGGAGAGGCGTCACTTTAGTTGTGCTTATTTTGCGAAACAAAAGTCACAGCTGGAGTGGGGCAGAGAGAAGTGTAGGATTGGCAGAGTGACTGTCATCTCCACCGCTGCTGCTGCAGCCCCACGAGGAGCTCAAAGTGAGCATAAGGCAACAAGTTTGAGGAATAAAAGTCCTAATGAAATAATAAACACGGTTACAGAGGAGATCGCGTTGAAGCAAAACACCTCTTTCACTTGCGTTGTTTTCTCCCCTCTTGCGCGAGGGAGAGCGAGGGTCAGAGGAAAAGTTACGTGAATGAAGCAACAGAAGCTTAATCAGGCCGTGTGATAGTTTTTTTGTGATATCGATGTTATATTGTGTGAAATAGTGACATTTTCGTTAAAATAAAGTCAATTCAGAGGGTATTTATTTTCTTTAAAAAAACATAGAGCCGTGTGTGTGTGTGTGTGTGTGGGAGGGGGGGGGTAGTTGCGCCCCTGACCTGCAGCATGGAGGACAAGTTGATCATCGCGGTTTGCGCTCGGCCTTAGTTGTATGACACGCCTCCTAATTATGACGCTTGCAAAACTTCACGCGCAGCAAACAGGCGTTTCTCGCGAGTGTGAAGCGGCAATGTTTGGCGTCCAACTAGAGGCTGACGAAGCGTGGACACACGTTTGGTCTGAACGCACCTTTAGATGCAGTGCATGGCCATACCGCCTTTGCTATGCCCAATCCTACTTGGATGGGAGACCGTTTGAGAACACCAGGAAGCCTAGCGAATGTAGAGTGTGAGTGAATGGTTGGTGGTGGTCGGAGGGGCCGATAGCGCAGACTGGTTGCCTCGCTTCCGTCAGTCTACCCCAGGGCAGCTGTGGCTACAATAGTAGCTTCCCACCACCAAGTATGGAGTGAATGAATAGTAATGGAGTGAATGAATAGTAAATCAGGCCCTTTTTAAAGTTTGTTTTAGGCTGTGTTTTGATCAAATTAGTAAATGTCTGTGTAGGCTCTCAGTCGTACAGGAGTTGTCCATCTTCATTAAAGGTCCTTGAGTCATCTTCTGTGTTCTGTAGTTGAAGTGTAGGACGTTTCGCCTCTCATCCAAAAGGCTTCCTCAAACGTCCTACACTTCAACTACAGAACACAGAAGATGACTCAAGAACCTTCATTAAAAATTCTGTATCTTACTCGCATGGAAGACCTCACAGATTCTGCATTATACTCTGGCTTCTTTCAATACGTATATTGCTTCACTTAATAGTGTGGTATATTATATTTAGGAGACGTGATTGTGGTGAAGGACGACATGTAGTTGGTTTGTTCGAGAGAGGACGATGCAGAAAACATCCAGCTGAAGAGAAGGCCATAGAGTGAAATGAGCCTCATGTTTTGTGTTGTGCAGGTGATGTACCTCTTCCTGCACACAGTGAAGGGCACTCCGTTCGAGACACCGGACCAGGGCAAGGCTCGGCTGCTCACTCACTGGGAACAGATGGACTACGGAGTGCAGTTCACTGCCTCTCGCAAATTCCTCACCATTTCTCCCATCGTCCTGTGAGTCATTTCCACTATCTCTCAACACAGTGCAGGACTGTCTTTCCTAAGTGAGTCAGTAAAGAAATGCATCATTGCAACAACCTCACAGCATTTCTGAACAAAAATTAACCCACTCCACATAAATAACTCTTGTAAGCGTTGGAGATATTGAGAAAAATGTGTATCTAAATTTGGTATCACTTCATTAAGTAAGTAAGTAGGACTAACACTTAAATATAACAATGAATAAGTATATGAAGAACTATTCATTAACTTAGGCATCAGCTGTAGTCATTGTTAGTCACATTTAACTAAGGAATTGTTCATGATTAATTAAGTTTTAATTCATCATTCATTAAGGCTAAATAAGGTGTAGTTACTATACAGTGTTTGCCTAGATTTTTGGGGACTTTTCTCGAGAATCTAACTCAGAAAGTCCCAATACGTGCATGTACACATCTGCGTTAAAGGAATAGGCCACCGTTTTTACATACTGAGATATGTTCTTAGCTTAGACGAGTTGATGCGTACCTGTCTGGTCTTTGTGCGTGCGCTCAGTCACACAAATGTTGTCAGCATTTGGCCTCTCCCAGCAAAGGTATAGCCCCAAACAGCTGTTCCACGTTTTCTCTATTTAAATACAGTTACGTGAGTAGTTACACAAAATTAAACATGTCGATTTTCTAAGTGAATAAAAAGGGGTACTATATTGTGAGGCGTAATAATACCTAAGGAGCACTTCGACATCCGCGCAGTAAAGTGAGATATTACTAACTTCAGCCCAGTTTGGGGCTATACCTTTGCTGGGAGAGTGATGCTAACAACATTTGCATGACTGAGCGCACGCACAAAGACCAGACAGGTACGCATCAACTCGTCTAAGGTAAGAACATATCTCGGTATGGATAAACGCTGGCCTATTACTTTTAAGGTTAAGTGTTCCAAAATAATTTTAAAGCACCGAAATATTACTTTTAACAGTACTTAACCTCCGCCTTAACCAAGTGCATTCTCTCCAGTTCAGCTTTACCCAAGTTACAGCCGATAGACCAGTGGAACTCCTCATTTGAAAGCATCGCTTCTTTTGCGTTTCCGTCACATTTTCATCACTTTTCTGTTGCTATTTTGTTGCGTTTTCATCCTCATTTTCTCCAAGAACCTTTTAGATTTGGATAAACTGGAGAGAATGTGCTCAGTTCAGGAGGTTAAAAAAAAAAAACTGCATCGCAAGTACTCGGCTTATTTGTTGAATAACACAATTTTGCTGGTTTCGTCGGCCAGTGGTTTGAGACGGTTAATCAAAAGTGACTGTTTATGAATTGTTTTGATCAATGCTTGTACCAAGAGGAAATGCCGTATTTTATATTAAAAATTCTGTTCAACAGCGTCAAACAAATTGAAATTGACGATCTTTTTATTTTATTTGTGTCCCGTAGCTTAGACCGGGCTAAGAGCTACTGATTGAAATATATTGCCCACGTCAAGTATTGAGACAAACCTTTGCTTTTGTGCTCTCCTCCGCAGGTACATTCTGGCCAGTTTTTACACAAAATACGATGCAACACATTTCTTAGTCAACACCTGCTCCCTCCTGAGTGTCCTGTTACCGAAACTGCCACAGTTTCACGGAGTGCGAGTATTTGGAATCAACAAGTATTGACTGTAATGAAATGTACGGTGCTGAAGACGGGAGTACGACCATCAACACTGGACCCTCTGGACTCTGAAGAACCAGCTCGAGTGACTGTGACTAATGTTACCGAGTGCAGAGAAGCCACAGATTTAAATGTTAAATTATGTTACTTGTTCACATTTATTATAAATCTTTTTTTTTTTTACTAATGCACTGGCTGCATGTCTGCAAATATTTTGAATGGAAACATTTTTGTGTTTATATAGTGAACATTATGAAGGATATAAAGTCTATATTGCTTTTAACAAAGTGGATTTAAATTTTTAAACCATTTACTTAAACCTTTTGACCTGGCAAAAGATTTGAGTTCCCAGAGGATGTGAAGACGACATTCTGTAAATTAAATAGTTTGAGGAAAGGGGAAGTCCGCACTTTACATGAGGCCTCTGGTGATGGCCAGCTGCCAGTGTTTGCAATAAGTCAATGATGAAGGGATTCCCCTGTTCTGCAAGTGTATTTGTTCGCACTGCTGGGAGGTTTCCCTGTGTGTGACGTGCTTTAAGGAAGTAATCGGTAGGAAATGGACTATCGGCTGAATCTATATGCAATGTAATAGGCCAATATCGGTCTGTGAAACACATGCAAATACTACAACATGCAATAACTGCATGTCCGCATTATTGGGGTATACCCTTCAAAACGAAAATGGTAAAAAGGAAAGAACAATTAAATGTCAGTTTCATAAACAAATTATGAAAATTTAAAAGATGAATAATGAACAGTAACTACACGTACATTCAAATTGCTGTGAGATCACTCAGTGCAAACCAAAGTTCTGGCGAAACGCTACAGCTTTGAGTTGGATTCAAACTTCGAGGAACAAATTATAAAGCATTTTGTGTAAAATGCAAAAAACAACATTCCTTGGTTGTTAAACTAAGTTGAGGTTCTTTTGAATTGTCGATTTCACAAACAATATAAGCAAGATGTTTTAGTACAAAAAGAAAGTAGTTGAGCAAAAAGTAAAAATATGCATCTACCAATTCAAGCTGTTCTGTTCAGATGAGCAACAGATCCATATCCCGCAGCAATTAGCTCCAAATGTAGATATGAGTTCTTTATGAAACCGATCCTCAAATGTAAATGCATCTTTGTGTTTTGGCGAACACATGCATGTCAATGAGGGGAAAAAACATTCATACAATCTAAAAAAACAAGTTTGTGCACACGAGCACTTTTCCATTCCCAGTAGTTTCACACTAATTTTACAATTTAAAATATAAAACCCTTTAGCTACATCTTGAAAACAAAATCCAGAAGCCATTACAAAAAGCATTACTGTGGCTTGAACAGTACGTCTCACTGAGTCCAGCATTTTCCCTGATAGTACTGAACACAATAATCCACCACACAAACTTGCTTTAGGCCGACAAAAGTGGTAGCAATCAATTTAAATGTTCCTACAGGTGAAGTCTTTATTGGCTTAACACCCCTCCAAAGTCAGTCACTGTAGTTCAAGGGCGGGTGTTTTTCATCCAAATCCTCTTCATCATCCGTGTCGAAAATGTCATCTTCAAAAAAGGACCCTCCAAAGCCGTATTCCTGTGAATGCATCGACACTTCGTTTGGCATGAGGTGAGAAGTTCCCTCAATGAAGTCGGCAAATCTGTAACACAAAGGCAGGAGCAATGGTTTTGGTTGCGTTATGATCATTATTATTGGGCTGCAGAATATAGCGCAATCTTAAATGACGCAATATTGGTATTGTAAGGATTCACAATGTAGCTAAAAATCACTACAGCAGGCAACGTCAGGCCCAAGGGCAAACGGCACATTACCTCTTGCCCATAGGCTGTAGAATAGCAATGGACTAAGTGAGAGTGGCTTTCCCCGTGTAGTGTTCAGCATGGGAAAACTGAAGCTCGTTCATGCTAGTTATTTGGCTGGGTTTTTGGAGCCAGCTTCAGTATTTCAAAAAGAGCCATAATAAAATAAAAATAGGATAATGTTGTGTGTGTAAAGACAGGCATGTGTTCAATAATGACTTCAAGAAGGGAAAAAAGTTTTACTGAAAAGTCCATTACAGCAAGGAACTTACCCCCCATTTCCTATTAGGCTTCATCAGCTAATAGCGCATTTTTCAGTCTATCTCAGGCCCCAAGAGGATTTTGAGAAATATGTTGCGTATCAAAGATCAAATACCTATTTAAGTACTATAAATATACTGAACATAAATACTTGGAGGTAAGTGCTTCAATTAGCTCTTGAGTGTTGAATGAAATAGTGAAAACACAGGCGCTCTCAAGGAACCAGCAAATAGGTATACCAGGCCAGAAACAAACTTGCTGAAACCATACCATAACTGGAGGCAGGAAAGCAAGAAGACGGTTGTCATAACCTTTTGGCGTTTTCCATGTAAATAAAGGACTTTTGGTTTACCTTTTTTATATACAGTGTGCCTCGAACCTCTTGCTTTCCTGCCTCCACAGTTATGGTTTCAGCTAGCTTGTTTCCAGTATACTAAAAATAATGCCATTTACTTCAAACACTCCAAGAGGGTGCCTCCCCATGGATGATTGAATGATTGCATAATAATAGTCAATCTGTCGTACGTTTTAGTTGCTTACTTTCTAAAGTGAGTTGAGGTAAAGGGTACTCGGAGTATGAGAAAGCTTACTCAAAACAAGAAGGGTTGGGAACCACCGTGTTTAGACATCATTTTCAAACGCCTAGATTTTACAGAATGTGTGGGCTTTACGGTCACCTTTGTGGAGACTGCAGCCTGGACACAGTCTTCCAAGTGTTGAACTCTGGACTTTTGCAGTACTGCTTCAGCTCTTCCAGTGCTTTCCGAGTCTCCTCCTCTCCCTGACGCTGATATTCCTCCTCAGTCAACAGGCGACGCGGCTCCGGCTTCCAGTGGACAAACCGTCGCATTCTTCTGCACATTTGAACAGAGTTTTATCAGTGGGAAATGAGTCTTATTGAACCACAAAGACAAAAAATCCGATCAGAATCTGCTGTTGGAGTGCCTTCATTAATGTCACTTTTCGAAATGTATGAAGTTGGTAAATTAAAGGAATAATGGATTTTCTTTTTAGCCAAACATCAGGCAAATTCTCAACACATAACATTATAGTAAAGCTCATTGGAATATTTCCTGTTTATTAGCACCACAAATCAGTTTATTATTCTATTCTTATGAAATAATTTACTTATGTGAATCCAATGGGGTGACCAAAAGCTAAAGCACATGAAGAAAAATATGAAAGGCAAGGCATGTTTAGCTACATATGCAAAGACAGTCCCACATAATAATCCATAATCCATGCAAGTAAGGGAAGTGCACTGTGTGTGAGTGACCACAGCACTCTTGCACCACCTTGTGTTCAAAACTTGCCTCCACAGGGAAAGTACCAATGCTAATGGATACTCCAGGTGTTTGGACAACACTAATGCAACGATGATGGCAAATGCAACAGGCTGGATTTGAATCCCTGCATAAATTAGGAGCAGCCCCAACAGCTGCAGGGTCCATGACAAGATGTTGATGCTCCTTTCATCCACCAGGGGCCATATCGATAACACACAGCAAAACTGATGAATCCCACCACTGCCACGTAACCTGAACACAGGACATCAAAATTATTATGGGTTAATGGATTTTTGACACTCAGTTTGGAAAGTTAGTTCAGAATAAAAATGATGCAAGTCCATGCCCTCTATAGATGGTGAATATTTATTAAAGAGTAACTAAACACCAAATCAAGTTTGTTTTACTGATAAACTGTCTCAATGGGTGTCTCATAGTGTTGTCTACTGGTCCCTGACATTATTCTGACATTATAGCGCAAACATGTGTAAAATCCTAACTTTGGCCTGAAAACGAATGGGTTGCGCCCCCTTCAGGGTAAACTCTGCTACTAAATTAGAATTTCCTAATTGACTGGAGACATGTCCATGGCCTCCACAGAACGTCATAAGCTGCACCAGCTCCACACATCGTCATCAGGTGCTGCCAATTGTCCTGCCCCTGCACCTGTGGTATATAACCAAGCCCCTCCCACGTAATCAGTCTGCTGTGATTGTGCCAATGCAAAGGCCCACACACTCACCCCCCGCATGTCACCCCCAAACTACAGAGACCGCCTCTTTCACAGCAATTTTTGACTTTTGTTTGTGGGTGGGGAAAGGCTTTGGCACGCCCGTTTAGGTACACTTTAAACTCTTTAAAGGAATAGGCCACCGTTTTTATATACTTATATATGTTCTTACCTTAGCTTAGACGAGTTCATCTGTACCCGTCTGGTCTTCACGTGTGCCTCCCATAACGTAAACACAGCACAGACGGCGTTAGCATTTAGCCTCTCTCTTCTCTATAGCTCCAAACGAGGTGAAGATAGAAGCTACCAAACTCTTCCACGTTTTCCCTATTTAAATATGGTTACATGAAGTGTTACACTATAAAGTATAATTACACAAAATTAAACAATGGATTTTCTAAGCGGATAAAAAGGGGAACTATATTGTAAGGCGTAATAATACCAGGAGTAATTCGGCATCCGCACAGTGATATCTTCACTTTACTGTGCGGACGCCGAATTACTCCTGGTATTATTACGCCTCACAATATAGTTCCCCTTTTTATCCGCTTAGAAAATCCACATTGTTTAATTTTGTGTAATTATACTTTATGGTGTAACACTTCACGTAACCATATTTAAATAGGGAAAACGTGGAAGAGTTTGGTAGCTTCTATCTTCACCTCGTTTGGAGCTATAGAGGAGAAGAGAGAGGCTAAATGCTAACGCCGTCTGTCCTGTGTTTACGTTATGGAAGACACACGTGAAGACCAGACAGGTACAGATGAACTCGTCTAAGCTAAGGTAAGAACATATCTTAGTATGTAAAAACAGTGGCCTATTCCTTTAACTTGAGAATATTGCATCACAAAGTATCATATACATAAAGATAAACATAAATCTGTACCTAGTGCAACGTGCCAGTGTTCTTTGAGGATCGTTTGGAGATTCTTGTAGACGAGCTGAATGGCATACACCGAGAACGACCAACCACCAGCTACTATCAAGTAGAATGGGCCTTTCTGTCAGAGGCGCAATAAATGTAAAAAACTACAACTTTGAAACATGTGTTGTTTTAAAAAGTCACACTATTCATTTACCTTTGGCATAAAGCGGTACAAAATAAGAAAAAGAATGAGGAGCGACGCAATCATCCCAGTGCTCACACCAGCCGAGTAGTAGAACTTTTGACTCCTGTGATAAAGAGTTTGGCGTTACATCAAAGCAAAAGGGTAGTCAAGGAGTCACAATTGACCTTTCGCAAAATCACTCCCCAAAACGCCATTATCTCATAGCAACTCTTGCTCCCCGGTGCCTGTCTCTCCCGATTATTAGCCAACAAACAAGCTAAAAACAGCACCTACTGACTTTTGAGCCAAGGTAAGCCTCATTTACCGTCTTTCGTCATCCGAGTTTCATGAGCGGTCGTTGCTGGACATTAAAGGGATATTTCAGGATTTTTGACATTGGGCCTCATTTCCTACAGTAGTTATCCAGAGTGTTGTTGATGTCTGGAGGTATTTTTTTCTTAAATTCATGCAGTTCTTATATTTGAAGAGTCTAGTGGCGCTAGGCTAGGGCAAGGCTAAAGCATTTCTATGGTATCAGTTAGCCTGCATTAAAAACAGTCTGACCCACTCCACAGTGCACCTGAGGCAAATCACTTATAACGCCAGACTACTACGCCAGACTACTAGATTAAGAAAAGAAGAGAATTTACCCGGATAGTGCAAGAGCATGACTAGTCCACAAAACTGATTTAAGAGAGCTCCAAGGATTTTGTTTTTCAGATTTTTCAAGAGAAAGGTGCTTTAGCCTCAACAGAAGTAGCGTCATCTTCGTTGCATACATTACATATATTCCACCACTGCACATCGCATCCCATTTTACCTCGATCTGGAGGATATCGTGCCGGTATTGCACCACAAAAAGTCACTAAAACGGACTTTTCCCCCCAAGCCCACATCTCGACGGACCTAGTAAACATTTGCTAAGGGGCTTTTGCGAAAGATCAATTGTAGATCTTTTTTTTTTACAGTACAAAGCAACACAAGGTCCATTCACATCAACTGTACTGCAGTAAAACTGATTCCGTGGCCCAAGGTGAAGCCAACAGCTCTATGGTTAAGAAGCACAGTAAATTACATGACCCTGAGAATAAAGTACATTGCCAATTTTTGTATGTGTTTTTTTTACTCTTTATTTAAGCAGGAAAGTCCCACTGAGACTAGGAATATCATATTAAAGAGTTTCTTCTACACTTCTTTTTATTACCACACTTTAAACATACCTTAGCGGAGAGTGAACTTACTTGCTGAGGGAATCTGCAAATAGGAACAACAAGCCTCCCATGAAGAAAACCAAAAACAGATAAATATCAAATCCTGCCAAAGAAAGAGAGGGGTATTAAAAAAATATCTGAAAGTTTTTGAGAGTATGGCTTATACACATCATACTGCTCATACTTCGCATTGGCTTGACGGTGTATTGAGTTCCATCAGATGGGTCGACTTTCAAGCAGGTCTTTATGCTGAAGAGGTTAATGTTTATAGAGGTCTCATTGTGCGTCTCACGCAACCAGCTCTGAATCCAGCCCCAGACACTGAAGCGCTCCAGCTCCTGCAACCGCTCCTCGTCATCTACAGTGTGCACCTTGAAGGGTTTTGAACTCCACACTTTTACCTGAGAAGACAGTTAGAAGGGCTATTGAACTGCTACTGGCAATGGAGGACGAAAACAGTGACTGAATACTTTCTAACATGGAAAGTCAACACAAAGCCTAGACAGTTGTTGTTTATTAATGGAAAGCCCCTTGAGATGTAGCATCTCATTTTCGAGGGGGTCCACAGAACAATTAGACAGAACACAGAATTGGCACAAACAGCAGCGTGCACAGTTTACAGACAGAAAAAACAAACAAATACAAACATAAGAGAAACAGCAACAACGAGACAATTACTCAACACAATATTAACTAAAATAACAGAGAGGACAAGACAAAGAGAAATGCTCCATCAACCACCCACAAAGTTTAGTTAATAGTCAAAGTTTTTGTATTGTTTCCTTTCTATGTAGTTACCTGTTATATCATAGCATTGACAGATTTATGAGTTTGGGATAGAACATTAATTCAATGTTACTGTACAGATCCCTCATGTCACGTGTACGGGAAACATGTCCTTGGATTAACTTAGCTAAAACAATATTTTTAAACAATGAAGAGGAGTCCGGATCAATACTGGTAATTACATCTGAACAGTGTAGTGTCCAAATGCTTTTATGTGAACCATAATCCAGTATTCTTCATTTTTAATACTTAATTTGTTCAATATTATGGACCGTTCCAGAAATCCCAGATTTGACCATACCTGAATCCTTGTCCATGTGTGCTTCCATGTGGGCACAATTGTGTTTCGGTAACAGAATACCTTTGACCCGGTGAAAAGGTTTACTTCACCATCTTTAAGATCCACTGGAGACTTTGTGCCTGAAAAACACATAAATATTTATGGCATGCAGATATTACGCACACTGCATAGCACTGAGTGCCATACACACTGTATGCCCTAATGGGCTTATAAGACACCAATAACAACAACAAAGAACCGGTTGCCAGACAGTAGGCACAATATACATAGTCTGCAAGTCTGCCGCCTCATCCAGGCTTTACAAACAAAAGTAGCCCATTTAAACACATTAAACTTAAACAACCATTTCATCTTGCCGTCATCACTAATCCAGAACATTTTAGGCTTTTGAACAAATAATTCACCAAATACATTTGTAAGATAATCGTACCATGGGCAATATAAGACAAAATTAGTTTCACTTTCAACCTCACCTAACTCACACAATTTACAAAGTCTGTCTTCTTCAGGAGTTTGAGCGAACCTGACCATTTCTAAGGCCAGGGGAAGGATGTCAGTTTGCAGCTAAGCCATCAAAGATCTTTAGTTCCTTGTCAGGTTTGCCTTTACATATAACTCGGTTTCAAATACATATTTAATTTGGAAGTAAGTACTTAGCTTTGGTTTAACCATTATCCCAGTCAACCATTTATTTTCAAAGTTTGACATTAAATTGGATCTGATGTTATTGACATTACAGGACAAATTATTCTGAAATACATACTGGAGTTGTGCAATATGTCTATGGTTGTGCATCAGCAAAAACAGTCCGGAACTCTGCAGCCCAGGGACACTTATTTTTACTCCACAGGAAGATTTTTTTTTGTGACTCTACATTTCTTTTGGACTAATATCTGCATTACTTATTTTGAGTGACCCCTCTTTTCCCATTTAATTCGTCTTGAGAAATGACATAAAACCATATTGTATTTACCTTGGTAAATGCAATATGGGGCGGAGTAGCACTGTACTAGTTTGTACTTGTCAGAAATACTTTTGTTACCACGAAACATTGTTTACCGACATGGAGCTGTCCTTGTACTGAAGCAAAAGACGTGTGTGTAGGTTGTGTTTACCCTACAAATGTGTTACGCGTCAATATAAGACTAACACTTTGGAAACTGCTGCAGCCAGTTGTACAGGTTTTAGGACAAGCTAACCTGTGTTAGCACGTCTGTGAAGTCATAAAGCTGTGCGTCGAGCATGAAAATAGGCCCTATTGTTTGCCAGTACTTCCTTACCTGCTTCTTGGTGAGATAATTGTGGCAAGTAAAACATAATAAATAGGAAAACAAACAGTTTTCCAGCCATACAGTGGAAGCCTGTTATCATTTTCATGCATCCCGCCATGACGACGCCGTGACATGGCTGTGTCCCGCCTCTTCCGGCACCTCTTGCTGAGTGACAGGCTGTCCAGCCAATCACAGAAGAGGACCACTGACCCCATCAAATATTCAATGACATTATGACTTTCTACATTTTTTAAATGACTGAAACAAAATTGATGTAAGAGTCATTGTATGTCAAGGGATTTGTGCTGACCATAAGGAAGGAAAGATTGGAATTATTCTTCACAGGGACAATAAATAGGAAGCGAGACAGAGGGCGGCAGAGAACAACTTTCCTCCAGAGTATCGCTGTCTGGACCATAGTCTGGACTGGAATGGATTAAGATGTTGAGACCATAGAAATAAAAAGGAGAAATGTCCTTTTTATTTCTATGGTTGAGACTGGCAAAGAAGATTGGCATTCCATGGCCGCCTACGTCACACAATATGGCACTGCGAGAGAGAGTGTGCGTGTGGGCCAATAAAATGTGGGCCTACGCTATATGTTTATCATATTACAAATAAAAAACATTATTTGTAGCCTGTAGGCCTATATTATTAATCACTTATATTAAGAAGTGTTCCGAAAGAGGAAGTGTTTCAATTAACCCAAAGATAATCCAAGTGTACTGTACATCACATGCCCAAATTGTATTAATTCTTAATCATGAACATATGCCATGTTATGAATTAATTATTGTTTGAGCTTTCAATGTGTTTTTGGTTGACATTTTCCTACTGAATCAAAAACAGCTTGTGAAAAGAATTGGTTAATGTTGTATGATATTGTAAATAGGCTATAGCAAAAATTACTTTGAAAACCAAAGACAAGCAGTCAGATACTGTCTACTTGAGCGACTTAAAAGACGAATTATATAATAGTAGCTTAAAACTTAATAGATGTGTTTATTATTATTAATTATCTATATGACCAAAAAAATGTAGCCTATTGTTTTGTCCCAACATAAAGTTTTAGAAATACAAGAAAGCTTTGTGTTGTATTTGCTGAACAGCATATTTTGTTCTGAGAATGTTTGTCAGATTAACATGGGTCAACTAAATGTCACACAGGCCTGGCACAGGTTAATATTTGTCTATTATACCATTTTCTTACCACCATCTTAATTGAGTAGAGTTTAGGCTGAATTTCTGGGACTAAACTGGGACTATTCTATACCAAAACTAAGTTTACTATACATTCAAAAGAAACAGTCTGTCTCCCAGACCAGGTCATAATAAGCCAACAGTGGTGGAAGAAGTACTCGAAATTCGTAAGTAAAAGTGCAGATACAGGACCAAAGATTTACTTAAGTAAAAGTTAAAGTATCTGATCAAATTTGTACTTAAGTAAAAGTACAAAAGTATGCATTGTAAAATGTACTTTATTAGTAAAAAGTAAAAGTATTTAAGAGTTTAATGTGCAGGATTTTTCAAAATCATTTGAATTTTGAAAAATTCAAATGGTCTAAACAAGTAAACCACTAAACCAGGTCCCAAAAAAAAGGAAGTAACCAAAAAAAGGAAGTAAACCAGTTCATCATAAAGAGGTCACTTTGATAATAAAATACTTTTAATTTTAAAATGTAGTGGAGTAGAAAGTACAGATACAGGCTTTAAAATGTAGTGAAGTAAAAGTAAAAAGTATTCATCATAAAAGTAAAGTAAAAGCACCTATAATTTGTACTTTTACTTGTACTTGTACTTTTTACTTTGTTACTTTCCACCACTGGAAGCCAATACCTTTTCTTCTGGAGAATCATTATTGATTACCTTTTACGTATTTTTCTTGCATTTGAACAATAGTGTAGTCTAGTCATGCAATACAGCCTAAAAGAATAATAATTATACATTTTATTTGTTAGGCGCCTTTTAAGAAGTGACTCAAGAATATAGACAAAAAAGAAAAAGACATTTAGCCCATAAACTTAGAAGTCTGTCTGTCCAATGTTTCCTCAGACAACATACCCTACTGTATTATAACTTAATAGGCTATAGAATAATTTTATTTTAGCCTTCGTCTTTTGACAAAAAAAGTTTAGTCCATTTTTCCCCCCTTTTAGTTATAGCCTACTCTTTTTCTACACGTTTTTAATGCCAATATAGTTAACTAAATCTATAGCTGTTATTATTCTATTCAAAACATGTAATCATATTGAAGTCTTGGACAACACCCACTTGACTTTCTTATTTAGATTTAGTTGGCAAAAATGTTATTTTGACTTCTAAAACCATAGGACACACCAGGCCCATGCAGAGGGGGGCGGGGGGTGGTGGCAGAGGGGGCTTGAGCCCCTGCCCCTTTTGCTCCATGCCCCTGAAGTTCCCTTTTCCCTCCATACCTTATATTTATATTGTGTTTATCCAAAGCTTTGCCACGGTCCCTATCATTGGTTTTGCCCCAATAAGCCTTATTAGCTTACGGTATATTAATAAAGAAAATCCTAAATGAACATGCCCCTCGTTAGTTCATCAATGCCCCGCCCATCGGCCCTGCAGCAGAGAGCGGTGCTCAGAGAGAGGAGGAAGTGAGAGCAGAGGCCTCTCCTGCACAGAACAACGATATCCACACCATGTGCTTAAAGGGGGGTATTATGTAAAATCGACTTTTTCGAGCTTTATATCATGTTATTATGTCATTCCCTCATTAAACACATGCCTGGAGTGTTGCCTTGGCTCATTCACATATTTTTGAGTAATCAGTAAAAACTTAGACGGCAGCCATTTTAGGTGTAGCTATGCCTCAGTCCTCCTAGGAACGCCCCCACCTCCTGGAGACGCCTCTGGACCTTTCGTCACCAGCCAAGCCACCAACCACTGCTCCTCAACTCAGCAGAGCCCCCTCCCTACACAGTGTTGTTGTTTAAATGCCACAGCAGTGTGCTGAAGGGGCGTGTCGGAAAGCTTCTTAAAGAGACAGAGGCCTATTTCAAGACGTTCAGTACAGCCATTTTGAGAGAGCAATTTTATTCAAGGCAGTTATTTTAATTTCCTGCCTATACAGACCAACAGAAGGTTACGTCATCATTGTAGTATGCTATGCTATAGACTGGTGCTATATGATTGAAAAAAGCATAATACCCCCTCTTTAAGAGTTGGGGGTGATGTAGTTCCCTATTAATTTTTGAGCCCCTGCCCCTCTGTAGCTCTCTGCACGGCCCTGGGGCACACGCTGTTACTGTACCACGGTTGATGGAGCGGTTGCCATGGCCACGCCGCGGTTGGAGGAGGGAGGGGCCTCGGGTCTTTGGTAAGTTTGTGTGAGTCCTCGCGCTCGGTACTGGCAGTCTGTCTCTTCAGTCACTGCCCTTTGTGTCGCCTTTAACACCGATCCCAAACAAGGTAAGTCTTTGTGGATGCTCTTTTTTTGTCTTGTAAATGTTTTTTCCCCCGGCATCTAGAGTTTGTAGTTCGGAAAAGTCCATAATTTATTTGCAGTTCAGTTGGAAAACGAGCTAACGTAAACGCTAGCGGCTTTTTTCTCTTTCCCCAAGAATCTGAAGAAAGTCGACGCTAACTTTACGGTTTTAAGTTGATAGAAACGAAAGGGGGGAAAGGCGATTTAAGTTGGCGTTGTCTGTTTGATCTCTATTAAGTTATCAGACGTTTAACTAATCCAATAATGCGAAGTTGTTTCGTTTTATTTTGTAATTTAGCCTCCAACAAAGCGCGTATTGTTCGCTGTGATTAGCGGTCCCTCGGCCGTGACAACAACTGCCACTTTATAGAAATCCCGCTGACTGTAAAGGCCTGGGACAGATCGAAGCTCTTTGGGACAAGAATCAAACCCAGTTTTACTTTCTGTGCTGTTATTAAAGCTTACTCATGATCAGTAACATTATACTTTAGTAAACAAGCGGCGCTCCTTATGCGAGCTCAGTAGTGGTAGTAGTTAGTTAACGTTAAATGAGATCAACTGTTTCTGTGTTCATTTAAATTTACTTTGTATTTGTAAGCAAAGGCGGTAATACAATGAAATAGCTACATGTATTTCAGTTTTCTTACAGTCAGACATCATTTAAGTTTACCTTTGTAAGTATTTCCTCTTTCTGGGTAAATCTGTTAAGTGACAAATGTAATTTTCTTGTATATAATCTGAAGAATTATTAATTTGATCTAATCTTATAGTGGAATATCAGGCCATAACACTATTTTATGTACTATTACTCTTGTTTCTCTTACTCGAGTAAATAGTTTGGCTTCTTTTATTAGAATTGACTCATGACCAGTAAGGTTATACTAAAGTAAACAGAGGTGCACCATAGGCAAACTTTCAGCCAAACAGATTTAAAGCTTTAGTCTATAAGATCAACTTCTTTTTGTTTCCAATTTCTTTTCCAATAGTGTATTATTTATTTAGAATTATCAGACATGAGAAAATGAACGTCCTCTGGCTTACCCCTGTCCCCAGGCCCTCCCTCTAGGCCTGGAAAAAATGAATTCATCCACAGAGGAATAATCTATTTTACTGTTGCTCCTTTATAATTTACTCTATTTTAGTGTGGCAAAAGTGGGGGAACAAAACCTCCTGATTTTTGTTTTGTTTTCCAGATTCCTGCTAAAGAACAGTCATGGCTGTAGAGGGCGGATTGAAATGTATCAAGTACCTCGTTTTCTTTTTTAACTTCATTTTCTGGGTAAGTAACGTAGAACCACATTTGTTCTTTTGTGCGATCACCATAATCAGTCAAGCCCAAGGAAGTTCAACAATAACTGTTAACAAATGAGATGAGATTAAGGTTATCTACACACACTGATGTATTTTGTTATGGAATGTAAACGCTCAATTTAAAAACAACTTTCATATGTCATAGTCTTTTAATCATGTTTAAAAACAGTTGGAGCTAAAGTTGTTTGGGAATTTTGCTTGTATGTATCATTTATGTGGGATGCGATTTTCAGTGCTCATATCCTGTTAAAGGGAGGAACTTCCTGCTGTGAGAGTATCAGAGTCTACAAAGCGGGATGAGGTGGTGATGATGGTATGCAGGTCTTATGACCAGGTTTGAGTAGTGTAACATGCATCTTGTGACCACCGTAAACGAACCATATCTTTGTTTTCACACTCTAAACTAATGGGCTGTATTGTCAAGCTATTTCAAGCTGTTTTTATTGGTTTATTGGTTCATACACTGCCTTGTAGTAGCAAGGCAAAAGCCAATGGTAGACTCTGATGCTGAAGAGAAGTTCAAAAGTAACAACTATTTTTTTACTTTTATTTTATAACATTTTAGGGCATACAAAAAATAAAATAAAACAAGAACATATACAATGAGAGGTACCAACCACTGTCACTGGCACAGGTTGTATGAAATAGGACTATGAAAAGGAAGGGACTATAATATAGTCCCATCTTTTCCAATATTGTTCTCCCTTATGCTGTTGTAACATAAGTTCCATTGTTCTTCTGTGTTTAACAATTTGCATAACAAGTTCCATTGAGGGAGTGTCTTTTTTGAGCCGGCATTTAGTAATAGCTTTTTAGTAATAGCGGCAAGATGAATCCCAAGTAAATATAGGTGACTTCGAGACATTTCGTCTGGTGGTACACCAAGAAACAAAGTAAAAAAAGACAATTCCAGCCGAATGCCCAGCACTAAATAAATTAAATTAATCACCTTAAATTTTCCAAAAATCAACTATTCCTGGGCATGACCAGAATATATGTACCTGATCAGCCTGGACCGATCCACAGAGCTTTTGACTTCTGTAATTTAAAGGAGTAATAAAAAAACTTACCAAGGTTTTCCAGCAAAGATCCCTCCAGGTGAACGACTTAGTGGTACAACTTTGAGACTTCCACCCCTCCAACCAGAGTTCTTCTGGTATCTCAACTGTCATATCCTTATCCCATTGTTTTTTCACATGAAGGTGAATTTTGTTATCAATAGACTTTAAGGTCCTGTAGACTTTTCCAACAATATTTTTATTGCTACACCCTTTGTAGATATCTTTAAAAATCTGAACCAAGCTGGAGGGGTCGCCAACCAGAGCACATTGTATTTCTTTAACAAAATAATGGCGGAGCTGGACCTTTACCAAACCCAAATTTCGAACACTTCTGTATTGACTGAACCTAATCACATGAAACGATTAGCTCAAAGTAAAGTGCACTGAATGAAATTGTGTGTAGTGTGTAGACGGTAGAACATTAAGCCACAAGCTTAATATAACTTTTTGGGAACAATCATTAAATCGCAAACATGAACAGGTTCAATCTTAGTGTATTTTTTGTTTTGATGCTCCTTCATAATCAGCCTGCACTTCACCCATCATTGTAATATTGGCACCGATCCTTTATCATATTTTGATGTCAATCTATGTCACTGCTGTTTCCACAGAGTAATAGATATACTGTTCATTTCGTTGTGCTTGTGTAAATTGTATATTGTTACTCCGCCGTGTGTGCTACTTTAGCTTTATGCTTCAGTGATGATCAAATATTTACCCCAGAGGAGTGGTCTGTGCTGAAACCAGAGTGGCAACTGGCTACTAGAATTTACTGTGACTTAGAAAAAAAAAAAATGTCTTTTTTTTTTTTTCATGTCTTGACATTGATTTATTAGTAATTGGATTTGATCATACAAGGATATTAAGAGCTGTAATTCACTTAATGGTTCATGTTTCCTCATCAAAACCTTGTGACTTGTGATGAATCGTCATCAGATCACCCATGATGCAAGAGGATGTTCAAAAGGCCACAACTGGTCACTTGAACTATGAGTCTCGTTTTCCATTCATTTTTTTTTTTTTTTAAGAAAAAGGTGGAAGCCTTAGAATAGTATTTTCCCAAGTGACAGACAAAAAAAACATTAACTTGAGTATTGTTTCTTCTCAAATATTTGATCCTTCTTAAAGGTTTTTGAAAACGGAGAAATTACTTTTGTCGGATCAGTCATGTTCGCAGAGACTCTGCTGTCAGTTCAAAAGCGCCAGTTCCTACTGTATTTGTTGATCCGAGCTGATCATGGTCAAACAGTGAACTCCCCCAGTGTGTAAAGAGGATTCAGGTGTTGTGCACCACCCAGCACCTTGACAAATGAACACTGTGTTTCTTCATTCAGACCAGAGGATGAACCTGACTCTGGCGCAACATCCTTTTTATCCTTTTGAACTGTTACAAACAGGTTCTGAGTGTGTTGTAAGAACCCCAGTTTTTTCTTGCATAATTGAGACTGCAAGTGTTGCGTATTAAAACCGAAGGATGATGCTACGTGCTTTGTTACAGATATCACCATGTCAAGTCATTTACTTTTGACCTAATTGTTTTCTGCAAATAGCTTATTGTAATTTCTGTTAAAACACTTCTTTTGTGATGTATAACTGTGACTCTGACTTTCAAATTTGTACTTATTGATGGCGTTTTATTGCGAAAATGATTACTTAACCATTATTATTGAGATCACCATTTTAGATGCTTTTTCTTTGTGTTCAATTTGTTCACAACAAATCTGCAAACAATTAGATAAATAATATCAAGTATAAAGAGGAAACCCAAGTCGTTTGTCTTTTACTGTGTTGGAATATCATCTTGGCGACCCACTCATGAGGGTGAACTCCACCCAAGTCTCATAGTTACACAAGTCTCCCCATTTTGCATATATGCAAGTCCATTTGGTTTAGTGTAATGATCAATACTCAAAACATTGTTGACTCATTAAATACATGGTAATCCGATCATGTATCTTTCTTTCTTATTGTGACATATATACTGTAAAATCAAAAGGATGTATTATAGTTACTCATCTGTTTTACATCACAAAATATGATGTTCTTTTCTTGTACTGTCTTTTTAAATGATCATTCCCATCATTAAGCTGCTTAGAAAATACCTGACTTCTATAATGGGAAATACTAGTACACATGTATAATTCCTCCCACCCCGTCTTCTGTGTGTTCCTGCAGTTGTGTGGCTTGGCCCTGATCGTGGTGGGGGTCCTGGTGCAGGTATCGCTTCACAATGAGCTCCTGATCGACGACGCGTCGGCCTCCGGAGCCCCCATCCTCCTCATCGCTCTGGGAGTCATCGTCTTCCTCATCGCCTTCTTCGGCTGCTGCGGTGCCTGGAAGGAGAACTTCTGCATGCTCTCGACGGTGAGGGTCAAACTGCAAAACGACATTATCACATCATGAGACTATACAGCCCCCTTTCCATAGGAGCGGACCAGTTCAGTTCACTTGAGACCGGTTTGTTTATGCAGG
This sequence comes from Neogobius melanostomus, assembly GCA_007210695.1. Taxonomy (NCBI): domain Eukaryota; kingdom Metazoa; phylum Chordata; class Actinopteri; order Gobiiformes; family Gobiidae; genus Neogobius; species Neogobius melanostomus. The sequence goes on along the minus strand of VHKM01000223.1, from coordinate 1,989,529 downwards.
GGCCTTTATATGCATGTGACGGGCAACAACCACGGCATAAGCTGTAGTCCTACATCTTTGTATTATGCCAAATTTGGCCTTTAGGTGGGGCACTCATTTACAAAAAAGAAAAGTAATTAGTCTATATTATGTCTTTTACATTTGTGAACAGCAATAGAAAAAATATTTTATGAGTTGTTTTTTGAGCAGTTGGGTTTTTAAGCAAGCCAGGTTGTAAACCCCTTAACCCCCACCTGAAACCGAGCACATTTTCTCCAGTTTGGCTTTATCCAAATCTAAAAGCTTCTCCAAAAAACGAGCAACATAATAGCGACAAAAATAAGACAAACGCAACAAAAAACGTGACAAAAACGTGACACAGAAAGTGACCAAGGAATAATAGTAAAGTGACAAAAATGTAACAAAAATGTGATGAAAAAAGGAGGAAAAAGTGATGAAAAAGGAGGAAAAAGATTAGTTTAAATGAGTTTTGCACGTCTTAGCTTTCAAATGAGGCGTTACACTGGCCTATAGGCTGTGACATTTGAGATTTGGGTAAAGCTGAACTGTAGCAAATGCACTTGGTTAAGAGGTTAACAGTTATTGAGAAAAAAGAAAAGAATAACATAATAACGCCCAAACCGAGTAGGCTTATTATGTTTCAATTTATTTAATGTTTTCACATCAAATTTAGGCCATGTGTAGAGATGGTCAAATTGTGAAGAGAAAAGAATAGTTTGAATATGAAACTACTGACTCTTAAATGCCTGACCAATCAGCATGGTGACATGTTATATGAATATTAAAGATCACTATGTGTAATTAGTCTTTTTGTTTTCTTCATTCCGCCATATCTCTCAGCCTCAAACATCATCACTGATCATTAATCCCCTCTGTTGTTTTCCAGTTTGCCGTCCTCATGAGTCTGATCATCATTGCAGAGATTGCTGCAGCAATCCTGGGATACATCTACAGCGGCAAAGTAAGCGTTTTTTAAAATTATTTTATCATAGAAAAACAAAGACAACAAGATAAACATAAATAAAATAAAAGCCACCCTTTCTCTACGGTGGCGGTAGGAGAGGCTGGTGTGGCTTTATTAGTGATTTGCGGAAAAGAATGGATAGTGGCTGACTATAGTGCTCTGGGAACCTTGTCCAAACCAAAGAAGGATCTGAAACCCGCCTATTGTCTACAGTAGTGCAGGGCATTGTTTAATGTGGATTTTTTCCTCTCTGTAGGTCACCAATGTGGTCAAGGACAGCCTTGCCGACATGATTTCGAAATACAACACCAGCAGCCCTGAGTTCAGAGACACTGTGGACAAACTTCAGCAGGAGGTGAGTTTACAGCAGACACCGCCTTCACACAACAGTCCGCATCCTGTTGGACACGACAGCGTTGTCTTTTACAATGTTTACTCTGTTACATTGTTGGTCCAAGAGATTTACTTAGTGTGTGGATGATTTTCAGCTGAAATGCTGCGGCGTGAACAGCTCTCGGGACTGGAGAGACTTTTACCCCGGGGAAGACACGGTGCCGGACTCGTGCTGCATCACTAAGAGCAAGGACTGTGGCAAAGGAACCATGATTGACGCTGCCAAAGTCTTCCAGAAGGCAAGTTATTCAAGCTGAATAATTTGGCTCCCCAAAAATGTTATAGATTTTTTTTCTGACAAATATTTTATTTTTTTATAAACAATAATCAGTTCACAGTGCAGATGCTTTAACAATGTAGGGACATTTACTGAAATATTACTGTGGTCATTAATTTCAGAGGAGGCCTGTTTGAGCCTTTTATTGTGTGCCGTATCTAAACACAGAATTTCATCCCAGAGTCATTTTGATTCAAGCATTGATCATAAGGCTAACTTTCGAACACTAACAAAACCTTTAGGGCAAAGACCTGTAAGTCTGACCCATTTTTGGACCCGGACCCACCAGTTGAGACCTCATGGAAACAGGACGTAGTTAAATGTACATCATTCATTGCCTTTCTCTTTAAGTGGACGCTAAGGAATTCAGGCCAACATTGTAAATAAGAATCTGTTCTTAATGTTTTGCCTGATGATAAAATAAAGGAAATAAATAAATATCTTACCATTTCCAAAATAAAGTAGTGGTTGCATTTTAAGTTTTATGGAATAGTTTTTGTGGCAAAACAAATCGGTGCCTCAAATTGCATCATGAGAAGCCTGTGAAGGACCTGCAGTTATTAAAACATGCCATTCCTCGTCAGGACGGGTTGCGTGTCAATGCTGTGCCCGTCTGCGACTGCTCTAGTGGTTTATCCTAGTGTTGATTTTATTGAGGAACATGGGAGTTTGCTAATTGATTGATTGATTTGAACAGGGCTGTCAGGAGGCCGTGGTAACACTACTGGAGAATAACGTCCAGTGGATCATCATCGCGGCCATCGTCGTCGCAGTTCTGCAGGTAACTTAAAGATCTTTGCTGATTTTAGGCACCAAGGCTCAACTATTCAGAAATAAGACACTCTATGTCACTATGCAAAATAACGTCTTCAACCTTTCCTTCTGTAGCTTTTGGGTGTGGTGTTCGCCTGCCTGTTGATGAAAGGCATCCGAAGCGGCTACGAAGTCATGTAATAGTTTGTTCTAGTGATTAATCTTTTAAACTCTAGTTTGGCTAAAAGCTGTTTTAATGTTCATATCTCACGTTCAGTCACTTTGCACAAAAAGCCTCTTCTGTTGCCTTTGTCCATACAAATACTGTGTTGTGCTTCAATACTGTGCTTTAAGACGTTTCAAAGAGGATTGTATATTTGTGTAGGATAAGATTATTCTATGTTAGACACTTTACATGGTTGTCGGGTTGTTGCAGTTGCTTCGTTTCTATTTTATTAAAAATTGTTGAAAGTTCTTGTGGCATAATTTCTCACCAAAAAATTAACACAAGACCCTTTAATAAAAGTTTTTTTAATAATTTGGCACAGCAACAAAACCAACATTCAAAAAGGAATAATTCACTCAGAGCAATATACAGCTGAGCATTGTGAATCATTAACAAACCAAGCCTTTTAAACCATATGCACTTCTTTGTTCAGCCAGATCCAGAAATTAAACAATATTGTGCAAGCATGATTTAATTAGGTAATTTCACGTAAACAAAAATAAATTGCCACTGTCTTTATTTATTTAAACGGCTGAAAACTGTTGTGTTGCACATAAACCAAAAGGTTAGAGCCACTTCCCATCCACGGTGAAACGCCACTTACGAAGTTCAAATGTCATTGCAATTGTGTAAATAGTTCATGCAACATTTATATTTAGATGAATAGGTTCCTCTTTCAAAACCACCCTCTTTTCCAGGTTAACAATTTAAGCAAAATACAAAGTAAGACCTCTATATGTAGGCTACGTAAATCAGTTCAAGGTAAATGTATGAGGATAAAGTACATGTAGTAAACACAGGGATATTTATGGAGTGCTAGTATACCTGAAGTAACTGGAATGTGTCTGGACATGCATGCCGTATTTGGCAACTGCGTCTTAAACGTAAAGGTATTGCATGCGAGCTTTTCGTAACAAACCCTCAGTAGGGATGAGATTGACCCCCTTTCTGCCTTTATGCAGGTTACCCAAGTAGCTACAAAGCATCTCTCAATACTGGTTATATTTGGTAAAAGTAGGTAATGGGAGACCCCTGATGATATGTTATGAATGGATTGTGGCAGAGCTGGAAAAAGCGGTGAATAATGGCATTAAAAAAAAGAAGCTGTCAGGTGGAAACTGTCCAGCGTTTCAGAATCTGCTCACAACCTGTCAAACATAAAGACGTTCTTTCTACCAGAAGTAGTTTTTGATTGTCATTTTTATATTTTTACATACTAATTATGTACGAGTCCAAACCCAAAAAGGAGAGTTTGGGGCTTGACATTGTCCAAACATAAAACCCCCTGCCTGTTGTCGCTCAGTGGTATCTGTCTGCAGGCTTCCTTCCTGTCAGTGCAGTCTGGAGCCACGAGAAGAATTGGCTGATAGAAATACAATGTTGTGCAAAAGCAATGACACTTCTGATTCTGTCAAAGGACATGGAGTTAGAGACACTTAAACCGCTCGAAATGTGCTGAATATAATAAACTATACCTTTAAGTGCAGAGGAAACCTGAAGCCACTGCGACAGCCATTCGTGGCACTGGTTAACACCGAAACTGTCTGCATTTAGGCCTCTCAAATAACAAGCCTGAGAAGAGAAAGGGTAAAAGTTCAGTGACCTGATTATCATAAGTCTACAATACTCAAAACTCATACACCTCCATTTGCATTGTCATGTTTTTATTTTAAACTTGAGGTAGTGAATGTAAGAGTTTGTGTTTTCGGTGTCCCCAGATCATATGTGAACATACTGTCACAACTTGGTTTCACCGTTAATAATCGTAATGTTGCTTTGTTCACAAATACAAAAGAAAAGAAAAAAAGCTGCGTTTGCTCTTGAACTTTAGATTTGGAGCTCTCTGTCGCCATCTGCTGACAAAGTTTGGGAATGGCTGGAAATCTATTCACTCTCTTCAGCAGGATGTACAAAGTTTTGTCATTACATGTGTGAAAACTTCTGAAAAGCCATGTTTTTCTTGTTTTTAACTCACAGTATCCTCCTCAGGACAAAAAATATCTAAGGTATGTTTCTGAAGTGCCAAAAAAAAACAACTAACATGGTTAGAAGCTGATCAGCGTAAGATGTAGAAGCTATGGAAGGTTTTTGTGAACAACTGGCCTGTTTGAGCTCGGACTCATTTAGCTGATGGGGGCCGAGTCGGCTGAGGGCGCGGTCCAGATGCAGCAGCTCCAGGGCGTGAGAGTTCAGCCTCCGCCCGACAACGAACCCCGGCAGGTGCGGGGTCAGGAAGATCAGCCGACTCAGCTGTCTCTATGGCACAAGGAGGAAAGAGAACAGGTCAGCATTTACAGATCTAAATGTTTTTTAAAAGAAGGCTTTCACATGTTTTAGCTTTCGGGACCTTAGCGATTCATATGACCATAGGATGATAACATTTCAAGTTTAAATGAATTATAATGCACATAAACTGCACTGTTTGCAAAGGAGTGGGTTGAAGTATGCAGCACTCCCTTTCCATCGATTCATATTAATTAATCCAAATCTACATAATACAACATTAAATCGAGGATAAAATCAGAGCGCACCCAGAGACAAGTCTAAATTAAACTTAAATGATAGAAGAACCAACTTGATTTTGGAAATGTTGCATTTTTCATTTCAAAATAGTAAAACATCAGCAATTTCATCTGGTTTGTGCAGGCTTTCAGTCCAGCAGTTTTCCATGATAGAAAAAGGTTCCCAACTGTAATGAGTTGTTTTATCTCAACACAAGAGGCTTTGTTGGCAACAAATGACGAATGAGGAGAAAACGTCCTCAACGCTAAAGCGACACAGTACAGTTAGCAGCTTGGCAAACTTTTTCTACAGTCTGGTTTCATTCACTCTAAGGAGAATACTGTAGAGTCGTTCTTTAACCTCTTAACCCCCACCTGAACTGAGCACATTTTCTCTAGTTTGGCATCATCCAAATCTAAAAGCTTAAAAAAAAAAAAGTGATGAAAACAAAACAAATTTGCAAAGATTTCAGCCCTAATGAATAAATCTAAATATATTATTAACAACAAAGCTCTGTATATTATATACTGTTCACTTATCCTTCCCCATTTAACATACTGTGTAGAGATCTGGGGAAATGCATATAAAAGTAATCTTGACCCATTGTTTAGAAGGCAATAAGAATAATCCATTTAGCTGGATACTGTGATCACACTAATCCATTATTCTTTAAATCAAAAACAATGAAATTTGAGGACCTTACTGAATTCAATAATGGCTCAAATCATGTTCAAAGCCTCACAAAAGGCACTTCCTGAGAGTATACAAAATATGTTCTGCAAACGAGAAGTTAAATACAACTTGAGAGATAAAATGAGTTTCGATAAACAATACTCCAGAACATCTTTGAAAAGTATGTGTCCCTCGAGACGTGGTGTAGAAATATGGACACATTTAGATGAAAGCATTAAAATATGTAAAAACCTGGTACATTTTAAAAAGGTTTACAAAGAATTATTATTTATTAAATACGAACAATTATTGTGAGTGTTGTATATTCTTTTGTTTCTTTATTTTGCTGTTTTATTTTATTATAGTTCCTTATTATTTGTTACCTTGCTTTATGTTCCCTTGTTTATGATTTGTTATCGTGCTTTTCATTCCTTGCTTTGATTGTTAATGTAAATATTATTGTTTTTAATTTTGGAGTGGGCCCTTATAAGCTTTTTGCTTCGGCCCACTCCCTTTGAGCAGACTCACTGCTCAAATAAATAAATAAATAAAAAGAGATTAAAAAAACAACAGAAGAGTGACAAAAACACAATGAAAGAGCGATGAAAAAAAAGGCATGACAAAAACACTTTAAAAATGTGACGATAACGTGACAAAACAGTCACTTTTGTAGGTCTTAGCTTTTAAATGAGGCATTACACTGTTGCTCTCCAGTCGAGGAGCTTTTACATGTGGGAGAGGCTGAACTGGAGAAAATGCGGTTAAGGTTAAGTAGTAGTAAATTATTTTTAGACACTGGTGCAAAAATAATTTGACTGACGTTTTGCTCTGTGTCCAACCTCTGGATGCCCAGTGGCGGTCCCGAAAACAGACCCCGAACTGCGAGAACCTCAGACACTTTGGGGGTTGATCCATTTTGCACCTGTAATGAATCACACATGACATAAAAGAAGAGTTTGTTAAACATTTCCAGCTTGTATTCTATGTTTTACAGCAACTCCAGCATACCTACCTTGACACACAGGTCCTTTAGGCGCCTTTGTAAGGGGGCATCTTTTACTTTGTGGTTCGCCTGCTCCAGTCCCTTCAGCACTGGGGTAAAGTACTGTGCCCTACGTGAGTGGTACACCCCCCGAAACGCGACCTGCTGCTGCGGCGTCCAGAAGTGAGGGATCAGAACCTGCCGCGGGAAAAAGTACCTGCCACAAGACGAAACAAGAAAGACGATCAGAATTTAACCAAAACACTATTTGTATTGCTGCAAGTATTCGGGTAATACAACAGCTGGAGAGAGCGAAATATCCCCAAGTCTCCATGGAACATTGTATAAAATTTGGAATGGAAAGTAATAATATTTTAGCAGTCAATATTTTATAAACCTGAGGTGACAGGGCGTTTGGAAAGAGTTTCCTTTGAGCATTTGATCAGCCTCCTCCAGTGAGAGTTTTAAGTCACTCTTGAGCTGAATATTGCACATTATTGCTCTGATTTTTAGCTACTTTATGTACTGTATATATTTCGTACCTTGTATATTGCCTTGTCTGTCAGTTGTGTCGACTGTATTTTAACCTCATTAGACACAGTTAACACGATTATATTTAAGATTTTGCTAAAGATTGTACCCAGTTTTCTTTAGTTTGGCCATTTTTGTGATGTTTATATTTTCACTTCCTTATTGGACACTGACAGGAAGTGACATACAAGAAGGTAAACAATTTTAAACTGTTGCCGTGCCAACCATGTTAAGTCAATGGGAAATGAATGAGCCAAACTGCTATGGAATGTTTCCTTCTTTTATGTCACTTCCTGTCAACAGCTTAAAAATTCAAATAAAAATAACTTTTCTGCCCAACATTTCTTCATTAAAATTGCTGCTTCACTGAAAAAAATGATAACTATGCAACTGATGTAATCCATCTAAATAAGTCACGTTTTCAAAAGCATTAAAACCTGTCACATGCACTTTAACACCCGCCTTAGCCGAGCACATTTTCTCTAGTTCTGCTTTACCCAAATCCAAAAGCTTCGACTGGAGAGCAACAGTGTAACGCCTCATTTGAAAGCTAAGGCCTACAAAACTGATCCTAACTTTTTCGTCCCGTTTTTGTCACTTTTTTGACGCTCTTTTGTGGCTTTTTTGTTCCTTTGTCATCACTTTTATTGGTCACTTTTTAATTTTGTTATTGTTGCTTTTCTGTCGCTTTTTATGGTAGTGTATGTAGTTATGGTAGTTATAGTTTCGACACTTTGTTCAAGAAGCTTTTAGATTTGGGTAAAACCAGAAACTGGAGAAAATGTGCTAGGTTCAGATGGAGGTACATAAATAAACATGACCGTGACTACAATCTTAATATTAAAAATATAGAAACAGAGATTATCTCCCTTGCACTACATGTTGATGTTGTGAGAAGGGACTTACATTAAGAGAATAACTAGATAATTTGCAAATGGAGGGATGGCGATTAACACCAGAGGAATGGCCTTCGCCATATTTCTGCGAAACTGTAAAAAACAAAAGAAGTGTGGAGAAAATGTCAATGGTAAAGATACAATATAAGAGTTAACACAGAATATGAAATGGTATTTTTGAAGATCACCTGTCGAAGTGTCTCCATTTCCCTGTACGGTAGGTCCTTGTACTGCAGTTGCTCGTTGTAAAGCTTCATTTTTATCTTCCGCGCTTCATTCGCATCACGAATGAGTAACTTAAACCCTGAAAGCAAATCAAGGATATGGATAATGGGCAAGGAAATTCATCCAACTTCTTAAACATGGTTGCGTTTGTGTGAGATGTGGTTGATGAAATTCAGCAATGAATAAGGTGGAAGGACTTGACAAAAGTTTACATACCCTGGCAGAGTTTTAGATTTTTGGACTATTTTTCAAAGAATATGAATAACAAAAAGTTTTTTTCATCATAGTTAGTGGTTGTGTGAAGCCATTTATTGCGAAACAACAGAGTTTGCTATTTTAAATCTTAATGAAAAAAACTGTACCGATATGACCTTGATCAAAAGTTTACATACTCCAGTTTTTAATACTGTGTATTGCCCCCTTTAACATCAATGACAGCTTGGAGTTTTTTGTGGTAGTTGCGGATGAGGTTCTTAATTTTTTTCTGATGGTAAACCGGCCCATTCCTCCAATATATCAAAAATTCTGCTAGCGTATGTAAACTTCTGAGCACAACTGTATATATGTCTACTGGGCTTATTCAAATGAAGTAAAAACTCACACACACACTTTAATATCTCCTCTGCCAGAAAAGAAAAGATCTTACCCAAAATTTTATACTCCACATACAATGATGAAGTTGGTTCGAGATTTGTGGATTAACTACTTGAATATTTCTATTAAAAAGACATTTGCTGAACAACAAAAAGAGCACTAAACAGGCATGTGAGGTACCATTTTGGAGCCATTACCTTCAACAAATGTGTGGTAGAGCAGATAAAAACGGGGGAACCGCCTTTTGAGAAATCCTTCGTATTTGACGTGGACATACTGCAGCTTTGAAGAGACATATCGACCAATGCCTCGGCTGACTTTGGACGAAGAGTATTGTCTGCAAAGAAGCAACCTGAAAATAGACGAGGACAGCTAGTAGTAGCTCGTGACCTTTCAAAGTGGTTTTTTGCTACATTATCCTTAATTACGTATTTGAAATTATTATAGAGAGATTGCATTGTTTCTATTCTGTCTCAAATTTTCATCTATAATGAAATCGATCACACACACGACTGCAGTGTGTTGTTTTTGTGCTTGGTATCTGGCATGCAGGGAGAGCTCAAGGATACGACTCAAACTACGGACAAATGACGCAAAACAACCCATAAACTATGCACATTTTGACAATACCTGGTGTGACAGGGCAGATACGGTGAATAAAGGCTGTTTGTAATCCTGTTTGACCGCAGAGCACAGATTCTGACCAAAGACAGATGAGCGCTGAGGCTGGAGCAGGACAACGCCATGTTCACCGGTGTGAGCACTTCCGCATTACCGTAATGTCAGGAAAAATGTGAAAGCAAAAATGTATTCATTATTACCGTATCATACATAACATATGAACATATTTATTGGTAGTTTGTAAATGTAGAGGATTTTTGAGTAAAGAGACCAACTATGGCCGGAGGGCCAGACCTATTAAAAAAATCAAAAAATTATGATAATAATAAATATAAAATAAATGGGCAGCTATTTTGCATTGTACCAAAAAACATAAATAAAATAAAAACTCAACATACATACTACAATATATTCGTATTATTTATTTATTGTATTATGCATTTTTTAAATTACTTTTTTTTTTTTTTTTTAAACACCGCCTTCCACGTGGCTTTTTGAAAGGTTTAAAAAAAAACGCCGGGCGTGGTTTACCTTTAATTATTTAACAGACTAACAGCTAACCTGAAAGTTCTGGTAGAAGCAGCCACGAGAAAAAGTCTTTTGAAAGGTTTGAATAAAAACTCATTATAGATTAATGATTTATATACATTTTTTTTTTCTAGTAGGTAAGCGTTTTGAAAACGCATTTAATACTTATGTTGTTTTCTTGTGCACCGCTCCATTTGGCCAAACTTGAGTTTTTGCTAACATTAGCTAGCTAGCTAACTTAGTTCAAATCGTCTGGCATTGCGCCATTTGTATTAATTAAAGAAGGTAATATGACAACATGCAAGCGATAAAATGTTCTATCTCTGTTACTTGAAACAAAAGTCAAATAACTTTTAAAAACTAAAAATCGCTGCTTGCTCATAATTTGAAGAAGCCTTGCACGTGCTCTGAATTGACCGTCTTTCGCTTATTGTATGCACCTTGTGGGCTAGCAGGGTGCTTGAAATGGATCAAATGACTACAATAACCTTTGGAACCAGCACTGGGCCTTTGCAGACTGCCTCGGCTGGAAGAGACGAACCTGCTGAGGAATTTGGTAAAGTACAAGTAATGAAAGGGAGGGGGGGGTTAGTTATCCCATTTAGAAGGGATAACTAAATGTGTTTTTGATTTACAGATGATCGGGGTAATGTGGATCCGGACAAACTACTGCAGTGTCCCTTCGATAAAAACCATCAAATAAGGGCCTGTCGCTTCCCATACCACCTGCTCAAATGTCGAAAGGTTTGCATTTTTCCCTCCACAGTTTGAGATAAAATTAAAACTGAATTTTTTTTTTTGGACAGACAAGGGAATAGATTTGCAAGTTATAAGGTGCTGTTTAAGTGCACATTTTAACCCCATTAGTCTTAACATTTGAGAAGCACATGCGCTTAAGGATATTTTTATTAGGGTCATAAATCATGTGTTGAACTCTAGAATCACCCCAAACTTGCCGGTGAGTTGAAAACGTGTCCTTATAATGCCCGGCACCTGGTCCCCAAGCACGAGCTGAGTCACCATACCGAGACGTGTGAGGACCGCATTGCTGTAGACATGCAGAACGGTGAGCTGACTATTGATGACGTTATGCACTCCTGCTTAATCTCTTAACCCCCACCTGAACCAAGCACATTTTCTCCACTTTGGCATCACCGAAATCTAAAAGCTTCTTGATAAGTGTCGAAATGGTGACGAAAAAGAGAATGAAAAAAACGCAACCAAACTGTGACAAAAAGTAAAATAAAAGAGTAACAACAAAAACATGACAATAAGAAATTTGACAAACATGGCGACAACAAGTTACCATCAGTTTTTGTAGGTCTTTAGCTTTCAAATGGGGCGTTATCTGGGGCGATCGGCAGCTCCAGTCAAGAAGCTTTTAGATTTGTAAAATGCGCTTGGTAAAGGTAAGAGGTTAATCACTCTTGTCTTTTGCTGTTTGCAGATGCGATCATCAATGGAGATACCAAATGGCAGGTGCCCGTTAGCACCTGGGTGAACCCAATCTCAACTGAAGATTGGGACGATGGTGGGACTAAACTTTGTAACATGTAAAATATTATAATTACAAACACGACTGTGCTAAAGACGTGCGTTCTGCTCTGTAGAAGCTGATGATGGAGCAGTGCCGTTTGTGTGGGGTGAGAACACCGCAGTGACGACAAGGTAAGTGTGTGTGTTAAAAGTTTAATGATGGTGATTCTTTATCTTTACACACGTTCAATCAACTTTCTGATTTTTCATTTGCTGCATGACGTATAAAGCATTTCACAAACATGTTAAACCTTTTAACCCCCGCCATAACAATGCATTTTCTACTGTTAAGCTTCACCCAAATCTAAAATGTTAGTCTATGACTCCTTATTTGAAAGCCAGACATGTAAACTGATCTTTTTCCTTGCATTGTCACTTTTATTTTCACTTTTTTTTTGGTTGCAGTTCTAGCTATTTGCCTTGTTTTTGTTTTTTAATGGCTGTTTTGATGCTTTTCGATTTGGGTAAAGCCAAACTGGAGAAAATGTGCTTGGTTCAGGTGGTGGTCAAGAGGTTAAGCAGTTTAAACTTGTCATGAACTTCCTAATTTTAGATTTTTTTTTGTTTTTGTTTTTAGACAGGAAATGAGGCCCACCAACCATCTCGGCTCCAGCTGCCGTGTGCCCAACAACCTGCCATGGGCGAGCTTTAAGCACCTTTAAGCAGCTAATGCATGCGTGTTTCTTTTTATATTTTTAATTAACGCTCTTAGTAGTTTTTGTGCATAACTTTTGAAGATGGAGTTTTAATTTTTTTGCATGTTTACTTTAGTCCATCTCAAAGCAGATGTTTGCATGTAAACTCCACTAATAATAATTATATAAAAACTTGTTCAGATGTGTTCTGTAGATGCTTGGCCACTAGATGGCGCAACAACCCTTAATGTCTTTTATTTGCAAAGAACGCGGCTTCACTTCACTGGCTCTGGACTCTTCCTCTTGTTTCATCCATTTAAACACCACGATGTTGCAATTAAATCAAAATTCAAATGGTTACACTTGGCCCATCAAACACTAAAAACAAAGTACAATAGGTTAATCCTCCAGCCAGGTGTTTCTGACCATTAGCCTGGATCCACATCTGGAGATGGGCTGCTCACCGCTCCTACAGGTCGGCCCAGCGGCATTGAGGATGAGCCAAATGCAGAGAACAAACTTCCCTATTCAAAGGTTGTACTTGGTTGTGGAATAAACCTAGATCTGATGCTCAGTATTTTCTTTGGTCACTACGTGTGAAACGTAGCCCTGTAGATGGGAGCTTTGCAGAAAGGTCTAAAAATCAGATGTACTTTGTAGAGAGTCTTTCAGCAGTTAATAACTTGGTTATTGGGAGACCGACTAATGTGATGGATGAGGTGAAAAGACCGGAGCGGTTACATACAATGAGTAATGGGTATCTCAGATATTTGTAGGATCCTTTACCGCCTCCAACTGAAAGGTCAATGTCCTGGACTGGATTTTGAAAGTTCACTATAAACGATACTTAAACTTGTTTTTGTTTAAAGAATTTAAAAAAACATACGTATGCCTACCACTGAGATGTAGCTTACATTAACTTTAAAATGCTACTCAGGTAAATTAGTAAATTTAACATGTTTGCTGCCGTGTCAGATGCCAGTGTCCGTGTTACTGCAGATTATGTAATGAGGCAGCAGCCGCTGGTGGCATTGAGATGGGAGCCAGTGAAAGTGTCAGGGCGCAGTAGCCCGCTTTGGAGCACGTATCAGAGCTTGTCGCCTTAAAATGAAATCCAAGCCTTTCTTCCTGGCGCTGTTCAAACTGATACCAGGGAAGGACACGATGACACACCACTGTCCTTGAAGCCGTTGATTTACTTACAGCACATGTAACTTCAACAACTAGGAGGCGAACTGGTGAAGTATTCAAGAACAGCATCACACTCATTGCAGATGTAAAAAAAATATATAGCGTTTTGACCCTGTGGACTTAAGATCTTTTTTTTTTGTTAACCTCTTAACCGATCGCATTTTCTCCATTTCAGCCTTACCCAAATCTGCAAGTTTCTTGAATGGAGCTCAGCCTATGGGCCAGAGTTTTGAAAGCTAAGACCTTCTAAACTGATGGTAACTTTTTTTTGGTCACGTTGTTGCAGTTTTTTTGTGTTTTGCTTTTAGATTTGGTATAATGCCAAACTGGAGAAAATGTGCTCGGTTCATGTGGGGGAAAAATGTGCAATGTGAGTGCGATGCTGCTGTTGAATATTAGCTCCTATTGTAGCTACATGTGTTTATGTGATGTGGTTGATAACATTTAAAATTCCAGATTGAAGACTTTGCCTCTAGACAGAATTGATACCTCTGCTGGGCCATAGACAGACCCATATTAAGAATAGACTTATTGTGGCCTACTCCTTCCTATAACCCTAAGGAAATGGCGGCTTTGGAGGTTCCTGGCTCCTATGGACTTTCCATTGCTTCAGCTGGCCCGCCCTGAACGACATGAGGAAAGCCTCTTTTTCTCAGTCCATTCTTAATTTCAGAGTCTATGACTGGGCCTATTTACATGAAACAAACTGTCACACAGTTTAACATCTCCGCTGCCAGCAAAAATACCTGAAATCTTGTACTCCAATAGTAAAAGTATTACTAGACCTCTGACCTCCAGCTATCACTCACACACCACAGTCATATAGACAAGTGTGTTTAGCTCAAGGACAGTCTGCACCGGTCAAAATCAGGATTTGAACCACTGACCTTTGGTGGATTGACACCAACTGAGCCACTGAGAAATTGTAAATTATTGTTATTTCTTTGTTTTTCATCTTCTATTTTTCTAATGCTCTATTCCAGTGTTTCTCAAACTTTTCACACCAAATACTCATAAAATATTCGACTTTCCAAGTGCCACCATCAGGTCTGGATCAATGTCAAATGAGAAAAGACTGGATAATATCTAAACGGGCTGTAAAAACACTTAGATGCATTATTAAAGTGGTCTGATAGCCCCCAAGTGCCACCAGAACCACTGCTCTATTCTTTGAGTTATTGCATCCAAGCAGTCAGTCATTAGTACTTTTTCTGTACAATAATTTTTGTATACTTATGGTTTTTTTTTACTATTTAAATTAAATTACTGTAACCTTATGTTCTTATTGACTGTCTTATTATGATTGTCACACTTTGGCAGACGCTGCTGACTGTGTGTACGTATTTATATGCTGCTGACTGTGTTGTGTTAGGAGAGGAGTACTACCGAGTCATGCCACTAATAGAAGCTGTAATGTGATATTTCTTACATTAAGTAATGGTCGAGGTGTAGGTGTTAATATAACTGTGCATTACTGTGTGCATTTGCGTACTGTAAATGTGGCAGTACAGTGATACAGTTGACGGGTCATTTGAGAGGTTGGCAGGGAATTCCACAGGGGTCTAAAACGAGCCCAGGACATAAGTGGGTGGATCTCATGACTCAGGTTTTCTGTCGGACACTCAGCAGAACTGAAGGATTATAAACCACATGCAATTGAACGTTTATTTTCAGTGACAAATGTAAAAACTTTGTACATCTCTGCAATAATATTTACAAACGGGCTCATAAACAAACCAGTGCATCTCTGAGACACAGGGGTTTAGCTGCTCATTTCATGAAATAGTTCATAACACAAAGGAAGTTCATCAACGTAGGTAAAACTATGGAGCGCCGTAGGAGTCCCACCAGTGTCTTTCTGTGAATCGAAGACTGTTCAGAAAGTGCATTGTCTCCATTCATAAAGCTGCTCTTTTGAAGGGTCTTTTGAGACATCAACCAGCAAAGTTCCGTTCATAGGCTGGCGAGCTTTACTCTATTATCAGCACCGGACCTTCAGATATTCCTTAGATCCACAAAGTGTCAAGAACCTTTCAGTCGCAGGTCGCTGTATTTTTCAGTAGCATCCACTTCAGCCGATATAAAAGTATTTCTGAGTTAAGACGTGTCCCCTTTCTGTCGCGCTCAAAAAGGCAGAGCGTCCATGAAGATTTTCTCAATGAACAGAGGCGGTGGCACGAGATCCTCCAGTTTGAGGTAGAAGATGCGCTGAAAGCCCTGGGTGCAGAGGGTCCGGAGCTCGGGCAGCTTCCCCAGCAGGCGGGACAGGTGGTTGGGATGGACCGAGTGAGGCCCGCAGGTCGAGACGTGGTCTTTCAACGAGCTGATGAGCTGGTTCTGTAACTCCTCCACGCGCTTGGACTCCTTTAGGCCGTGTCGATCTGTGGAGGAATGATATATCAAGTTTCACATCCAAAATTGCTTATTGCTACTCTACTCATTTGGAAGATCAACGTTTGTACAAGCCTGAATGCACTCACCAGTGATAAGGACGAGAGCCGTGAGGCAGGAGAAGGAGGACACGTCGAGCTTCATTCGATGGAGACTTTGCGAAAATTCGATAATGGAGTCGATCCAGTCCCCGAAGGCCGTCACACACTGGCTTTTATGAAGCACCAGTCCATTGCAGAACACCAGCCTCTCAGTGTCCGGGTTTGATCTGCAAAGTGGCAAACATCGGTAAGTTTACATGGCCCGAACTATTCTGCTTAAACTGACTGTTATATAGCCTTTAAACCATGATATAATAGTGTTCCCTCATGAAGAACACCCTCAGATTCTGAAAAAGTTGTCATCAGGACTGGGTTGTTTAGAATCTCCCCAGTTCAGGACAATAGTTTGGTCCTTCCCCAAGTCCTTCCCTAAATACCTTAAACATTTGTGTGCCGACCAGAGGAAGCACATGTTGGCTCTCTTTGATGAGCTATGAAATGCATTCAATTATAAACAATCCAGTCCATACCACTTTTTAAGAACCTGTAAGTGAGAGTGAGTGATGTGGATGTTATTGTACATGTTTATGTTGTGCTATGTGGACTAGAGGAAGAATAGTTATTGCTGTGGTTGGTGGTGGTCGGAAGGGCAAATTTGGCTAAACAAATAAAGTCTTCTTCTTTCCTATGAATTGTAGTTTTATACCAGAGAAGTGGCAAATTTATGAAAAGTTTAACTGCTTTCATCATAAAGTTCTACAAATGTTGTGACTTGGGAAGACTTCCATAATCCAAGTATTGAACAGGGACTCCCGCATGGTCCTTATGTACAGTGCCAGTAATTGAGTGTTTGCCTCATCTTATGTAATTTGATCCCATTTCTGATGTAGAAACAGAACTAAAAAAAAGTCAAACTAGGGGAAGCTCGGTAACAATCTCTATCTGTGTTTTGAAATGGGAAGTGTGACTTGTCATATTTGCTTTCACTCATGGTTTCGAGGTTCTCACACGTCTGGGTAGAAGTTGCACTCACCGAAACGCCGTGCGCAGGATGAAGAGTTCGATGAAGGCGGACTCCAGCAGCAGGTCCTGGTCCTCGGGGCAGAACTCTGAGAAGCCCGGGATCCTCTGGGCCCAGGTCCGGATCACGTCCAGAGACGCAGCCAGCAGCTCGTAGAACTGCTGCACGTCCTCAGCCTCTGCCTTCTGAGCGGGGCTGGTGTTGCTCTCGTCATACTGAAAAATACAGAAAAATCAGTACATGTAAGTTCCCAGGATGTTTTCAGATGGAGGAAAGGGACCGATACGATTCTATGACAGATTCGCTAAATTCAGGAAAAGTTACCACACTGAATCCACATTATGTTGAACCTTATATTTGTGGGTCTGCAGCCATATTAAGGCGAGACAATAAGGAAAATTTAGAGATATCACTTTGAAACTTTTGCTGTAGATCACTGGCATAAATATGAGGGGGAAAAATGTATTGCAAGTTTTCTGTCATTTTCTGTTTTCATATAAAAGTAAGACATAAAATCATAGAATCTTATGGATCAAGCCAGGTTTAAATTCATGGTTTTATTTTGTAAAGAGGAAAAATCTGCAAAAAAAATAATTGAATTTTCGCCTTGTTTTTGAAATTCAACAGTCAATAAATGAGGCTAGGAATTAGATATAAAAAAAATCCCTCTGAAAAAAACCTTCAAAATTATGTTCAGTCCAAGGCTGGAAAAGTCTAGGAGCCACGTAAGTGAGAAAAAGTGCATTTTGAGAAAATGGTAGTGTAATAATTGAACATATTATTTTGAAGATTAGGGTTTATTTTGGTTTCCAAGTGTTCCAAGTCCAAAACCTGAAAATTAAGTTTTGCCTGATTCCCCTCTTCTAATCACTGAACACTTTGTTGGTGTGCAGATCTCACTTTTGTAATGTTTTTTTTAGGATTATTTATAATTACATTTTTGTTTTCCTTTTACATTATTATCTGAATTAATAAACTTTGGCTTGTTCCTCTATAAGTAACTGCTACTGTTTGTCAAATAGGGGCCCCCAATTTTGCACAGGTCCCATTAAGAGCTAGAAACGCCCCTGTCATTCTTTATTCTTATCTTGCACACTTGCCATCTGTGCTGTTTTGTGAACCAGGACCTGCCATCTCGTGTTCTCTCCTCTCTGAGATCATTTTTACCTTGGAATGATCCAGGTTTCCGACGCTGGGGTTGGAGTCGATGTGCGCTCTGACCAGGGAGGCGATCATGTTCACGGGGGACACTGCGGCCGGCAAATCCGGCACCACTTTAGGCTTTGAGGGAAGACGTCCTCTGCGCCCTTTTAGACTGTCTGTCCTCACCACTGGAAAACATAACAGCAGGTTTATTATTGTGTAAGTCTACGTTTATAAAGAGACTTCATATTGTTGAAACTTTTGGGAAATTTAGTGCTCATTTTAATCATGTCCAAAAGCATTATCTTTCAAAATAATACTGAAATATGAACTAAACTAATACAAGTATCATTAGCACTTTAGAGCATGTTTGTAAACTACAGGATTTATACATAATAACACTCTTTGGAGACACTTAGGGACATTTAGTTCCCTCTGCAGAGGACAGTACATTACTAAATAACTGTAGCCTTTGTGATTTGCTATATACGACCATTCAAATTGCGATAATTCTTGCAGCACAAGGCGCTGACGCACAACAACTCACCTTCCTTCACCATCCCAACGGTGAGACACTTCTGAAAGCGGCAGAACTGACAGCGGTTTCTCCTCCTCTTGTCGACGGGACAATCCTTGTTGGAAAGGCACACGTACTTGGAATTCTTCTGCACCGTCCTCTGCGTAAATTGAGAAAGGTTACAAAGTTATACATTGTAGAACGCTTTCAGTGCCATCAGTTGTTGGGAGTAGGGGTGGGCGACACAGGAAAAATATCAGAACTTTTTCAGAAACAAGGTCAGTGTTTACTGGCAGTTGATCTCAGACATTGAAACTGAATTGGACCCTAAGCCTGGACTAAATAATGCTTCAACTAGGGGTAAATCTAAACCTGGAAGACATTTCTTTTAACAGATTAAGTCAAAATTGCAGAGAAGCCCAACTCCTGCCACTTTATCAGGTAGCGAAAGTTAGGGGATTCTTCAGAGAGGGCTGACACTTCACTGTGATTGGTCAAATCCTTCTGTCACTCACTCAGGGTGTGACAAAGGCTGATCAATAGAAACAGTGGGAAAGAGGGGAAAAGCAGTGTTTTGAGATCGGAGCTGCATTAAACAGAATCAGCAGTGAATTACTATATAATGATCTCTCCAAATTCATCATTGCTCGACCCTAGGTGATACCCAAAAAACTGCCTTTTCTGCTTATAGTACCGATCAAAAGTTTGGAAACCCTTTTTAAGTATCGGCTTTCCTTTATTTCCAGCACTTCCATTGAAGACATGAAACTACGAATGAACACATGGGATTATGGAGGAAGCCCATCCATCCATCCATCTTCTTCCACTTGTCCGTTGCCGGGTAGTGGGGGCAGCCGTTGGAGCTGCCCAAATCACATTGCAGCAGCCCCTATGGCTCCTCCTGCAGGTGGTGAGTCCACAGAAGGACGGCCTCATGGTTCTAACCGGGCCTGTTGGTCTATCATAAGGGGCTTCTGAACCGCTCTTTGTCTGACCCGTCACCTAGGACCTGTTTGCCATGGGAGACCCTACCAGGGGCACGAAGCCCCCGACAACAAAGCTCCCAGGATCATTCGGGCGCTCAAACCCCTCCACCACGTTAAGGTGGCGGTTCCAGGAGAGGATTATGGAGGAAGCAAAAAAATTATAATAATCCCATCTGTTCATTCATAAAGTGAGAATGTAAATAGTGTTGAAATAAAAGTAAAAAATAAATACATAAAGGTGTTTCTGTGTGAGAACCACTTTTTACCTTGAAAAACCCTTTGCATCCCTCACAGGTGCGGACTCCATAGTGCTGACAGGAAGCGTTGTCTCCACACACGGCACAGCACCCCTCGTTGGGATTTTTGACTTTCGGAGACTGACTTTCTTCCGCCTGCTCAGCCCCATCCAGGCTATACTGCTCCATCGTCATCGCGGGGTACCCCATGGACGACCCGGCGTGAGGGTGAGGCAGGTGGTTGTGGGACTGTCCGAAATGGGAATAATGCTCCAAGGATTCGAAAGTGAAGAAAGCAGGGGCAGCGTGGGGCGCCGGCGTGTCCTCCACCGCCCAGTATCCCGGACTGGGCGAGTACAGGTCAAACGCGGAGTCCCACATGGAGACGGGCTGGGTCAGGTATCCGGGCGTGGAAGGGGTCGAGGTGGACGCGGGGCTTCCGTAATAGTCGGAATCCACCGGAGACACATCCTCATCGGGATATCCCACGGTGCGTCCGGGGTAGCAGCCGAAAACCTGGATATCCTCCAGCTGGAAGGGGCTTTCGTTGGATTGCGGGAGGTGGGCGGGCGCGGCGGTGAATTGGCAGGAGTATGTGTCGAAGTCGGAGTGCACCAAGGAGCTGATGTCCGGTAAGCACTGAGAGGAGGGCAGCAGGTCCTGGGGGCTGCTGCTCATGTTCAGAGAAACCCGAGAGCCGATGTCTGAAGTGTCCGCGTTGAACATTCTGTGATCGTACGAGTGAGGGCCGGGCTGAGGACTGTGCACACACGTCATCGCTACACAAGCTGCAACAAAAAGAAACAAAAGAGTTATTAAAAAATGCTACTAAATGATCTGCATTGCTTGTCTGGAGAGCAGTTTGATCACAAGCCTTGAAAACACTGTATTCATTGGTTTGGGACCTTTTACTATAGGGCTGCGTAATATATCGCAAAAAATATATATCGTATCGCGATATTAGGTGACGCAATATCGCAAGAAGCCACAATATTTGACAAAATTTGTTGAAAAACTAGTTACTTCCGATTTGTGTTTAGTTAGAATGGCATGTGGTGTTGAAATGGTTTAGCAATATAGTGATATTGCACAGCTACATCGCATATTACAAGTAACTTCCATATTGTGCAGCCCTACTTTTTACACTATAACTATATGGTTACTTCAGCAGATTTAACAAGAGATACTTAAAATAGAATGGAATAAAATCACATTCAACTTTACATGCACAGCCTACAAAACACACTTATCTACAATCATTGCAGACACACAGTTGTTCACTTCATCAATGGAAAATGAATGGCACATTGCTAATAGATTGGGATTCTTGTCTTCCTGTACTTTTGACATCTAAGTCATATATTCATGCAGTGCCCTGGTTGTAGACATGAAGTATGGAATAAACTTTATCATCAGGCAACATTTGAGTACAATGTTGAGCAAATTCGCCACTATGTTGATTAATATTCTCTGTCAATTACAATGTGCTCACGCGCCAACATTTTTCCAACAGCAGCCAAGCGAATTAACACATTTTCAACTCAACCAAAGCCAGTTTCTGACAGTCATGGACCACGAAATACAGCCTATATCTCACACTTCCTTATTTGCACAAAAGGCAGCCAAAGCTTTTCGTGCACTGGTAAATAAATGATCTTACCTGAATGAATGAGTGGCCTAAACGCTATGGTGAACTAACTCAAACGCAGATCATCTCCAGTCGCTTTGCTCCAGCTGAGTGGCCGTCTCCGAGTCGCCGCACCAAACTCTTATAGTATTTCTTTTGACAGTACCCATGACGCGGGGCAGGTTTCCACTCAGGGCTGGCCGGTGGGCGGGGAGATTTCCACGCGGCGCCCAATCACGGCTCGTTTTCGGCAGAATCGCTCGCACAATGACGCACGAGGGATTCCGTTGACGCGCGATGAGGAGCGAAGAACCGCAGTATTGTGTCTGCCCTCGCGCTCACACACACACGCGGATCAGCAGAAGGGGCGACTAAAAAGGATGATGCTTTGACTATGGCACGGGCTGAAGTCGTTTTTAAAAACCTACACGCTGCCGTTTCAGGCCCACAGGTGTTACGTAGAGAAAAGGCGGCCCATTGATGGGTTTCGCGTGACATCACAAAGGCCTGTTCTTGTCCAGAAACTGAAATAGACACTTGAGAAACTCTACGAATGTCTGTACAGCCTGCGACAAGTGGATTCTTGCTTCTTCTTTTTTATTTAACTTCTTAAACCAAGTGCATTTCCCCCAGTTCGGCTTTACCCAAATCTAAACAGCCTATAGACCTGCAAAACTGACCTAGAAGGTTTCATTGCTTTTCTGTTGGGTTTTGTCACACTTTTTTGTCACTTTTTAAAAATCAGATTTCTGTAACTTTTTCATCACTTTTTTAAAATCTTTTTTTTGTTACTTTTCTCTCACTTTTTCTGTCACTTTTTGTTTGGTTTTAGTGACTTTTTCATCTTCGTTTTCGTCTCATTTTTGTCACTTTTTTCATTTCATTTATCATTTTTCATTTATTCATTTATTTCAGGCAATGGGCAACAAAAGAAAGGATATACAGTATGTAAACTAATGATCCATTTCTACCTGAAAGGGAGTGAAAAGAAGATAATTTATTTAATCCCACCCCCAGTTCCCCATTCAGAGCTTAATACATTCAGCTTCACTGCTACTTTGTTCAAGGATTATTATACAAATGTTATATCATGGTGGCGTTATCACAGGTAACAATAATTATTACATTGTAACAAAAAGTAAAAAATGTAAAGAATGTAAAGAAAATGAACAATACCAACAAAGGTAATGGACAATATACCAATAAAAGACAAATTAAACCAACGATGGTAAGGAAACATTGAGCACTTGTGACACTATGAGACAACAGCAATTTAAATGAAAGACCCTCATCTCTATATTTTGACCAGACCCGATGTTTATATAACAGTTTGAAGATTTAGGTAAAGCCAAACTGGAGAAAATCTGCTCAGTTCAGGTGGGGGTTACCAGATTAACCTATGCAATTGTTGAGCAAGTTTATTTTCTTTGCTTTTTCTTTATGTCAGTGTAAAGGCACATTTCCCCCAATGTTATGGTGTGGGGTTTTCACTTATAATGGCTGATTATCCTTTTGTGGTTCTCAAACTTCTTCAGATAGTTCTCTGGATCATCTACAATTCCAGACTTGATTTCAATTACAGATTTCATTTATGCTTTGGTAATGTATTTAAGTTATTTTACTAGTTTTCTTAAACTAATTGGCCCGGTGGCACTTGGAAGGTCAACTATTTTATGAGGTTGTACTTGGAGGACCGCTGAGATGAGGCTATTTGGTCTGAAAAACATCATATTAGTCATAGAAATAAATAAAGCGAATGACTTGAACAGGGTGTTGAAATGCGAAGTCTGATATTATCAAAGAGAGGAAGTTGTCAAAGGAAAATAGGCAGCAATACAAATTCGGTGAATATGAAAACACCTCTCAGATACAGAAGGTATTAATAGAATCCAATCCAATAATAGCTCAACTGATCACGTTTTACCTGGTTGCTGATACGGATGACGTTTTACTCATGGAAAGCATCTGAGAAAACTTGATGACGTTATTTGATCATGTTAATCTTTCACAGCTTGAAAACATTGCACATTTGTAACTTGTACATAAACAGATTATAGATGCAGTAATTTTCTGATTTGTGAATATGTCAAAATGAAGTGGATTATAAAAGACGGCTCCCTGCACATGAAGTCTCATTCATGACTGCACAACCAAAAAAAAGTAGGAAGTAATTTATAAACACCAACAGTTACAACTGAGGAAGTCAAACCCTGAGAAGTTTGCACTCCATAACTGTATTTGTGCTGCAGTGCAAAGCTGCCGGCTGCTCTGGGTTCAATGGGTGCAAGTCAGAGGGGAAATACTGAAGCCTATCATGCTGATACAGTCCTTGATTTACACTTTTAGATCTGTAGTTTGGAGCCGGGACCAGTATTAAAGGATTATTTCTGGTTCTGATGTGTTTTTACTCCATATTATATTCCCGATTAAGTCCGTCTTCAGTCTCTTAAGTCCTGGTTTAGTTTTCACTCTCATAGACCAAACGCAGGTGCAGACGTCTATGCAGGTTACGACGCTGAGGTCAGTCACTCAAACCACAGATGCCTCCACCGCACTCTCTCTGAATGACAGGCACCTGTGATGTCATGGGTCTCTCCTCTGCTTTCATCACATCTTATCAGGACTACACTCATTCTTGCAATTACTATTTGATGACAGGTGGCCTATGTTCTTATAGCCGGACATGTGTTATTTCATACCTGATAGTTTTGTCTACTACTGGGGCGCGGGTGGTAGAGCGGGTCGTCTCCAATCACAGCCCCCGCAGGTGCAATGTCATTGTGTCCTTGGGCAAGACACTTCACCCACATTGCCTGTAGTGTCTGCGTACAGTGGCGTATGAGTGTGAATGGGTGAGTGGTTCCTTGCGGTATAGGTGGAAAAGCGCTGTATGAGGTAAGAGTGAATTCACAACATATCATCCCGAGCTCCAAAGCCTGGTTTACACACTATTGAAATTGATATTGAATTCACTTTGGTCCCGGTTTTGAGGCCTATTTTAGTCCTATTTTGGCACAGGCGATGAGGACTCCCTAATGGACATTCTCTCACCCACGGACACACATAGAGATCTTGTATTATAGAGATCTTGTATTATGGGCAGACCAGGGCACCCCTCTGCACCTGTTTCTCTCGGAGGCTATTTTTGAGCTGAGGAAATGCCTGCCATTGTGTAGAAATCCTCCAATCCTCGTCACATAAAAGCTACGTGTGATATGAGTGTTGTGTGGACTGTTTTATGAGAGCACGTTATTGTTGTTGATGGAGGAAAATCTGTTGTGGGAGTTGGGGACAGCTTGCAAAGAGGCCAGAGAAATTGTACAGATTGCTTTCTTATGGGACTTCGAATATATCCAGTCAGTTCATTCAGCTTTGCGCTAGGGCTGCAAATAGTACAGCATGCACAGCAACTCAAAGCGCTTTACAACAATCAATACAGATTAATTAAAAGGGCTTAATAAATGAATCAATCCGGTGAGTACTTTCTTATTCACATTTAAGACAGAAAGGTTGTTTTCTGTTTAAATCAAAAATCTTTTTTTTTATTTGTGTAAGCTCTCGGTTGAACAGGAGGGTTAGTTTTAATCGAAGACAAAGGTTCTTGAGCTGTCAGCTGTACTATTTTAAGTTTTGAACGTTTCGCCTCTTATCTAAGAAGCTTCGTTGGCAGCACTACTGAACTCTGGCAGCAGGCGGAGTTTTAAAGACCACTTGGGGGGGAATTAATGGCAGTATTCATTTTACACCCGTCCCATGGTCTTTAGAATTCCGCCTGCTGCCAGGGAACATCGGTGCTGCTGACAAAGCTTCTTGATTGAGAAATGTCCAACAGTTGCAAAGTACAGAGTACAGATGTCGACTGAAAAACATTTCTCACGAAAACAGGAAACACTTTTTATCCGCTACAATATTTGGTTTAATTACTGTTGTTTAAACCTGTCTCTGCACGTGACATACCGTGAGTGAACTACAGATAATTCATTTATTACTCAATTAGCACAACAATTAGCATTTTGAAGTCTCCCTTACCTTCAAATGATGTGTCCAGACCCTTTTTAATCAGAGGCACATGCTCTGTTATCAAACTTTCCAAGGATGTATTTTGGCTTCTAGTGACTGAAGTATCTTAAGTTTGTATTACATAATGTTTGTAAATCAAATATAAATAGTCACACATGATACTCCTCTCCTAAAAAGACGAAGGTACTCGTGGTTCTAGATGATTTTAGCGGAGCAGCTGTCTGTTCCAGTTGGTGCTTGACAGAGGTCATTTTACATGGCTCTGTAGACAGAGGGAGATGAGCCAGAGGGGAGTGGGTTCATCATGTCTAGGAAGACAGACTGTACATGCATAACCGTCGCTATGGGCGGGCCATAGGGGGCCGTGCCCGTCCCCAAGATCCCTGTTCATCCCCCGCTCTGAGAGTCCACCGTCCCTTTCTCCGTCCCCCTGCAGCATCTCATGAGCATCTTTGGGCAAAGACAGTGACAGGTGCGGCTGGTAACAAGCAATCTGTATTTTACTACAAAGCACTGAAGTCTGCGGAAAAGACCTCGCGTATTTGTTGTAAGTGTGTGTTTTACAGCTGAAGGCTTGAAAAAGACTGAAAAGTGGAATCGCCCACAGCACTGACCGAGCCACGCGCTCTGCTGTTTATTCAAAACATGGTCCAAAAACAGTAGAGTGTAGTAACTGTGCCCCCTCGTGGATTTCATATGCCCCCCTTAAGACTGACGTCTGGCGACGGGACTGTGTACATGGAATGCCTGACATGGGCACACACCAGGGCCGTGCAGAGAGCTACAGAGGGGCAGGGGCTCAAAAATCAAAAGGACACTTTATTTCAAATCCTTTTTGTTATGTATTTTATACAACATTAAAAGGAGCTGTATAGCTAAAGCTAAACATATAGTTTTGGGCAAAGCCAACTGCCATTATTATTTTAGTATCTTTTGCTAGTGGGGTACTTTTCAGGGGGCATCTGCCCCAGGCCACAAGTGTCTTAGCAGCGCCCCTACAGAAACACAGACTTTCACGACTGTCTCCCTCATGTCACTCTCTTCACTGGGCTGTGGCTGAAAACAGGGGCTTAAGAAAAGGACATAAACTATTGAGAATGTCTGGGCGTGAGTTTCACGTTGTTTTAAGAGAACATAGAGCTGAAATATTGTGACACAAATATGTGGCGAGGATGTGGCGCTGAGCCGCGATAAACAGCTCTCGCATCTGACACAAGGTCTATTATTAGATCACATACAAAACTGTCGACTTGTTGACCTCATTGGTCCATGATTATGAGGCCGACTGATAAAAAATAAAGAGCGATCTGAAGCACAAGGTGTGGAGATCGATGTTCTGTGCAGGAGATCCTCTGCTCTGACTTCCTCCTCTCTCTGAGCGTCGCTCTCTGCTAAGGCCGGTGGGCGGGGCATTGAAAACACACGATGAACTAACGGGCATGTTCATTTAGTGTTTGATTTATTAATATAAGCTAATAAGGTATGGAGGGGAAAAGGCACTTCAGGGGCATGGGGCAAAAGGGGCAGGGGCTCAAGCCCCCTCCGTCCCCTTCTGTACGGGCCTGGTGCAAGCTAAAACATGCTATTAATATGCTATTTTGTGGGCATTTAGGACCTAATTTACTATTTTGCATTGCCTGTAACACCATATTAGTGCACCAAATCGGTTAATGTAAATGAAAGAATGCTGCATTGGTAGAAGATGCACAAATGACTCGGCTGCTGATGCATTTTTGTGCATATACTCGTTTTGCATATACTTCCACACATCTGCTGCTGACACTTAATGCACCTGTACATCTGTAAATACATTCACGCTGTTTTGTGTCAAATTCTTGTTTTTTTTAATCATATTTTATTTTAATATATTTGATGCATGCCCTTATAGTTTTATAGTTTTAAAGTATTTTATAATTTATTATTATTTATCTACCCAGTTTTATGTTTTATGTTGCACCAAAGAAAATTCCTAGTTTGTGAACCTGTTCACTAACAATGGCAACAATTCTGATTCTGAAAAACATTTGTCTGTGAGTAAATAGATTTGTCTGGAAAGAGAAGTGAGTGTAACCAGGTTTGTGCCTGCGTACCTGTACCTGTGCTGCATAATCAAGTAATACATCTGATGATAGAACTCTTGGGCAAAGCCAACCTTGTACAGCCTTCGTATAATTGATCCACTCAAAAATCTGGCTCTGGATCAATTTTTAAAGATTTTAAAGATTGCTATTTGAAGGATTCACTGCTATGATCATCTATCTGTGACCGTCCACTTTGCATAAAATTCAATATGCTACCCTCCAAGTTTGGACACCCCTGTATTAGCTTATATAGCCTATAATAATATGCAGCTATCTCTATAAAAATATTATAACATATGATCTGTCTATCAAAGCAAGAGTATGGGAATATGCACACTGGAATAGCATCTAAAGACTTGTTGATTTTCTCAAACGAAACTAAACTAAAATAGAAATCTGTGTAAAGTTTTGGAATATTTTGGATCATAAATTCTAGATGGATAAAACTAAAACATGGCAAAAGATAAACGTGTCCTATTTCGGGAAAGTGCCTCCTCTGTACCGTAGCCTTGAACCCATGACGACACTGTGGCGCTTTCATGTCCTTTAATCGTGTGAACGCGCACGCTTCCTCCTCGCTCACTCACGAATGCGCACGCCCACCTCTCACTTGCCATTATCGGGTTTCGCTTTGTGGACAGCGCAATGGACACACATAAAACGCACGGCATATTTAACCTCCGCACACGATGTCCAGCTACATGCTTATGTAAGGCTGCTCAAGTGCTGAGACCCGCAGTGATAATTTTTTATTTAGAGACAGCAGAGACGCCGGAAGAAGAGGATATCATTTTCTAGCCTGGAAAATCCAGACTCACCGCTGTACCCCCGTGTATAATAAAATATACAGAGGGCGATCATTCTGGATGCCAGGCTTATCATTTTCTAGTTTTTCAAATGACTTGTGAATATGTTCTACTTATGCACCATCTACTGGTTTAAACAGCTTAAACATCCGGAACTCAAAGTTAAGGTGCAATTTGAAATAGTGAACAGAAAGTTGCCATCTGGACCGAGCATTTTGACATTTTTAAATGATGTGCAGGGTCATCTGCAATTTCAGTAGCCACACCCACTTGTTTTCTGCACGAAAGAAGGTGGGTCTGGTCTGGACATACACACGGTAAACAAGTTGCTGATTGGCGGCTAAAGCCGAACCAATCACGACCATCACAGAGAATTGACAAGGTTAAGTCACTCGGTGCACCGCTATGTTACTAGTGCAATTAACATTAACATCATGGATGAAGTAGTCGAGGATTTTGCCTCCGCATGCTCGTGAGTTTATATTATTGAGTTCATATTTTGTGAGTTGGACTCAATGGCCGCTGGCTGCTCTGCTTTGCGACACTGGAGGCCGCCATTGCTCCACCATTGCTGTAGTAACGCCATATAGCCGCTAGTCCCCCATTGGAATGCATTGCACTTTAGACACGTTAAAAACAACTTTAATGCCCGGTGCCTAATTTTTTGCAACTTTCTACAGCTAGATATTCCTCCTGTGATTACGCTGGGTTAGACACAATCAGAGGCACCGGGCTGGTTATCGTTGGATACATTTTAGAAATCTCCTACTTAACGAGGGTCGGACTGTTAGCATTGGAGCTGCGCGAGCTACACGTCACGCAAGGGCCGAGTCTACAGTGAAGATCCCGCCCTTATGCCCTTATTAGGAACATGCTTCATCAGAGCTGGGGAGGAGGAGTCTGTAAATCCGCCATGAATTCCTCCTCGAACGTGGTCATTATGGTAAACGGGGAGGAGTGAGTAATGACGGTCTATTAATAATATGTCTATGGTTGGACTACAGCTGTCGTCACGTCCGCTAATTGCTAATTGGTTTATTTCACTGACAATCTGTGCTTGTTAGATCCGCCCATTCAAACTGCTCCAATTGTTACCAGACTAACTTCCCTGCGTGGAATGGACAGGGAATAGTATGGCAGAGCCAGGCAACAATTTTAGACTAGAAACCCAAGGCGGGTAGTACTCAGTTACATTAACTAGTACATGTATTTGAGTAACTTTTTGAAGAAATTGTACTTCTTAGAGGCAAGGCAACTTTATTCATGCCGCGCATTTCGTACACAAGGCAACTCAATAACTGGAGTATTATCATACGGTACTTTTTACAACTTTCTTACTTGAGTACAGAATAATTGTTTCATAATTGTTTATTATTAAATATTGTTGTCCTCATTTTGATAAACTAGAAATCGTCTCGTGCACCTTGTTCTTTAGAATTATTTAGTTTTTCTGTATTTTCTGCCATTTACTTGGAATTTTCTTTGTAAATACGATTTCCACGTGATTTTATGTTTTGATTCACCCAAATTATGGCTTCATTAAAAATAGCTACTACTAGCTACTCAGTACTCAAGTAACATTTTCTCCAAGGACATTTTTACTTCTACTTGAGTAAAATTATTTCAGTAACGTTACTCTAACTTGAGTAAATATTTTGGCTACTTTACACCTCTGCTAGTAAAGCATTAAAGTGAGGTGTTTTGACAAGATTTAGGCCTACATCCAATTTTTAGACCCTTTTGATAGATGGTAGAAAAAATTGAGGTATAGGCATTTATAGCCATGAACTAATAATGGGTTTCTGATTCAAGCTTTACCCACGCGTTGTTGTGTCCTCAAGAATGACACTTCACCCACAATTCAGTCCAGACAGGAAGGATGTGGCAAAAATATGCTTCTATCTATTGAACGAGCCTTAAAAGTTCATGATAAAAAGCCTCGCCAGTAGCATCACTGTCAGGTACAAATCAAATATTAGAGTTTCATTGAATTGAATCACATTTCTGCTCTGTTTAAAATAATCCATAATAATGCTCTTCCTGCACAAACAATAGCACATTTACACACTGAAACAAACTGTGGTCATTAGGCCTATCAAAGCAAACCTGTATCACTGAACGACTGTGATATGAATGGTGTAAACAGAGAGTGAGGGATAGTTTCCTGAAGTGGGAAGTGTTTTCATGATGTGAGTGAAGTAATGGCCATTGTCCCTGATCAAATTTAGCAAATTCAGTTCAATTCAACTCTATCCTGAAGCCAGTGGAGAGATGGAGATGTTCCAAAGCTAGACGTACCGTGGGGTGGATCAGGACCATCAGGACTGAAGCAAATGTACTCAGACTTTCCCTCATTGAGATGGAGAACGTTGACTGACTGATCATTTTTTAAGATGGAGATTCCAAGTGGGAAATACTTGGGTGAAAAAACTGTACCACTTACTCAAACTTCTTCTGATGGTAAACGGGTGATTTAAGGCGATTATTGGCAACCTCCCCCACTAAGCTATTTTAACCACATAATTATGAAGTGATGCCAAAAACTAAATGTACCTATTTCCTGTGTTATTTTGTTACTGCTCTGAGTGATAAAGTTCTTAAAGCACGTTGGTTCATTTAGGGTCTGTATTCCAGAGAAAACAATCATTCCACATCTATATTTATCTAGATTATATCGTCATTATGACATACAGTAATTATCAGTAATTATGTTTGTATTAATGATAAAGAAGCATATTTGTAGATTCTTTGCTAAATTCCTTCATTCTTCCCTGTCCCAGATAAATGACACTGGAAAGTCCTTCATCTCTTGTTCAAAGACTTCATCAAACCGTTCGTTCTGAGCAGCTGAGAAGTGGTTCTTCCAGTCCCCAATGGTTCCTAGAACATAGACAGTCTTTCTTTCTTTCTGTCTTTCTGTCTGTCTGTCTGTACTTTACAGTTGCAGCAGTACCTTTCCTCATGAAGCGTCCATCTTTGTGGTCGAAACAGAACATCAGGCGCCAGTTCACAGTTAGACTTTGGGATCTGGCTCATGTTTTTGAAGGCGCTGTGCTTCACCACACTGGTCAGCTGATCCTGGGTCAGATCTGCTCCCAGGAACTCAGCGATCCTCCTTACAGCTGTCTGAAGATCCTGAAAACAGCACATCTTACAGTCATTCAGATATGATATTCATTGGACTAATATATATCACTTGTGTTGTGTGGGTAACTTGCTTCTGTACCTGGATCATTTCTTCATAGGTGATGAGCAGCATGTTTAGATCATCTTTGTGACTAAACCAGGCCTTGATGTGTTCAAACCAGCTTCCTGCAACCACTGCAACAGGCAATATTCAGGGTCAGCACACTTTATTTAGCAGTATTTGTCAGTAGTTTTGTGTGAAAGAAACT
The DNA here is from genome assembly GCA_007210695.1 of Neogobius melanostomus. Classification (NCBI taxonomy): domain Eukaryota; kingdom Metazoa; phylum Chordata; class Actinopteri; order Gobiiformes; family Gobiidae; genus Neogobius; species Neogobius melanostomus. The sequence continues at coordinate 1,957,739 of VHKM01000223.1, read as the reverse complement.
ACTTTTTATAAACTAGAAGGTCTTGGTATCACAATGGCATATAGGCTGTAAGCTCTCCAGTCAATACGCTTTAAGATTTGGATGGAAATAATTGTTAACCCTAACCCTAAGGTGGCAGTTAAGTAGTTAACTGATTAATAGGCTAATCAGTTTGAGAAATCGTAGTAAATTATTTTAGAAATTGATAAATTTTTTATCTGGTGTCAAACAGAGCAAAATCACAAACACCGTGTTTCATAAACAAGGCCTATCTGTGTCTGCAGATCCGAGGTAAAAATGTTCAAATCAAATATTGGTCTTACATCAATTGTCATGTTGAGAAATTTCACTCTAGGTCAAATTTCTTTGTAAACTTTTTCGTGTTTTTGGTTTGGCAGAATGAGCCCCACACTTGGCTAAAACCAGTTTGGAACCAGTTTCCACAACCCCAGTTTCTCTCCCCAAATAAGTCCTAACTGTGCTGGTGGAACGTCTTTTCAAGGTCATTTCAGGTGAGGAGTGGCAGTAGTGAAACTTGTGCCTTTATATCTGCAACGCAAGTTCAGTCGTAGTTGCAGTGCCTGTTTTTCAATAAAAGTGCATCCTGCAGCAATTACCTTTAAACTGAAATTTACGTTTATTTATCATGACAAATGCAGCAGACTTACTGTACTGATATAGCAAACCAGTTACAATCTTTTCAGTATAAAACCTGACCCAATATTTTACAGTTTTTGGTTGTTTATACACTGCATCAATTCGCCACAAAAAATGTCACCCGCTCTAATATTTCGTTGGACCGCCTTTAGCTTTGATTAGCTTCATTCACTGTGGCATTGTTTCAAAAAGCTTCTGCAATGTCTAAAGATCCAGCGTTCATTTTTCACCAAGATCTTGTACTTTCTCCAGCACATTCTCAATGGGGTTAAGATCTGGACTCTGTGGCGGCCAATTCATGCTCCCTGAACCGCTCTTAAACTGTGTGAATCCTGGCATTGTCATCTTGGAATTTGCCCGTGCCGTCAGTCAGGGAAGGAGAAATCCACTGATGGAATAACCTGGTCATTCAGGATGTACAGGCTGTCAGCTGATCTCATTCTTTTACACCTGACCCACTGCAGCCCAGACACAGTTAGTCACTGTAAATCCAGGGCAACTCTTTTTATTCAGGCAGTGCATCATCGCTTAACAAACTGTTAAAACCTGATACATAAAAAAGCTGCTTATGGGATCCCAATCAAAAAAGTTAATGAGATCCATGTTATATATTTCACGGTGTTGCCATGGGGATGACCTCAACACCCAATGTTATTCTAATGGAAAAGACACACAACTCTTTTCAAAAATTCTCTTTTTAATTCTCATTTTATTCCAATGGACTGTCTGTGGTGTCTCTGGTTACATCTCACAAACAATCTCACACATTTATTGTGGAGGGTTGGTTTCCGGATGTTATACTATAATAATATATACATGCGTTTCCAATGACATCACGCAGAGTTCCGACGTCCATTTTGAATACCGAAGTAGAATTATGCAGTAGTACAACATGTAACAATATCTCTACTTAGGATATAAAAGAAAGACAACTGATTGACAGTGGCATTTTTATGTACTTGTAATCATTGTACAAGCACATAACTGTAAAAACTTGGCCCCAAAGACGCACGTTTATGTGAAGAAACCAGCAAATGTGGCTCAGACGTAGCAGCTCTGTCTGTGGAGCTACAGCAGGATTTACTAAAGATCAGCTTCACTCCTCAGACTAAATTAACTCAAAGAGGAAACAGAAAACCTTTCTCTGTGATTTTTACAGTTTGTCATGTCAACAGAGTCTCAGTCTGAGTCAGTGTTTAAGCTGCTTAAGATGTTAGCATGCTACCGGTTAGCAACTGTCAATCAACTGTCAATGGCTTCAACACGATAAACACATGTGTGGCTCACATCTACGAACACTGAGGAAATACTACAGTAACAGCTCAGCTCTGACCTCTGTCACATGCTGTATCCAAGACTAGATGTTTGTAGTTCAGGGCTTTCTCTTGGAGAGGTCAGAGCTGAGCTGTTGAAGCTAAATGCTAACCGACGGCATGCTAACATCTTAAACACCGAGTCACTGGTTTCTTCACATAAACGTGCATCTCTGGGCCGTGTTTTTACTGTTATCTTCTTGAGCAATGATTACGAGGACATAAAAATGCCACTGTCAATCAGTTGTCTTTCATTTATATCCTGAGTAGAGAAGAGATATTGTTACATGTTGTGGTACTGCATAATTCTACTTCGGTATTCAAAATGGCCGCCATAACAACAAAAGTCACACGACTGAAAGGCATGTATACTGGTGCTGATTTGTGTGGTTCGGAGAGAGAAATAAAATACTGCAGAGACTCAACATACTTTCGTCTCTTCCTTCATCTGCCACATGTTTACCATTTTCACTCCTCAGGTCCTTTGACGAACTAGTCTTAGATTTTTGTATGGAATGAGCCAACGTTTGGTGACACACATTATTTCATATTCTGAATGATGTGGGTGTGGACAGGCAAACTATACGCAGATGAATGCCGGCACAGTCAGTGTGTATTGTGAGGCTGCACGGCCAGGGCGAGTGTTAGGCAGGAGAGGTGAGCGGTGAGGGCCTTTATCGCCGCTTGTGGCTTTAATAATTATTATTTTCCAATACTGTTACTTTAGAGATCTCATCTAGAATCAGAACACAGAACAATCATGTACTCTTCATAAAACATCATTTCTTGTATTTGTATCATTTATTTGAGGTGAAACGACCAAGTTTTTTTTTTTTTTTTTTCATCAATGTTCATATTTTTCTTTACAGGGTCACACATTAATATGAAGTGTACATGGTGAAAAGGAGCATGAAGAAGACATTGTCCATGCCCCTTTGTAATAGTTACAGGAAAATCGATGACCAAAACGGCGGGTGATCCGTTAAACAAATTTGTGACACTCTTTTTGGTGTTACAAAAATCAATCATTTGAACAATTTTAGAAAACAATTACCCCCCATTTCAACATACAAGTTATGTTTTTTTATATTCCTCCATCTGCATCTCCTTGAACGTATTTTTAAATGTATCTATTGTTTGAGAACATTTTAATGTGTCCTTTAATGAATTCCATAATCTTACCCCAGCCTTGTGTCGTCTGTGATCAAGGTACATTTCTTGTAAATATGTTCTGGTACCAACTTGTGCTTAATTGTCCACATGGTCTGTAATTTTTTTAAATGTGCAAGATCTTTAAATTTTAATAGTTTCAGCTTCACAAAAAGGTCATTAGTATGTTCTCTAGAGCCTTTATGACTTATAATTCTTACACTTCTATTACACTTTTGCATGCGTTTCCCCAGACCTCGATACAATATGTAAAGTAAGGGACAATTAATGAAGAATATAAAAGAAGGAAGCCTTATCAAGAACATATTTTACTTTATGCAAAATACCTATACATTTACTCACTTTTGTTCGAATATACTCAATATGTGGCTTCCAGCTGAATTTAGTATCCAACATAACTCCCAGAAATGTAATCTTGGTAACTCTTTCAATCCTCAAATTTTCAATAGTGATGTTAACATTCTCCTCAATTTTCCTTGTCCCAAAGATCATATATTTGTTTTTTTCCCCAATTTAATAATTATTTGTTTTGGTCGAACCATTTTTTCTTAAATTTGCTGCCTCTGGACCCAACAGGCATCCAAAGTTGGTATCTAATATGTTTTACTGACGAGAGCGGGGCCACTGCGGAGGTGAGATAGTTATAGCATTTAACAGAAAATGCCCTGTTTGAAAGATATGAATGAAAATAAATTATGATTATATGATTGATATGAAATAAAAGTATGTGATGTTTAAATGGCTCCATAAATAATTAGTAAAAGACAGAAACTCTTTGATTTAATCTGATGATCAAACAAACGAGACAGCAAAAGAGTAATGTAAAAAGTAGCTTGCCCCTTGATAGTGTGCTGTTATTTCAGAAGGTGAGTCGTCTACCTGTCCTGTACATAAAGCAAATACTCAGCTGCACAAATAAAAACATTCATTCAAAAGTGTTGTGAAAAAAAACCCACTCAAACAGACGGTTATGACAAGACAGTCCATTGATATCTGTCTGTAACTGATCCCTGTGTGGAAAAAGGTGGATTTTGTAAGTCGTAGATTGTTATCGTGCAGCCACCACCGATAACTATACTTCATTGTTGTGTGATTGGGGAATAAAAGACAATTGAGACACAACACGCCATTGTTCTGGTCCACAGTAGTATGCGGAAAGAAATACAGCAGTATGCGGAAAGAAAGATGTCAAAAGTGTCCACAGTCTATTTTAAAAGTAGCATCTTTTCAAGTACAATCACTGGAGAAGTTGAATGCCTGTCAACCTACTTTAAAATATTTCAGAATTACTCTCAGTTTGTTTTTGTTTTGATTTTCTTTAAATTCTTAGTGTTCCAAATAATGGTGGGACAGATATGAGGAACTGGAACTTACACTGCCGGATCAAGAACAAAAGACTCTTCTTATTCTGGGGTTGCTGCAGTTGGTCAGGTCTAGGTTCAGCAACACTACCGAAAGAATGAGATTACCTGAACATCCTGAATGACCGGCTTTTTCCATCAGTTGATTTCTTCTTCCCTGATGGCTCTGTATGCCAAGATGGCGATGCCAGGATTGATCGGGCTCACATTGTGAAAGAGTGTGTCAGGGAGCAGGAGACGTTATTTTCACACAGAGTCCAGATCTTAACCCCATTGAGAATCTTTGGGATGTGCTGGAGAAGGCTTTGCACAGTGGTCTGGTCTCACTCTCCCGTCATCAATACTGGATGCTACACTGCTACAATGCCACAGTGAATTTGGGGTCAGGCAGTGTATATTAGGTAAAGACCACAAAAGAGCCATTTGATCTAAATCTAAATAGTTTAGAATTTACAGTCAGTGGCAGGGGTAGGCAAATCCGGCCCTCCAGCATAGAACCGCTGGCCCCTAACTCAGACAAAACTGAGATCATTGTCTTTGGCCCACAGACACAAAGGCAAAGTGTTATCAGTCACCTTGAGTCTCTCGCTCTAAAACCAAAAAGTCAGGTTAGAAATCTAGGAGTAATCATGGACTCAGACCTGAACTTAAACAGCCACATCAAAGCAATAACATCATCAGCTTTTTACCATCTGAAGAACATTGCTAAGATCAGAGGAATAGTGTCAAAACCAGACTTAGAGAAACTCATCCATGCATTTGTCTCCAGCAGGTTAGACTACTGTAACGGCTGCTCACTGGCCTTTCTAAACGAGCTGTTAGAGCTGCAGTACATCCAGAACGCTGCTGCTCGAGTCCTGACAAGAACCAGGAAATACCACCACATTAGTCCAGTGCTCCGGTCTCTGCACTGGCTTCCTGTCACTCAGAGAATAGAATTTAAAACAGCTCTGCTTGTGTACAAGTCTTTTCATGGTTTAGCACCAAAGTACATCACTGACATGTTAGAGCCGTATGAACCATCTCGGGCCCTGAGAACTTCAGGGAGGGGTCTCCTGGTGGTTCCCAGAGTCAATAATAAACACGGTGAGGCTGTGTTTGAGTTTCATGCAGCTAAAACCTGGAACAGTCTTCATGAGGATGTGAGACAGGCCTCAACTCTGACAATGTTCAAATCCAGGCTGAAAACAGCTCTTTTTACCCGTGCATATGAAAACTGAAAGTATTTTATCTGCGCTCTTGCTTTTTACTGTAATTGATTAACTTTATGTTGATGTTTTATTGATTGATTTTATCTGTTTTCTTGTAATTTTCTGCAACTGTGAAGCACTTTGAATTGCCTTGTGTATGAATTGTGCCTCTAAAAATAAACTTGCCTTGCCTAACTACCCTAAAAATGTGAGAAGTACTGTCACTTAATTTCCCAACAGAATTAGGTCATGTAGTATGGACAACACTGGCACTGTAGAAAGTGCAAAATTTGTGCAAAGTTTTTACAAGAAAATCAGCCCTCCACCAAGCAAACTTGCCATCATCCCCTGGTCGATTTAAAAAGTGTTTGTGGGATGGACAAGGCCCAAATGGCTGTGCACAGTTCAACCAAAGGAGAGACATGTGGTCAGGTCTACTTCCAGCTCGGTAAGTTAGGCATTAAAATCTTTCCCCTCATGTTCCTCCCACCAACTTGCTCAAATGATTCCACTGTTTCCAATGTTCACCATAATTGTACAGGAAATGTGGATTTTTGGAGTTGCCATAGATGTTATCAGAGGTGCCACTACTAAGAGTTTAGTCCCGTGTTTGTGGTGAAACTTGTGGGGGAAAAAAGTGAAAACTCCGCAGTCCGTCACTAGAGGGCAGCATGTTTGCATTATTCGCTATAACTGAACCATAAAAGCAATGAACATTCTTGAGTCTGTAATGTAATCTTAATGGATGGCGAACAGATGTGATTATTTGGACTCCTTAATGCATTTTTGTCCTTTATTGTTCTGCTTCTAATCATCGTCTATTATTTCCTTTCATTTTTTTTAAACGTTTTATACGGTGATGGAGAATATTCACAGGTTATTGATTGATTTTGTATAGCTATATTGCGTTAAGTCCATGAATTTAGCTTTCACTGTCCCAGTAATAAACTGTTTAGATCTGGTTCACACTCATTCCGATCATGTCAGCGCTCAAACTGTCTCCACTACGAAGCCCTTTCTTGCTGATAACTGGCAGTGCTTCTAAGAGATTTGGTGTTAGCATGTGATATACACTTTAATATCATATTATGGCAGATTTATTTCAGTCCAGTGGTTTCACTTTACTCCAAGATCTTGTGTAGAGGATAGAATACCCCAAATATTCTCTATGGGGTTCAGATCTGGACTCTGTGGCGGCCAATCCATGTGTGAAAATGACGTCTCATGCTCTTGAACCACTCTTTCACAATGAATCCTGGCATTGTCATCTTGGAATATGCCCGTGCCGTCAGGGAAACCCACTGATGGAATCTGCATATAGGACCTTTAAAGCCCGGTTTGCGTGCAGGCCTATTCCTAAAGTGACGCAGATCCGGTGCATGGCGTCACTGATCGTTGCAGACTGCCATAATAAAGCTTGTCTTCAGTGCTCTATAGTGTCCGTAGGTTTGGTCTCTGGTTTCTGCAGAATGCCCCCCTTTGAGCTGCCCACTCTCAGATTCCTCTGCCCACACACGGGGCGCACAGAGGAGGCGATGAGGAGAATAGGCCCATGTACAGTACAGTAAAGGCTTTATAATGGTGGCTAGAGATGCGTGATTGTATATGGTGAAGAAAAGAAATTGAGCCTCGCGTCCGTCCAACTTTAACAGCTCACTCCTTCAAATAATCTACATTTACACATAGAAAAGGCAACTTTAGGGACTGAATATTGACGTCTTACTCTATAAACATTTTAAAAATATCACAATGTTTAGTCAGACACCTCTTGGATGACAACTTTTTACTTCTACAACAAATACGTGAGTACAATTTTTTAAGGCGAGACCCTGCATGTGAATAGGGACTTTTGTTCAAATGTAGAGACATAAAAACATATTATCTCAAGATGTCCAAACCCCACTCAATGTGACAACCTGCTCCGCACATGGGGGGACAGTCTTCAAGCCAAGGGTTTAACCTGTTATCTGCCATCTTAGGGTCTTAGGGTTGGAGTTATTTTCTCCGACTATGCATATCCAAATCTCAAAGTGTATTGACAGGAGAGTTTCTAGTTTAGTTTATTTGTTTATTTGAGCAGCAAACACTCTGCTCAAAAGGAGTGGGCCGAAGCAAGAGCTTATAAGCCCCACCCCCAAAATCAATACAATTAAAATCATCATTTCACAAGAACACAGTGAAACAACAGCAAAACAAAATAGACCCTACACACCCGCAGCATCCGACCATGGCCCAAAACAGAGCAATACTGATTACGTAACAACTAATTACAAAACAACTATGATAATGCTACATACCTACAAACTATTTACAAAGAACTATAACTTACAAAACACTGTTTGAAGTGTTTGTACATCAACAGAAAGAAGCACAATTACAACAACGGTCTAGTTTCAAGTCTAGTACAAAGCAAGTAACAAAAGGCGATCATTACATTTCAGATGGTTACCATGGTAACATTGTTAGTATTACCAAAAGTCACTAGTTTTATGTTAAAAAGACAGATTAATATACATATTATACTCCGTGAATATTATTATGTACATTTATTATGTAAGCCCTACACAGTGTAGTGCGTTAAAAAGCCAGGTGTAGAGCGGGCCAGTTGTACTACCCAGCTGCCCTAACTAGCTGATTTTGTAGAGAGCTTACAGCCTATATGCCAGTGTGATACCTCATTTCATTTGAAAGCCAAGACCCTCTAGTTTCTAAAACTATGTGTAAGATCTGTGTGGGTGAAACACAACATGCATCACATTTGCCGTCCCTAACCCCTAAACCCCTAAACCTAACCCCCGATCAGGGGAGACGGCAAGTAACAGGTTAACCTCTTACCCCCGCCTTAACCAAGTGCATTGTCTCCAGTTCAACTTTACCCAAATCTAAAAAGCTTACAGCCCACAGGCCCAGTGTAACACCCCATGTGAAAGCTAAGACCTACAAAACTGATCTAAACTGATTTTTTTTCCTCATCTTGTTGGCGCCTTCTCGTCACTTTTTTTCACATTTCTTTTTATTGCTTTTTGTCACTTCTCTCTCTTTTGTTGCATTTTCATCCTTGTTATAATCGCTATTTTGACACTTTTTTTCAAGAAACCTTTAGATTTGGGTAAAGCTGTACTGTGGAAAATGTGCTACGAGGTCAAGCTTTCATTTCATGTAAGTGCGGCTCTTGTGGGACACTCTGTTGATGAGCAGTGGACTCTACAAAACAAAAGTGTGACAACCAGCCCAGTCTCCCCAGTGCTCCATACACTGCTCTTGATCCGCTGCTGCATCCCTCTCCTCTCTTCTCTTCTCTTTCTGATTTGCAGTTTTCGGTTTTCATTCCTCCCCTCTCGAAGCCAGACCAGGACAGTCGCCACTCACTCACACACTCATACTGTGCTCTGGCTCTGAGCTGACTTTGGCCCCCGTTCAATGAGTTTCCTTTTGTTTTTTTTCCACTTACAGTCTGCAGATGAAATAGTGCCGTCATTGTCTCAAAGTTTCCTGGACGTGTTCGAGGCCAGTGTTTCAGAGAAAGACTCGTGATAGAAGTGAACGGCCAGAACAATCAAGAGCCTTGGACCTGATTGTTCGGCTGATTTACCAAACAAGCTGCTTTGTTTACGAGATGCAGAGCCGGCCCCCCAAATATGTCCTAATATGGGTTTGGGGCGTCCTCTAGGAAATTGAGAAATAATTGACAGTATTATCAGCCTTTATTATAAGGCACTTCAACACCTATTTGACCCCTGATATGTGTAATAATATAATATTGCTTCTTAAAATCATCATGGGGGCCAGTGGTTGAGGGCCGGACTTTGCCCCAGGGCCTGACGTTGCCGACCCCTCCACTAAGGTATTCCTTAAGCCAGCTATTACCAAAGTCCAGAGCATCACAGCGCTCGTATGGATCTAATTACCCCGCAGTGCTCCACAACAAGAACTCATTCAAAACTCCATTCAAAACGTTATGTAATTACCTTAATAGCTGTAACTGTAGACTTTTAAATGATGTAGTAAAATGTTTTTGTAATTGTGAATAAATTGTTGTTATAAGTAATGAGAAAACATCTTTTGACATCGCTTTATGTTAAAGGGTGTGGGGTGGTGGAGCAGAGCAGGGTTCACTATTCCACCTACTGACAAAAAAATTCAAAAAGACATCGCTTAGGCCAACTGTAAGTATTAATAAGGTATTAGTAAGTAATCGGATAGCAGTTGTATAGTAAGCAGCTTATTAATATCTTTACAGCATATTATCCATTAAAGCTGACTTTTTGTTGTTGTAGAGTAGATGTATTTCTGTGATGGAGAGTATGTTGTAAACACAGTGAAAAACAGATCTTGTTGCATTATCTTCACTTACTGAGCGATGGACGATAGAAGTAGAATCTAATTAGTGCAGTTTATTTTGGGGGTGGTCCCCACTTTGCTACTGCTCAAAGCTGTACACGGGCGTGAAACCTGCATATAATTAATTTGCTTGAACAATTTGGAGGGATTGTGAGAGCTAGAAATGAGTTTGGGCCATTTCACATTTTGAACAGAAATCAGGTAATATGCTTTAATATGCTCATTGCAATTATTTACTAATGCTATTCATTACTAATGCTTAGTAATACCTTATTATACTATCGTGTGGGTGAATAATCAATTCTAATGCTCTGGCGTGCGTTAAATCTGTATAACGCACAGTTAGTCCGGGAACAGTTAAATCACGTTCTATATCAGTCCACTGCAGCTGTTTCCATAGTAACGACAAACATTTGAGCTCTCCTTAATATATATCCATTTTTAAAATGTATTGAAAATGTATCCAACATTGTAAAATGAGAAGCAAAACATTTTTTTTTAAGTCAATTCAACAATAATCTTAAAGACATTAAAGTATCAATATATAGACAGAGAGTTTTATTACTTTCAATCCAGTATCTAAATATCAATATCTCGTTATCGACCTGCCCATCACTTCTTGTAATTTTATGTAACTGTGAAGCACTTTTAATTACCTTGTGTGTGAATTGGGATCTACAAATAAACTTGCCTTAAGTTCAACCTCTTACCCCCGGCCTTAAAGGGATATTTCAGGATTTTTGACATTGGGCCTCATTTCCTAGTTATCCAGAGTGTTGTTGATGTCTGGAGATATTTTTTTAGTTCTTATATTTGAAGAGTCTAGTGGCGCTAGGCTAGGGTAAGGCTAAAGCATTTCTATGGTATCAGTTAGCCTGCATTAAAAACAGTCTGACCCACTCCACAGTGCCCCTGAGGTAAATCACTTATAACACCAGACTAACCATATAAATGTCTGTGTATAATTTATGTGTATAATATAAATAATTTTTTACATATAACTGACCTTCTATCACATGAATTACCGCATTTTGAGGGACTATTTTCTCGCAGATCACTCCGCCGCTGCGTTAGCTTACAGCCACGAAGCTGATGCTGCTCAAATATAAGTTATTTTAAATGCAAAATGGTTAAAATTATTCTATCGACACAGACATTTATATGGCTAGTCTGGCGTTATAAGTGATTTACCTCAGGTGCACTGTGGAGTGGGTCAGACTGTTTTTAATGCAGGCTAACTGATACCATAGAAATACTTTAGCCTTGCCCTAGCCTAGCGCCACTAGACTCTTCAAATATAAGAACTGCATGAATTTAAGAAAAAAATATCTCCAGACATCAACAACACTCTGGATAACTAGGAAATGAGGCCCAATGTCAAAATCCTGAAATATCCCTTTAACTCATATGTTTGGGGACACAGGGAGGTCATGTTTGAGAAATATCTATTTAATTTACTCCGTCATACTGCTTAAGTCTAAATTTCTACACACATTTTCACCATGCACTAGAGCAAAATGAAAGTGCACCTCCCTCTGAAACTTCCTCTTCCCTTTCCTGCAGCTCATCGATTATCTTGTGTCACATCCATCTTCTCTTGCATCACGTCCTCCTCTCGCAGACGTCACTTCCCTGCCTCGGTTTCACTCTGAGGCGGAGCGAGCGGCGCGTGTTTGTGGTTTGTGTGGGATAAATGTGTCATCTTATCTGCATAATCTCATACAAAGTCCCCCTTTTATTGTAGTATTCACCCACACATTTCTACAAGAAGTCGATGTGAATCTCCTGCTGCTGACGACATTACACTTAGATAACAGAGACAAATGGAAAAGTTTATTTACTCAGGGGTCTTCAGTGTAGAGATGGGAAATACTTTTGATTTCCCCCTAAACCGATTCTTATATGAATGTGACGACACTACAGCAGGGATAAAGGCAAAGTCAGATCAGGGGGACGATTTTGACTAAAAGCAACACGTTTAAGCACTCTTTAATACTACAAATAAGGTTAATTCCTTTAAAAAAAAAACATGACTGAAAGGACCCTCAGACCTCAGGGATAACAAATACCATTCTTAATAAAAGAATCAAATACATTATCCTACAGAAACAGAAAGACAATTTGATACACAACTAAACATACAGTAAAGCATGGGTTTACATTGAGAATATGAATCTTGTTTTGAGTTGTTTTCACTCATTTACACCTTTTTCCCGATCGGACCTAGTTTACTTTGCTAGTTTGATGGAGGCCAGCTCGCTTGAAATAAGAAGGTAAAACTGCCAATAGGACAAGTGCAACTTTCTTACCCCATTGGCAAAGAAATTAACGAAATGAGTCAGAAACATCTCAGAACAAGTGAAATAAGATAAGGATAATAAGGTAAGATAAGATAGCCTTTATTGACCTCACAATGGAGAAATTTACTTGTTACATTCAGCTCTTAGAAACACTCAGGGTGGGCACATAGGCAGGAAATGTGAAATAAACAACAACAATTAAATAGTAAATAGTGGTATCTTATATGCAATGACTACCAAGGACTTTGTGGGGACAAAAAGTGTAAACAGTAAATAATACTAAAGTAAACAGACTATAACAAAACATGTTATTGTCAGTATTAGCAGAGCAGGTTTACATCATAGTGCAAGTGGTTGATAAAGTGACGCAGATAAGTGATGTAAATACAGGAATTATTGCATGTGTTCTGCAAATAGGTTATTGCACATGTTACTTTACAGTCTTGTTGTACAGTCTGACAGCAGTGGGGATGAAGGACCTGCTCCTTCTTACACTGAGGGTGCCTCAGTCTTCCACTGAAAGAGCTGCTCAGCTCCTCTACAGTCCCGTGGGTGGGAGGTGCTGTCCATGATGGAGGTGAGCTTGGCTAACACCCCCGTCCCTCACCTCCTCCACAGAGTCCAGGGGCCAGCCCAGGACGGAGCTGGCCCTCCTGACCAGCTTGTTCAGTCTGTTCTTGTCCTGCTCTGTGCTGCCCGGGGCCCAGCACACGGCAGTGTAGTGGATAGCAGAGGCTACCACAGAGTCATAAAAAGTCCTGAGCAGAGGCTTGCTCACTCTGAAGGACCTCAGTCTCCTCAGAAGGCCCTTCTTGTACAGGATGTTTGTGTTGTGGGACCAGTCCAGTTTATCGTTGAGGTGAAGACCCAGGTACTTGAAACTGTCCACCACTCGATGTCCTGCCTCTGGATGTTCAGCGGTGTGTGCGGTAGTGTCTTCCTCCTGAAGTCGATCACCATCTCCTTCGTCTTACTGGTGTTCAAGCACAGGTGGTTGCGCTCACACCAGTCCACAAAGTCCATGATAACCGACCGGTACTCCAGGTCATTCCCCTCAGACACACAGCCCACAATGGTGGAGTCGTCGGAGAACTTCTGCAGATGACAGCTGTCCGTGTTGTGTGTAAAGTCTGATGTGTAGATGGTGAAGAGAAACGGTGAGAGGACGGTGCCCTGAGGGGCCCCAGTGCTGCAGATGACCACCTCAGACTCACAGCTGCGCAGCCGCACGTACTGTGGTCGGCCCGTGAGGTATAGGCGATGGTCCATGCAGTGAGATGTTCATCCACTCCCGCGTCCTCCAGCTTCCCCTGCAGCAGTGCCGGTCTGATGGTGTTGAAGGCGCTAGAGAAGTCAAAGAACATCACCCTCACAGCGTTCCCGCCGAGCTCCAGGTTGGTGAGCACCCACTCCAGATGACAATGTCCTCCACTCAGACGTTAGGCCTGTAGGCAAACTGCAGCGGGTCCAGGGTGGAGCTCACCACAGAGCGGAGGTGGGTGAGGATGAGCCGCTCCATGGTCTTCATCAGGTGGGTCAGGTGGGTCAGGGTCCAGCCCGCCGGCTCCTTGGCGTTCACTGTTTTAGGAACCGGGATCACACAGGAGGTCTTCCACAGGACGGGGACCTTCTCCAGGCTGAGGCTGAGGTTGTAGATGTGGCTGAGGACCTCGGAGAGCTGGTCTGCACAGGGCCTCAGCACAAATAATTGAGGTCAAATGTCCAACTAAATCTCAGCTAGGCAAAACAACTCAAATGTAAATTATCACGCACAATTTGAGACATATAAACTAATGTAGATATTCATTTTTGGAGTGTAATGTTTAGAAGCTGGACATCTCGAACCTGAAAAATGTAGAAGAATCCAGCTGGTTTGGGTTTGCAGAGATAAGAAGGTCTTCCTGCTCTCTTTATGATGAAATGAAAGTGATAGTCTGGAACAGTGGGCAGGTTACCTTAAACATGTAATATTAGTTATGTAGTATTAGATATTACTGTTTATAAAATATAGCCGAGTTACACTACTGTGAGTTACTTCTGAGTTACTTTTGGCAATATATAAACTGAAGATGGTAATAAAGCTACTGAGTAAAAGTGCAGTCAAAGATTTCCTTTTCCTTCATTATCCCCATTTTCTTGAGTTTTCCAACTTTATTTGATGCTGCATTTTAATTGGGGGAGTTTGGCATTTTTTCATTCACAATCAGGAGGGAGGGGGAGGAGCTTGAGCATTTACATTTGAAAATTCTGTTCCTGCTCTCCCCATTTTGCAAATTAAGAGCTTTGTGGTTAAAGAGGGGAGGAATTTGATTGTTCTACTTCCAAATGTCACTTTATTTCTCCTCACTTTGAAAACATACAGACTATCACTTTAAACTAAACTATATACGCCATGGTGATTCACCCGTTAGTGCTTTTGCCTCAAAGTAACAAGGTCCTGGGTTCGATACCTGAAACAGACGGAGCCATTTTTCTGCGGGATTTGAAAGTCCTCCCCGTGTCTCTGTAGGTTTCCTCCGGGTGCTTCCCGACCCACATAAACGTATAGTCGTATGGCCCTGGAGGACTCCCCTGAAAAAGATTCTGAATGTCACTGGGACTTTCCTGGTTAAACACAAATCAATCAATAAATCAGGTTACTACTTCCCTCTTTCGTTTCCATTATAAAAGGCGTGACGCTGAGTGAACTTTGGACCTTAGTCAGAGTGCACTCATTTCTCATTCTCACAGTTCACTGATACTGGTATGACTTTATTTCTTGAAGAATTCATTCAGCTGACAAACTGAAACCACTAACTTGAGATGTGGCGGTGTGACCCCAACCCCACTGCCGGTATTGTGAACTGTTGATAATTGTGATTGCTGTGCTTCAGAAAGAGCTAAAGCAGTTATGACCAGAACTGTAGCTCACCCCCACAAAGTCTGACAGTTTGAGATGTTGTTACTTGCAAATACAGCACTTTTTTTTGTTTTTGTGTTGTTGTGTGAAGACAAATTGACGTCTGGCTGACCGTATCAAACCCGCGTTTCCTGAGAACATAATATCCGAATGTCCTGTTGAAAGTACGATCTCTTGGCTCCATCCTTTTCCAGTTTTCCGGTGAGTCAACTTCCTCGGATCAGCGTTCCTCAAAGACAGCCACAGAAATAACCTCTCACAACGCCAGGGCTTTATAATGAGATGCAAAGCGCCTTCACAATATTCTGAAGGACAAAACACATTTACAACATAATGAGTTACTGGGCCTTTAGATGTAGCCTGAAAACAGCATAATAAAGGACTTACAATCAAAAAAATAAAAGCTTGCAACTGCCAGAAATTTAGAGAGGATGGATTTTTTTCCCCGGTGAAAGTGTTTAGATGCTGGTTTGGAAGCGAAACACTGGAGGATTCTGGGAATATTTGTCAAACCGAGGCGGTTCAAAGATACAGCCACATGACGCTTCCTGCCATTGTGCTGTAGGACTCACCACAGCTGCGGTTTATGTTAACAGGGGCTTCACAGGCAAAACACTGCACCGTTCAACTGTGCATTTATTCACAGCGTTTCTGCAGGGCCTTAAAAGGTGATTAAAAAGCTTTAAACTAAATACATTTTTTGGGGAGCAAATAATGGCTTTGCTCAACTATATCATCTACAATGTTTGGCAGAAAGTGTCTAAGATGGTTTGCTCAAAACTTGCTTCCTGTGTGTTATGAATATAAACATGTGCCCCCATTGCCCCCACATTGTAGCTATTGTGGCATGATAAAATCTGACTTTTTGGTGCCTGTAGAAACCCTGTATTCAATTCCTTATCTCAAATCTAATCAAAATTCAATGACTAGGGTTCCCGAGTTAATATTCTAGAATTTCAAGCAGCAAAATGTAAATGTTTTCTTTCTCTGTTCTTCTATCATGTCAAGTATGAGTTGGCTTTTGTAAAATGCACCTTTGAAATAACAAGAATATGGCTCAAGAATGTAAGTATTTTTAGGGAGTTGTTGATGTACTTGAAACATAATCACTTTCCATCCGGATCTCTTAAAGGGGGGTATTATGTAAAATCGACAAGTTTTATATCATGTTATTATGTCATTCCCTCATTAAACACATGCCTGGAGTGTTGCCTTGGCTCATTCACATATTTTTGAGTAATCAGTAAAAACTTAGACGGCAGCCATTTTAGGTGTAGCTATGCCTCAGTCCTCCTAGGAACGCCCCCACCTCCTGGAGACGCCTCTGGACCTTTCGTCACCAGCCAAGCCACCAACCACTGCTCCTCAGCTCAGCAGAGCCCCCTCCCCGCACAGTAGTGTTGTTTAGATGCCACAGCAGTGTGCTGAAGGGGGCGTGTCGGAAAGCTTCTTAAAGAGACAGAGGCCTATTTCAAGACGTTCAGTACAGCCATTTTGAGAGAGCAATTTTATTCAAGGCAGTTATTTTAATTTACTGCCTATACAGACCAACAGAAGGTTCATCATTGTAGTATGCTATAGACTGGTGCTATGTGATTGAAAAAAGCACAATACCCCCCTTTAAGTTTTACGAGAACTAGAATGACACGAAAGTCTGAAGATGTTGGAGAACTGCAGATGTTTGTTTCTCGTCGTCCAAAAGTTGACACACAAAAAAAGAAGTCTGACATTTGATAAACCATGAAAGTCCCAATGAGATTCAGAATCTCTTTGTTGGGGGAATCCCAGCTCCAGTGGGTACCATGTTGTACCACTACAACACTCTCCCTTGGGGGTTCCCCTGTTTCAGATGGTTGGTCGTTATTATCGCAGTCTTCAGCCCTGTCCGCGGAGGAACCCCTGAACTGAAGCTCCAACAAGGACTGGATGTTCTTCTGCGGTCTTGGCCCGTCTGCAGAGGGACTCCCATCGGCCCTGGGTCTCTATAACCTCCTTCCATGGGAGTGGATCTCTCCTTCTGTGGTTCCCCCGAGGTTTCTCCTTTCTCCCACTGGGTTTTTTAGTTTTTCCTTGCCGTCTAGGAGAGTCACCACCTGCTGCCGACGCTTATGTTTGCCTGGATACTTCATTTGCCAGAACTTCACATAATCTTGTTTATTTCTTTTGTTTCACTGTTTGATATTGGGCTATACAAACCAATTGATTGATTGTTTTGCATACGTTACCTTCATTTAACTTGAAGGAAACTTATGCAGTTGTGAATACTACAAACTATACACAGAAAGGGAGAGTCACTTTAAGCTTTACTAAGGATGCCGGTATAATGATAATGGCTCTATATTTGCTTTGTGGTGAAGTGAGTCAGCCGGGGCAGGTGGGGTCTTCTCGCCCATAACGTCCTCAAACATCATAAAACCACAGGATGAGTGTAACGGAGGCGGTTTATTCTCAAATATTTGTCATGTGCACACACTGAGCAGAGGCGAAGTATCCGGATGTGTAATCGATATAAAAAGGCACTCTTTATGATAGTAACCAAGAAACTATTTAGGGTAATGTTTGCTTAGTGGTTTCAAAATGCATAACAGCCTTAATAGCTGCACAATAAGCACAAGCTTCACTATGTAAACAAACATGCCTTTCCTCATTTGAAAGCTAATAACCTTCCTGTCTGTAACAACTAGAATAAGAGCTTTGGGTCATGTTCTCTGCGTCACCATGACACTTGGTCTAGACAAGGCTGAGTAGTTTTACATGGATCTAACGCACACGGGCGTTTGTTCACAGCTGCTGGATGAAGCGGACACGACTGAGCGACACTTGAGAGGCAGAAGAAAGTCTCATTCCGTGATTCTGAAGTCTGCACCTGTCACAGAGGAAGAGGCCTGGCTGTTTTGTGCGGGAGGAGATTTTGAAACATGAGGAGGACGAGGAAGTGCGATGCTGAGAATGGGAAACATTTAGAAAAACAAGATTACTACTTGTTGTACTGTCTTAACTGTCCGTCTAGTGGATGGGTGAAGCTGCTATGAGAGCTTGGTCACGTCGGAGGAGCTCAGAGAGGAGACGCTGCTAACTCCATGTCGAGAGGAGGTGTGCCAGGCATGTCCCACTGAGAGGGGGCCTTGGAGAAGACCTATGGGACACTCTGGGTGGATTTTGGCTGGCTTGGAAACATTTTGGAAGAGCTGGAGGAAGCGTGTGTGGAGAGGGAATTCTATAGGCATCTCTGCTGAGACTCCTGCCTCCTCAGCCAATGTCCGGAAAAGCGGGAGATGATGGATGTTTGACTATAAAAATAATTAATGTTAATGTTTGGTTCTTAATTTTTAACTGCAAATATGTGTTTTATATACAGTGCCTTGCGAAAGTATTCGGCCCCCTTGAACTTTTCGACCTTTTGCCACATTTCAGGCTTCAAACATAAAGATATAAAACTGTAATTTTTTGTGAAGAATCAACAACAAGTGGGACACAATCATGAAGTGGAACGAAATTTATTGGATATTACAAACTTTTTTCATGATCGGAAGGTCAGGGGTTCGAATCCCGCCTCCTGAAGGTGCACATTGTCGTTGTGTCCTTGGGCAAGACACTTCACCCACATTGCCTCCAGTGTCTGCGTACACTGGTAGCCCCCTAGGAGAGACCAACAGGCCCGGTTTGAACCGTGAGGCCGTCCTTCCGTGGACCCACCACCTGCAGAAGGAGCCATGGGGGCCGGTGCTATGTGACCTGGGCAGCTCCAACTGCCCCCACGACCCGGCAACGGACAAGTGGAAGAAAATGGATGGATGGATGGATTACAAACTTTTTTAACAAATAAAAACTGAAAAATTGGGCGTGTAAAATTATTCAGCCCCTTTACTTTCAGTGCAGCAAACTCTCTCCAGAAGTTCAGTGAGGATCTCTGAATGATCCAATGTTGACCTAAATGACTAATGATGATAAATAGAATCCACCAGTGTGTAAGCAAGTCTCTGTATAAATGCACCTGCTCTGTGATAGTCTCAGAGGTCAGTTTAAAGCGCAGAGAGCATCATGAAGAACAAGGAACACACCAGGCAGGTCCGAGATACTGTTGTGGAGAAGTTTAAAGCCGGATTTGGATACAAAAAGATTTCCCAAGCTTTAAACATCTCAAGGAGCACTGTGCAAGCGATAATATTGAAATGGAAGGAGTATCAGATCACTGCAAATCTACAAAGACCCGGCCGTCCCTCTAAACTTTCAGCTCATACAAGGAGAAAACTGATCAGAGATGCTGCCAAGAGGCCCATGATCACTCTGGATGAACTGCAGAAATGTACAGCTGAGGTGGGAGACTCTGTCCATAGGACAACAATCAGTCGTATACTGCACAACTCGTGCCTTTATGGAAGAGTGGCAAGAAGAAAGACATTTCTTAAAGATATCCATAAAAAGTGTTGTTTAAAGTTTGCCACAAGCCACCTGGGAGACACACCAAACATGTGGAAGAAGGTGCTCTGGTCAGATGAAACCAAAATCGAACTTTTTGGCAACAATGCAAAACGTTATGTTTGGCGTAAAAGCAACACAGCTCATCACCCTGAACACACCATCCCCACTGTCAAACATGGTGGTGGCAGCATCATGGTTTGGGCCTGCTTTTCTTCAGCAGGGACAGGGAAGATGGTTAAAATTGATGGGAAGATGGATGGAGCCAAATACAGGACCATTCTGGAAGAAAACCTGATGGAGTCTGCAAAAGACCTGAGACTGGGACGGAGATTTGTCTTCCAACAAGACAATGATCCAAAACATAAAGCAAAATCTACAATGGAGTGGTTCACAAATAAACATATCCAGGTGTTAGAATGGCCAAGTCAAAGTCCAGACCTGAATCCAATCGAGAATCTGTGGAAAGAACTGAAAACTGCTGTTCACAAACGCTGTCCATCCAACTTCACTGAGCTCGAGCTGTTTTGCAAGGAGGAATGGGCAAATATTTCAGTCTCTCAATGTGCAAAACTGATAGAGACATACCCCAAGCGACTTACAGCAGTAATCGCAGCAAAAGGTGGCGCTACAAAGTATTAACTTAAGGGGGCTGAATAATTTTGCACGCCCAATTTTTCAGTTTTTTATTTGTTAAAAATGTTTGAAATATCCAATAAATTTCGTTCCACTTCATGATTGTGTCCCACTTGTTGTTGATTCTTCACAAAAAATTACAGTTTTATATCTTTATGTTTGATGCCTGAAATGTGGCAAAAGGTCGAAAAGTTCAAGGGGCCGAATACTTTCGCAAGGCACTGTATATTGATTATTGCTAATGCTGTCCTGAGTGTTATTGTGCTGTGGTGTTTTTATTAGCATTGAGTGAATGACATCTCAATAAACGTTGTGGTAAAGTCAAAATAAGTCTTTCTTTCCTTCTTTCTTTCTTCCCTCTTTCTTTCCTCTTTCTTTCTTTCCTTCTTTCTTTCTTTCCTTCTTTCTTTCTTTCCTTCTTTCTTTCTTTCCTTTCTTCCTCATTTCCTTTTTCCTTCTTTCTTTCTCTCGTTTTTACTCTTTATTGAAACAGATTCGCAGCAAAGGAGAGCAAGAGAAGGGAGGGGTTTGTGTTACCTCAGTGGAGTCTATACTGCATAATTTGTTCAGTGATAAAGATGTGTTTAACATACACATAATACTCCTTAAAGGCTATAGTGGGGTGACCAGCTGTTTACCCAGGACAGTCCCACCTTTGAGTCCTTTGTCCCATGTCCCAATAGTTTTCCCCAAAACCATGGATTTGTCCCAGGTTTATTCAATCTCGGTCCCAGTTATTCCGTTTTTTGGCCAGTTTAGTTTCCAAAAATACACACTTCACTTGAAAATGTATGTTTCTGGCAATCACAATGAGGAAAGACAATGTTGGACAATCTGGTCACCCTAAAGGCAAGTGCATAATCTATTTTCTTTAAGACTACAAATATACGTATATATGCATTTCTCGACTGCTCTTTTCACGTCTGTTTTCAGCACATTGAGCCTCTGATCCTGCAGCCGTGTCTCAGCTGTGCTCAGGCAGGTGTCCACTCTGTGTGACACAAGTTCAACTTCACACGCTGCCTCTCTTTACATTTGTTACTGCACTGAGTGTCCTGTTCCTCACCCGTCTCTCCGTCCCTAAGCTAAGACACAGTCAGATAAACGTGTGTGTGCTGGCGGTGCTTTGTGCAAATGGCACTGTCACTGTCTTATCTACAAAATTGTGGATTTCCGCTGAATTTATCCGCCACATCCTGCATCTTTGACAGCCTACTCATGCAGCTCCGGTCCCTGTATCAACCACAACAGTTGCTCGAAAATGTGCCACCCCCGCGTTCATACCCAACATCCTCTTTTTGACTTAGCTTGAGTTTTAGCTACAGTCTCGATGTAAATAAGTGCCGTTTATTTTGATCCCAAGAGAACGTGACTACACACTATTGTATGACGCAGGGTCCACTTGAGAAATCGCTTGCCATTGGTCTAGGCTGTTACACCACAAGTTTTGTTTCCTTTTTTGTGGACCAAATTATGAAAGATTAGATAGGCAGATGTCTACTTGGTGAAACAACTTCTATCTGACAAAATGAAAAACTGACACAAACAGTTGCTGGTGTATTACAGAAGACCTGGCACTGACACTGTTGTATAATACTAGTGAGCTGTTTAGTAATGCAGCACACTATGGTTAATTAAAGGTTGCATGAGTCATCGGCATCTGCCAAAATAAACAACTGAGGTATGAGAGACATATGACTCCTAAAGGCCACACTGTCCATCTTTAAAGGAGCACTATGCAACTTTTCATGTGAAAAAAAAGTTAGTGATTAGTGCATAATATTTGACCCTTCAGTGGCCCAGTGGCTGTATGGGTGATTAGCATACAGTATTTAACTACAGGATATTTCATGCACTTTTTTTCTCCTGATGTAAATATTATACAGAGCTTTGATAGCGATATATGCTAACGTTTCATTGTTACGGTTGAAATGTTATGTAATGTAAGGCAGTATATTTTTAATAAATGTCACTGTATTAATGCTTGGATGTTTTTTGTATTTAAAGTTGATTATTGGTAGTATTTTTGTCTAAGTGGAGTCTGCTAAACTTATAAATTATAGGTGGAAATAGACATGCAAAAGTTAATGTAATGAGTCTGCTAAACCTTTAAATGTTAGGTTGAAACTGACAGGAAAAAGTTAATGTAATGAGTGTGTTGAACTTTAAAATTGTAAGTTCAAATTGTCAAAAAAGTAAGTGATAAATCTACTAAAGTTTAAAAAACTACGTTGTATGAGTCCACTGAACGTGTTACTTTGGGTTGGATGTAACGTAAAACATATTAAAACATTAGCTCATCATTTATGTTGTAATAAAGTTTACAGTGTATTAAGCTTCAAGATCAATTATATTTCATTCTTTTTAGGATTTCTGGTAGGTTTTCAGAATGGAATGCATATGTACCTGTAACCATGGATCAATCAGCAGTGAAAACCTATAAAACAATTGATTCTGGAGCGTCCTACAGGCCACTGGATGGTAAATAATTGAAAGGCCAAATACGTATTAATATCAGCTTTACATACAAAGTTGCATAGTGCACCTTTAAATATTTTTCGACGTAAAGATTCAATTACTTCATCTAAGATTTCAGATTCTCATTTTTAGACGAGTCCTGACAACATTTGGGAATTTCTTTTCGTTTATTGCTGGTAGGGGAAACCCGCGCAGACACGGGGAGAAGATGCTCCCCACATGCCCCACCTGGTCCAGGAATCAAAACTTGGACCTTGCTGTGACACTAACCGCCGTGCCACCAAAATGCTCATGTAAAGATTTACACAGCAATACCGTTCACAATCACTATTACATCCCTATCTCCAAAGGTGATAAAGGCTAATGATCCAATGGGCTAATCCTGAGCTATCTCTTGTTCTTGTTGTGTTTGAGACCCTGCTAATCGTGAATGTGAAAGATAGGGGACAGGAAGTACAGCGCCGATCTTATTGTCCAGGAAGAAATCACGTGGGGACACTGTGCAATAACTTACTTAAAAAAATACTTCCAAGCATTTAATTTAATTTTAGGCTTATAATGTAACCAAACGGGAAAACGTATTATTTATATGATAATACTTACATTGGGTAACTTGCCACATCAGTACAGTGTAATGTGCTATGTAACAATCTGTGATACACTGCGTGCCCAAAGAATGAGATCAGCTGAGCATCCTGAATGACCAGGTTATTCCATCAATGGATTTGTTCTTCCCTGATGGCACGGGCATATTCCAAGATGATACTGCCAGGATTCATTGTGGGAAATGTGATTCAGGAGCATGGATTGGCCATCACAGAGGAGTCCAGATCTTAATCCCAATGAGAATCTTTGGGATGTGCTGGAGAAGGCTTTGCGCAGTGGTCACTCTCTCCCATCATTTCTTTCTTTCGTCTTTATTTTGAACATGTGAGCAACACAACGCACCTTTACAAGATTTTAGACATAAAGGCTGTTACACATCAAAAAGACAAAAGTAAACTTGTCAGTTCTCTTGAAAAAAAAGCCAAAATATACAAATGCACATGTCCAAAAAGCAGCACAGTTAATAACATACATTTCCTGTTCCTATATAGAGTTTCTCAAAATTCAAAAGAGAATAAATAAATAGTAATAATAGCAAGATAAACTTTTTTTTTAATGAAAAAGAAGGCAAACACATGAGACGAATCACTTAGAGTCTCATATTTCAACAACAAAAAATGTCTCTAAATTTCTTCTTGAACTGATTCATACTTGAGCATTGTTTTAGATCTGAGCTTAAATCATTCCATAATTTGGCACCGAAACACAAAAACCTTTCATAGTTGATTTGATATTGTAAGTTTATGGTCACCAGCACTCCTCAGGCTGTACACATTTTGTTGTGTGAGAAAAAGTTTTTGTATATTCTGCTGTACCCTAAACATTATTTGGCCTGTATGATAATGCTAATCATCAATACAAGATCTTGGTGGAAAATGAATACAACACTGGACGTTGTAGATGCTTATTGAAACAAAGCCACAGCTGTATTCAAAGGCGGTCCAAGTTTTTTTTTTTTTTTTTTTTTTTTTTTTTTTTTTTATTTACAATTGTGTATATATTTACATATGTACATTATTGACATTCGTACACATTCCGTCGTTTCATTTTTCCCACATATTGCTTGAGGCATCGACCAATATGGTTAGAGTTGGCATCACATCTTTAAGCCCCAGACAAACCATTTTCACAGGCAAAGGGCAAACAAAAACCAACAAAAAAGACAAACAGAATCAGAGAAAAACAAAACCAAAACAACAAAGACAAAAAAAATAAAATAAGACAGCATATTTAAGGTATCAGTTCTTCATAGATGTTATTTAGATGTATTGCTTTTTTGTTTGTTATGTATTTAGTAACGTCCATGTGATTTTTAACCTCAATTAGAAGTACTTTGAATATGGGTTTAGACTGTGTAAATTTAGCCTTGTGTATGTGGTATTTCCCCAATAAGATAAATAGGTTAACTATTGTTTCTATCTTTTTATTTTGGTGCGTAAAGTAAGTTATTATGTTCTCCAACGTAAAGCAGATTCTAATTCCCAGTTTTTGGGCTAAGTAGGTTTCTGTGTCTTTCCAAAACTTAGAGCTTGATGAACAGGAAAAAAAGAGGTGGGTGACATTTTCGGTGAGTGTCTGACAAAAGCTGCAATTTGAATCTATATCTGTAAACTTTGAAATGAGCTCGTTTGTTGGATAATATCTTTGTAGTATTTTGTAATGTACTTCTCTTATTTTGTTAATAATGCAGAACTGAAAGGGCAGATTCCATGCTTTTTTCCAACTAATTTTGTCAAATATAGAGTTCCAAAAGTATTTACATTTAGGTTGTATAATTTTGGAATTCTGAAAAGACATTCTGATATGTTTGTTATTACATTTCCAGCTATGCAGTTCTATACCATTTATAAAAAGTTTGTCTTCGCTTGGAAATTGTGCTCCTAAATGATCTTTCATTAAAAAACGAAGCCCATTTGGGATACTCCTAGTGACTGAGTGATATTCTTTGTAGGTTATAGGAAATTGATGTTTATTTATGAAAATCTCGTACTTTATAATTTCACCGTCGTTGTCCACCAAATCTTTTACATAGATTATGTTCCTGTTCATCCAAGTCTGAAAAAATAAAGATCGGTTGCTGTTTAGAATACATTGATTATTCCACAAGGTACACCTATGTGGGGAAAAATTATGTTTGTAGCATAATTTCCACGAGTCTAAAGCTTGTTTATAAAAGTTTGATAATTTCAATGGAAGTTTTGGAACACTATAGTTGCACTTCAATAAAAACTGTAGCCCTCCCACTTTACTGTATATATTATTTGGGATGAAATACCATATGGATAAGGGTCTTTTGATGCATTCTTGTAGCCATTTCACTTTAAATGTTTGATTTAAGTCACTGAAGTCCAACATTTCGATTCCTCCTGCGTCCTTAGGTCCAATGAGCAAGTTCCTTTTCAAATAATGGCGTTTATTTTTCCAGATAAAGTTGAAAAATAGTTTGTTTATTTCCTTGATTGTAGAGTCCCCCACACATAGAGAGAGAGCTGGGTATACAAGTCTGGAGATGCCCTCTGCTTTGGTCAACAAGACTCGACCGTATATTGATGTGTCTCTTTGTAGCCACATGTTCAAAATTTGTTGAGTTTTCTTCAGCTTAGGTTTAAAATTTTGTTGTTGCCTTTCCTCAAAGTCTGTACATATGTGAATACCAAGGTATTTAACATTATTTTTCACAGATATATTACAGATTGACTGGTCTACAGTTTTATATAAACATAATATTTCACATTTAGTTGTGTTTAAAGTTAAACCAGAGGCTTCTGAAAAATGGGTAACCAGTGATATAGCAGAGTTCACATGCTCCTTATATTTCAAGAATAAAACTGTATCGTCAGCTAATTGTGTAATTCTTATTTCACGATCAAAAATTCGGATACCTTCAATGGCAGAACTACTCCGGATATATAGAGACAATAATTCAACAGACAGCAAGAAGAGAAATGGCGCTAGGGGACACCCTTGTCTAACTGATCGGAGGACAGGGAACCTTGGGGTTGTGTTTGGATACAGCATAACGCAACTGTCAATATTTTTATAAAACATATTAATAGCTGAAATAAAGTTGGGGCCAAAATCAAAACATTCCAGGGCTTTAAAAAGAAAGTAATGTTCAACCGTATCAAAAGCTTTGTAAAAGTCAAGAAAAACCATAAGAGAGTCTGTATAAATATATTCAGAGTAGTCAATAAGGTCTAGGATCAGCCTTACATTGGAACTTATGTGTCTCTTGGCAAGGCGGTCCAAGTTAGAGCATGTGACCTTTAACTGGTGACATCATCAGTGACATCAGCTGGAGGCAGGAAGTGATCAAGAGAAATAAGATTAAACTAAAACTAGCGATTTTAAGTGTAAAACTACAACTGAATAATGTGATCATGTTGTGGCTTAAGGTGCAAGAACAAGAGGAATGACATTTGAGACGATAAAATAAGGTTTATCTGATATTTCCAAAAACAGTTAGAAATTAGTTTATCGTTACTATGACAACAGCTACAATGGAAATAGATAGGAATCGAGCTTCCCGCCTCCAGCTAAGCCCGGAATGTTTACAAACAATTAAAGGGTCTAAATTGTACATACAGTATTATATTGTCTATATTTTATTACATGTTGATCTGGGACGACCAAAATCCTACACAAGCATAATTTTGGATCCCTACTTTCTATGTTGAGTACTTGTAGGGCTCTCTCTTATTGTCACAAGCTTCACCTCCACGCCTGGTCTAAAGAGGCTGCAACACAAGGCGCATACCGTTACTCAGCACCTAATGACGTATGCGTGAATGCCACGGGACAAAGACTCGGACCATGCGGGGAAGGGAGAGTGCCCGCATTGACCCGCCGAAGGGTCAGCTGGGATCCTGGAATGAATGGAGCGCGATCTACCCCCGCCCCGTTGGACGTCCAGCGAGCGATGGGGACAAAGCCTTCGCCACCTCTCCATGGGAATCCAGCGGAGGACCGAGCCCGAGTCTGAAGGAGCTGAAAGAAAGGAGGAATTTCGGGTCATGCCTTTTCTCTCTTTCACATTCCGCGCGATGCTCCCAACAATAAACTGTGTCGAGGCCCAGGACAACAAGCTCTGTCTCTGGACACCGCAGACACGAAAAGGCCCCGAACCACCGCAAAAGCTTGAGATCCAGACCGATAACTTTGATAATTTTAGCTTTGTAACTTTTCCCATCAGTACTTGTGGTTGGTAAATAAAGCTCCTATTTAGAACAAGCATAGGCCTAAAAATAAGAGAAGCCACACTGTTTGATAACTGAACTTTAGCTAATTTTAACCTTTAAAATGTACCAGAAAAGTCCACAGAGGTGACTAGTAATACAGTAGGCTAC
This sequence comes from Neogobius melanostomus, assembly GCA_007210695.1. NCBI lineage: Eukaryota > Metazoa > Chordata > Actinopteri > Gobiiformes > Gobiidae > Neogobius > Neogobius melanostomus. The sequence goes on along the minus strand of VHKM01000223.1, from coordinate 1,930,044 downwards.
ATTTAAAGGTTGCCTGGTTAGAATTGTCTTGGTAATAACATGAAGAAAGGATGACAAAGTGCATTCTCCCTCACTATCTAATCATCAGGGTATTTCTATCCTTTAACAAATAGCTTTTCCTCCATAAGAAAAGTTTTATGAATTTGAGCGTTTTGATTTTGACACTTTAATTATTTGGGTCACATTAAAGGTTTTATAGTACGAACGAAATATGTTGTATCCTTCCTTAGCATATTGCTGCAGGTGACGTCACAGCGTTCTAAAGGCCTATAATATTATATAGAGGTCAAATTATTTTATGTTTGAGGACATTTTTGGTCTTGTACAGAGAGATCGTGGCTGATATTAATGATCATGTTTGTAATTCATACTTTTTCTGTTTAGATACGACTTGTGAAAGTGTAATGCTGTTAATAGGAAAAACTGGCTCCTCCCCCCACTGGGTCCGGTGACATCATCACATTCTAGAACCTGAAACCCAGCAATTATTAACGCAGATATTTGTGGGGAAAAACCCTGTGTTAGGGCTGGGACAATATATCGGATCGCAATACCAAGTACCAAGTATCGCAATACTTTCATTACTTGTGTTTGGAGCCATTTTTATCATGCACTCCTTTTCTTTGTTGCATTTTGTGTTAATGCACTTTTCAATCTTAACACTTTTTTATTTTTTTTTATTTAATAGGGACAGTGCATATTAATGAACATGTGTAGTTACAGTGTAAATATGCCAGATTATAGCAAACTAATTTTCATCTGCAGTCCCTAGGCAGGTGACACAGAAACAATTAAAAATTACATTTGCATTCACTTACAGGAAGGCATAAAAATATATATATATATAAGAGGCCGGATTAAAAGTGATTGCACAGTTGATCGTCTTTCATCCACTGTTTAAGGTGCAATTTGAAAGTGACCAGTGATGGACATTCACTTATGGACAGAAGCCTATTCCAATAGTGCGTCCCCTTTACAGACAACACAGTTTGACTGAAAGTGGTGCGTCTGTGTGGTACCTCGCAGTCTCCTCGAGCTGTGGCCCTAGTGCCCAGCCCACTCACAGTCTTAACTTTTATAACGTCCCGAAGTGGAGGAGGCGCTAGATTGTGTAAAACCTTGTATATCAAACATGAGCTTTTAAAATGAACAAAATGATCAAAACTGAGTAAACTAAGCTTATCTAAAACAGTGCAATGATGAAATGAATAAGGTTTATTGTCGAGGATTTTTATTGCCTTTTTAAAAAGAGATTCAATGGGTGTGAGTGTTGTTTCAACAGCAGGTGACCAGGAGGTGATGCAGTATTCTATATGTGAAGAGAGTGTGTAAAAACCTTCTAGCAGCTTTCAGGGTCATAAAAGGCCTTGTGTCTAAAATGCTGTACATTAAAATTGACTGTATGTGTGATCCTTTTGATGTGCTTTTTAAAAGTTCCACTTGAGTCCAAAGTCAAGCCTAGGTATTTAAATTCATTTACATGAGTGAACTCAATGCTAAGACATGAGACTGCTGAAGTTCAGATGGTCGCTTACCAAACATCATGCAGACAGTTTTCTTTGTGTTTAGTTGTAAAGAGACATTGACCCAGTTTTGAATTTGAGCCATGGCTGAAGTCAAGATTGGAGAAGCCTGTGAGGTTTTTGCGTGTGTAAATATAACAGTATCATCAGTATATAAATGAACATTGACTTCAATAAATGTCAAACCGCATTTGTTTTACAAACTTTGGACACATGACTTTAGGTAAACATTTACTTTTCATAGTTACTTATTGCAATATGTATTGGATCGGCCCCTAAGTGTCGTGATGCGTATTGGATCGTGGCAAAACTGGATAGTCCCAGCCCTCCTAATTATAAAGCATTTGTATCAATTTTAGGAACTTACAGGCGAGTCTTATAGCGTTTCTTTGAAAAGGAACCTGCAAATTGTGTATATACTCATCTGTATTAAGAATTTTGCCACTAATTTAATGGCTTAATCTTTGTTCTAAAAAAAAAAAAACAGGCAGAAATGTTGGCCACTTTATCCACCTTTTGCTAAAGTAATCCAGTCTTTGCACCAGTGTTAATTTCGTCGACTAAAATATTTAGTCTTAATTTTACTCAGTGATATTTTTGACGACTAAAACTGGACTAAAACTAAATTAAACATTTTTCATGAGACTAAAACTATGACTAAAATGTCCAGATATTTTAGTCGACTAAAATAAGACTAAATAAAAATGAAAAGGAGAGACTAAAATCATCCAAACTTCTATTGACAGTTTGAAAGAGCCTCAGATCATGTAAATTCACTGCCAAAGGAGCAGCTCTGAGCTTTGTTCATGTGGGAGCAGCTCCATGAAGCAGAGGACCTGATTAAATATGATTATAATGAATATTATAAATGCAAAGTGGACTAAATTTGTCTTAAATTTAGTCGACTAACTCTACTGGCAATTTTAGTCGACTAAAACTAGACTAAAATTGAAGATATTTCTTTGACTAAATCTTGACTAAAATTGAATTACATTTTCGTCAAAAGACTAAAACTAAATTAAAATATGTTGTCAAAATTAACACTGCTTTGCACATGGAGGAGGAACCCTATAAATCGACTCAGAGACCTTGCAATCTCCACACATTCGGTTTAGGAATCAAACCTGGGACCGTCTTGCTGTGGGGCAGAGCTGCTGCAACCACTGCATCTCCTTTCCCACAAACACTTTCCCACGCGCTCGTGAATAAAGCTCCCATTCAGCACCGAATAACAGCCGTGTAATACAAAAACTCCACATTTCTTTATTTTTAGAGACTTTGGTGAAAAAATAGGACGAGCTCCAAAACTTACAAAATGTTTTTTTTTTTTTACTTTTTCAGTAACAAACGTTAGACCATTTATTGATTTCCCCGTGCATGCAGTGACAACAAAAAACACAAAATGGGACGATTGAAATAATAAATAAATAACTTATAACCCAAAAACAAAACAAGTTATGTACAAAACAGCGAAAGGCAAAATGTCCGTTAGTCATATTTACAAAACACAGAAACAGCTTTGGTCACATTTCACTCTTCGTCTTTGGGTCCCATTATTAACATTAGATCGACTGCGTTCATGTGGAAATCTCAGATGGAGGGAAGACGAAATATCAAAGCAGAAAAGAGAGAACGGGTTACTTTAATGTTGGAGCTGATCGACCTGTGAGCTTGAATACTGCCATCACTTTATAAAGATATTGGCATTATGATTGTGAAGATGGGCCCTGGCCAAAACATCTGCAAAATGACCAGGGAAATTAGACCAAAGAATTATCAAAATCCCTCCATCTCTAACTAAAACCTACTCATGGGTTTCAATCTCGTGGCTTTTTCCTGTAATGGAGATCATTTGATTTTCTCTCTATTTATTCCAACAAAAGAATGGTTATATTTCAAAATGGGTTTGCACAATCTGAGAAAAACAATGTGCGCCTTAACTGAGCACATTTTCCCCAAATCTAAAAGCTTCTAGACCGGAGCTTATAGCCCACAGGCCAGAGTAACGCCTCATTTGAAAGCTAAGACCCACGAGACTGATTTATGTCACGTTGTCACCGCGTTTCTGTCACATGTTTGTCATGTTTTCGTAGTTTATTGTTGCTTTAACATCACTTTTTTGTCACTTTTTCATCGCATTTTGGCCACCTTTCTGGTAGTGTTTTCATCACTTTTTTGTTGCTTTTTCATCACTCTGTAAGTCATATTTTTTGTCGCTTTTCCATTGTGTTATTGTTGCTTTTCTGGCTCGTGTCTTTTGCCTTTTTTTTGGGTCACATTCTTGTTGCGGTTTCGTCGCCATTTTGACACTTTTTTTCAAGCTTTTAGATTTGGGTAACGCCGAACTGGAGAAAATGTGCTCGATTCAGGTGGGGGTTAAGAGATTAAACAAAAATCAAATATATATATTTTTTTGGTCAAAATAGGACTTAAAATGAGAATGGAGTGACTGTAAAACTGGCCCATGTAAAGCGCTTTGTGACCATGTCTGTGAAAGGCGCGATGCAAATAAAGTCCTTCCTTCCTAAAAAAAGGATATTTATTTTTTATTTATCGTGACATTAGAGATTGTTCTACATTTAAAGTAGGGCTGGGCGATATGGCCAAAAAATAAAATCGATTTTTTTTTTACTCAGTTTGCACGATTACCATTTTAAATCTATTTTATTGGAAATAAACTTAAAAAAGTCTCCTGATCTTTCATTATGAAGAAAACTGCTCAGAGTCCTGCTCATTTATATTTAGTTTAATAATATAGCTACAATTAGGCCCATTCAAATTTAAATTATTATTATTTATTTATTTCTGTTTTAAATATTTCTTGTCTGCTCTCAAAAGTAAAACTTCTTAATAAGCCATGGAGTTTTCAAAAGTGTTTGAGTTTTCTCATCCCCTTGAGCTCTGCTGTGATTGACAGCCATCTCCATGGAGACTTAAGGGGAAAGGGGCGGAGTTAAATGCAGCAGCAGCTCTGCCATGTTTGTCTCTGCTCTGAGTGGGAGCAGCTGTGGGGCAGGGCAGAGAGGATCAGACCGGGGCAAACTTTGTTTTAGTGGATGAAAACTCACACGCGCACAACAAAAACACAACACACGGCCTTTGTGAAGCAGCAGAGAGAGTTAGAAAGTCGCTGGGTTTTCCGCTGGAGTCATTTCCGAAAACTGTTGCTACGGAGCGTCTGACACGCTGCTAAACTGGCAGCATTGCGCACGTGAGCGGGACATGGAGCGGCGAGAGCGATTTTACCACATGGTCTGTTTTTAAAGCATGAATTAATCTAATTAATTCGATTTATCGCCCAGCCCTAATTTAAAGTATTTAAATCAAGACTTAAATGTTGGTAAAAATTCTGGCATATGTTCAATGTAAATCTCAGCTCAGATGAAAGACCTCAGTGATTTTGTGATATATTGCGTCACCACATATTGAAACCCATGAATAGGCCCGTAATGTTACAAAACATGAACGCAGCCTAGCACAGCAGCTGGTTACAGTTTGCTCTCTTCCTCCTCTAGCGGTAAATTCAACCCAGGGATGAATTTGAGGAGCCGCCGTCGAAAGCTTTTGGGTTTGTTCTTCCGCTGCAGTGAGTTGAACCCTCCTTGTTTGTCCGCCGTGTTCACAGTGGCGCTGGACGGCGGCCTCGTGTAGCTCCTCGTGCTGGCGCTGCGCGTGAGGTGGGTCTTGGCCGTAGTGAAGAGCTCGCTGGCGGGACGCAGGCGCTTCTGACTCGACCGCTTTGGTTTTGAGTTTTGCTCTGAGTCCGTGTTCTTGTGGTCGGGTTGGTACAGGCAGGTCTGGTACAGAGGGTCTTCGTCAGTGGCGGTGCTGAGGAAGCTGGCGCTGCTGCTGGTGCTGCCCGTGCCCTTGTTTCCTCTCGGGGCCGTGATGGGACTGGGGGTGCCCACACTGCCGTAGATCCCCGCAAGCTCCAGGGACTCGTATATGTCAGAGTCGCTCAACACTATACCTGTAAAACAATCACAGGCTTCATTAGATCACACAAATAGACTTTGCGTGAACGCTTGGCAGGTTGTTGCAAAATAAATGGTAAAAAAGGCTTTTATTGTATCAATGCCATTTGATTAAAACATTGCCTACGCGTTTCAGCCCCATTGGGCTTCGTCAGGGCAAGCTCCAGAGCTCTATTAGGATGCAGCTTTTCAACAGTAATAGGTGGTCACCAGTGATGCCAGTAACAAGTCACTCTAATCTGATTACTTTTTCCAGACCAGTAATCAGATTAAAGTTACTTTTCCAAGTCACTGTGAGTTACTATTCTGTCATTTTCCTTAGGAAAATATATACTTGGGTTTCGTGGAGTGACATAACGTAGACAACAATAGAAGAGGAGAAAAATGGAAATCGGTCACTATTCTATGGCAGCATTGTTGATGTTGCTGTTAAAATACAATTCCAAAAACGCGAGTATTGGCAAAATCTGTCATTAGCATTTTGCTCTGCCTCTGTCAAACAGAGTACAATACGAAAACAGGAGGCGGTGTATCGATGGATGTCACAAACAGAAGCATAAGGACCATGTGGTTTCTGTGTGATGGTAGAAATTAATGAGCATAAGAGTGGCTGAAGCTGAATCAACAACAATGCACTTTCCCGCAGTTTTTTTCCATAGTCTGGACTTTAGTACAAGCTATTCAAAATACATAATTTAATGAAATGTACAATAGGGGTGTGTGTGTGTGTGTATATATCTATCTATCTATCTATCTATCACCTGTGCACTGAAATGTGTCAATGCCCACTTGACAACCAGGAGGGTCTTCAAATGAGATCTCATGAATCAAAAAGTGTTTTATTAGACTGTACAGTATTTGGAGACTCACCGTGTACAAGGCGCTGCTCCTGCACCATCAGCGACCGATACTCGTCCCATTTCTCATGAAGAGATTGCTGAAAAACACAAAGTGGGATAGTTTGAATGAGTGAAATAGCGACAGTAACGTAGAGGTGACTTAACTCAAAAGGTTAAGCTGCAGATGTGTAGGCCCGAGAATGAAAAGGCCACGTGACAGTTTGATGGATGTTTTCTCCGAGACACAAAAGAGTAAAGCACGAATAAACATCGGGAAATAATAGTGAATGTGTTTAATGCATCAATTTGGGAAAAATGTGAAAAATGTGTGACCGCACTCTCCAGTAATGAACCACATGTTCTTGGACTGAGGAGCCAAACAGTCCAGACGTCCCACATGACACTCGAGTGGCCAATACAAGGGAAAACGAACTATGGAAAATCTGATAAAATATGAACAGATTATTATTTTTGTGAATCGAGGTTTATGGGAAAAGTGAATACACTTTCAAACATATTATTAAAAAAAAAAATCTGCAAAAGTTAAAAAAGGAGAGACATTCAACTAAAATCAATCCACCCAAATATGGCTTAATCTTCTGCTAATTTTGCAACAAAAATAAATAAAATAAAATCATGCAAGTGCAAAGAATTGCCCATTACCCAGACTGGGAACCTAATTAAGGAAATTAGAAAAAGGTTCTCAAGCCGTCATCTGTACTGGGTTTGTTTTGATGTGAAGGGGCTTCATCAGCAACTAGCAGTATTTTAGAAGAGGGCTATAGTTATACTGATGTAACAAGGGTTAACCTTGTCACTGGTTTCACTCATCCTTACACAAAAAAGTGACTGAACTCAAATAAGAAGAGCTCAAACGGTCAAAAGCTAATCATGTGTGAGGCCTGTAACGCACGTGGCTTGGGGCAGATTTATATCAATCAAAATTGCATTGGTTGGTTGGAAATATTCTATTCATTGTATATTTTAGACTTAAATGGTGGATTGGTTGGTAAATCCGGCTCATTGACACAAAATGACAGCAGTGAGGGGGTCATTTACCAAGCATTCACTCATGTGCTAAAGTATATAAGCAGCACAGTAATGAGTGTTTTTTTTAGTTACGCAGCATTCTCTCATTTAGATATCAGATTTGGGTTCCTAAAACTTTCATACAATTTCAAATTGTAATTGAGGTGCACAATACCCTCAAACAGCCATATAATATTTTTCAGCTTCCGCTCACTATTTAGCACCTGCCTTAATAAATGACCCCCTAAGTATTCATTAATGATACCCACATAAAGTAAAATACCTTTTCCAATAGCTTATATTTTTAGTGAATATCAGTGACGGCTGAAGAACCTTTGTCTATTACACAGATTTTTTTTGTGTGTTTGTATGTCTATTGTTTTCAACCAGATTTAAGTAGCATCAGTTTATAGAGGAATCATAGCAAAAATAAATAAAATGTACGTTTAAAATGAATCCCAGCTGGTGCAAAGTTTGAACCCTCTAAATCACCCGGCCCTTGTGGATTAGGAGCCGACAGCTGCGATAATCTGGGACCACTTGTCGGGAGCAGGTTTCCACTGTCTGTGCGAGAAAGCAGCTAATGTGACTGCCGTGTGCAGAAGCGAACGGCTGCTGACCCAACAACAGGTGGCGCTAAAAAGAGGACAAGAGAACAGACTGTGGCCTAAATACTGCTCAAATCAGTGCTGACAATGTACCATCAACAAGTCAAAGTAAAAACACAAGTGGTTTGCACAGATTATGAGAGTCGACATGGCAACTGCTGCCATGGCAATTTCATACGCCATCTTTGGACAGCGGGATAAAACTAAGTCCAATAAAGTAGCATAAAAATTAAATAACGTTTCAGAGGATAAAGATTGGGAAGTGAGAATGTGAAGAAAGAGAAAAGATGGACAGATTGATCGATAAAATGCTTTAGAGACAGGGGAAAACCATCTGTGTAAAGAGTCAATCCTAAAGTATGTGGACAGTTAGCAAGTAGGCTAGTCTGTTAGCCTGCTCAATGTATTTTCCCTATAGCCGTTAGCATTAGCCATCAAACATCACAAATTATGAACGATCCAGATGTTCTCAGCCGTTGTCAACCCATCAACATTTAGGTGAGATCAAAGCCTCGTTAGAAATCATTAATGAATGTACAGACCTTTGGAGGTTTCACTTAAGATACAAATTAATGTATAAAAGTGTACTCTGAGCTAAAAACTAAATCAAATGCAATAAAGTTTTTCTTCAATCAATCAAGGAAGACTGTTGCTGCTAGGAACGGTTGTCATTCTATTGCTCAAATTTACAAACTGAGAATTAGGGTAGGCAAGTTATGAATCTGTTGAGAGGAATCCTTCCAACGAGCTCAAAACCTGGTCTTTTAAGGCACCACTCAGCATAGGAACATCATCTACAAAATCAGCTGTTAGGGCAGCTGGGTGGGGGTTTGTTGATGGGGAGTTACTGCCCTCTTCAACTGACCCGCTCTACAACCTGGCTGTTTAATGCACCTCACTATGCAGGGCTTACATCATACTTCACAAATAACTCAATTAAATAAATATAAAATAATAATAATAATGATAATTAAACCCAAATTAAAATTATATTGAGGATGGTAATGACAACTGGGAAGTAGCAAGATCTCGGATTATAATATGTATTAATGTACCTTTATAACATAAAAGTAACTCTCTGTAACATTTGGCACGGGTAACAATCTGAAAGAAATTGTTTAATGATCGCATTTTTTACTTGCTTTGTACTAGACATCGTACATGAAACAAGATTGTTGTTGGAGTTGTGCTTCGTTTCAATTAATTATATAATCAGTTCAAATATTGTTTTGTAAGTTTGTAAGTTGGTCTGTGCTAATGTAGCTGCTTGAAATGTATCAAATTCACTTTGGATGATGTCTTGTTTTGTTCTTTCTGTACCATTGTGAAATGTACTTTATTGCACTGAATTTGGGGAAGGCGCTCATAAGCTTCTTGCTTCAGCCAACTCCTTTTGAGCAGAATGTATACTGCTCAAATAAACAAAACTAAAACTAAACTAAAAGTTTTGGCTTTTTGTCGGGTCGGATACACATCCAATGGCCACTAAACATCATCTTATAATATGTTAATAATAAGGAAACTGCAGAAATTATATAATTGCCATGAAAAGGACAAAACATACCTCGCCATACTTTAGTATTATGCCGACTTCCATATACATTTATATGGGAAAGGAACTGACGAAGCCGATTACATTCCTGGAAAACTTGAGAAACTCACCTTTAGATACTGCAGTCGTGCCTCCAGTTCTGCTTTCCGGATCGAGTCGCTGTAAACAGTCTCCAGTCTTTAAAAGAGAAGGGGAAAAATATAGTTCAGATAAATAAACGTTGCAAAGAGGAAGCACTTTGAAGGAAAAACTCGCAACTTGACACAAGACGCGGCAGGAATTTCACGCGACCGATTCAAAGGCTCTTTTCATACGAACTGGCTAAATCCACACGTTACAGTTTACGGGAGAAAAGTGGGTTAGGCCAAGTCATATATAGAGTTTCCATTCATATCGTGGAAGGTCTGTGAATCACATGTTGTCTGTGTGTTTAATACTTCACACCATGAGCATCAGACTCGGTAAAGAGCTGCCGTCGACTGTGTAGTGGTCAACCCCTGTTTATTTCATAGCCTTCTTCAAACGCTCAGACTGGGCTCGCTAATTTGCCTTTTTATGTTTTACAAGCAGAGCAGGAGGGAGAAGAAAGAGCGCGGTTTCAATTAGATGCCAAACGCTAAACAAATGGGGAAGTTGCAGCGACTATGGCAACACCATAATGTGACTGGAAATTGTTGCTTTGCTCAAAGTAATGGCCGACTTTGACCATCTGTGAAGGTTTGAAATGTTCGTACTCGGGCTGTAACTGATCGAAATAAGATTCAAATCTGTGGTCAGTATCAATTATCGGGTCAACAGTCATTTCTGTGGTGTTGAGATGACTAATTTGGAAAGTTTTTGTATGAAATGGTGCTGGAGTGGGAAAAATAAGTTAAAAGGTTTAGCTTTAGTCGAAGAAAAATCATGTAAATGTAATCGACTAAATCTATAATGAAGTCAGTCATTGTTACATCAATATTTTTGTATTCAAACATATTTAATCTAATGTGTTTCTTCTCTGACGTAAAACGAAGCAAAGATCTGTTCCTTTACCACTGAAGTTCACATGTTCCATCTAGTTTTTATGAGTCAGTTAAAATATCTGGAGATTTTTGTCACAGTCTTGGTCTCATTAACTACTTTTCATTTAGTTTTAGCCCAATTTGAGTCAGAGAAAGCAGCTCCCGGAGAAAGAAGCAGAATGATCTCAACTCAGGCAACGATATTTACATTGTATCCATCACTAAACGGTCTGTTTACCTGAGGCTGTTTCCGCAGGCCTTGATGAGCTGCACGATGTCCTTGTGTCGGTATCCCTCCACCGCGGACTCGTTCACAGTGGAGATGGTGTCCCCTGGAGAACGGTAAATACACGGTCACACATTTATTAATTGATACTAAAAGAATGACACATATTTCGGAACATAGCTACTTGTAGAGGTCCAAACTACAGGGTGGAGATGGGATATTTAGTCTATGTGCAGTTCTTGCCAAGATATGTTGTAATATCTATTTGATTGGGCTGCCCCAAGTAAAATACTGAGAGCACAAAAAATGATAAAGCACAGGTTTTGCTCAAAGATGGCAAATGGACTCAACTTATATAGCGCTTTCTACCTTTATCAGGCCCAAAGCGCTTTACAGTAAGGAAACAGTCACCCATTCACAGGCTGATTCCGAAACCGTTAAATTGGTAAAGAGGTCTTACGCCAAACCGGATGTGTGTCAGCGTCCGCTATGATAAGAAGCGATCGAATTGGACTGTCAGTTAGGAAGGAGTTAGGAAAAGGAGCTTCAATGCTAACTATCATAGCCACTTTAGCTTAGGGATCTCTGACGCTAACTCACTGGCGATTAGGAGCCATTTGCCATTCCATAAGCCACCGCGCCGCCAATTTTATTATGTTTTTCCTCCTTAAATGTCTTTATTTGGACACTATGTTCTTGCATATGCAATACAGTAGGTGGGAGCATGCGCGTTTGTTTGCCTGCCAATAACCTGAAGAAGAAGAACAGCTGTTGGTGATGTCACTTCCCCTTCCCCTGGGTAAGGACGGTTGAATTGGGGAAATGCTGCTGAAGCAGAAGTTCACTAACTGCATAGGGATCCAACATTGACCCCATGAAAGGTTAAGGACCAGGAGCTAGTGTTAGGACAGAGAGGCTATCATTTAAGGGTTTCGGAATCAGCCACACTCCCATTCATACACCAATGTACGCAGACACTGGTGGCAAGTAGGGTGAAGTGTCTTCCCCAAAGACACAACAACAGTGTGCATTTGCGGGAGCTGGGATTCAAACCCACGACCTTCCGATCACGAGACGACCCGCTCTACTATGTATCATAGCCATCATAAACCAAGCATTGTTAAGGTATCAACAACAAAAATGTACCTGCACCCAGCCCCAGCGGGAGGCATTTAAGGAGGGTGAAGTGTGTTGCCCGAGGACACAACAACATATCGACCAAAGAGACAGCAGCACATGTTCCACAGAAGCCAGCTCATCTCCCTTTCACAGCTAATAAAACCACACGTGCGACACAAATGTGCCGCCGTGGCAGACACTTCGTCACACGAGCCTCTAAATGAAAACATCCCACTTTAACTCTTCAAAGTCCCCGACGTTCACGACTCTTTATGGGTCGTAGCAACAAGGAGTGAAAAACCCGACATCTCAAATTAAAATCCAGTCCTTTTCCCCCTTATTTCAAAACCACAGTCAATATAAACGCTGCCCAACAAAAAAGTAAAGTCGACATCTGGATTCAACTGATATATTATTCAATTATAAAATATTAGAGCGCGTGACCTTATATTTTGTGACGGCTGTTTTGATTTTGGTCAGACAGTGTATTAATGTGGCCAAAGCGATGAAGTCACTGTGCCACATGTTTAAGGGAACAATAGACCAACCGTGACAAGAATGTAGGAAGTGAAACTCAGTGACATACGCAGATCAACAAAACAAATGAAGCGGCAAATCAACTTCTCAAAACGAACGCCGGCAGCATGTGACCGAGTTTGAAAACAAAGCAGTCAAAGTATCAGTCGAGTATCAGTATTAATACTTTTGAGTGTTTTACTTGTTTAAGTTCAACTAGAAAGACTCTTGACTCTTTCCCTGTTCCCCCAGCCACAAATCACAACACTAAAAGATAAACTGCCTTGTACAAATGTGTAAAAAAAATAAATCTTTAAAAATTTTCTACGTGCAACAAAACAGACATTGCCATAATCAAGAGAACAATTAGGAGGATAAATATTTTCACACAAATGTTACAACACTGTGCCTGTAATCTTCGTCTAAATGAATGAACAACTTTGCACGAAACGCCCACATCGGCCCACATTTATTATGTGATTGTGAACTGAAAAAGTAGATGGTAAACACTCATGTTTGGACTTCCCTGTGAGGACGGCTTTTATTGACATTTTAGGAGGCAGTTGGCAAACGGCAAACAGCGGCAGCGCTTAGTCACTCTCACTCCTCTACAGGGCTATTTTTAGTTTCTCCAAGGCTTAAAAACAAAATGAACAATTGACGAGTTTCAGATGACGTCAAAAGAGTCTAGTGACTGTAGTGTGTAATTTATACCAAGGATGGAGAGAATAATAATAGAAGTGCAGATTTTGTGGATACATAGAGTGGCATAATGGATCCTGCCTCCTATAAATGATTAAAGGGATATTTCAGGATTTTGACATAGGGCCTCATTTCCTAGTTATCCAGAGTGTTGTTGATGTCTGGAGATATTTTTTTCTTAAATTCATGCAGTTCTTATATTTGAAGAGTCTAGTGGCGCTAGGCTAGTGCAAGGCTAAAGCATTTCTATGGTATCAGTTAGCCTGCATTAAAAACAGTCTGACCCACTCCACAGTGCACCTGAGGTAAATCACTTATAACGCCAGACTAACCATATAAATGTCTGTGTTAATAGAATAATTTTAACCATTTTGCATTTAAAATAACTTGTATTTGAGCAGCATCAGCTTCGTGGCTGTAAGCTAACGCAGCGGCGGAGTGATCTGCGAGAAAATAGTCCCTCAAAATGCGGTAATTCATGTGATACAAGGTCAGTTATATTTCAAAAAATATTCTATCGACACAGACATTTATATGGTTAGTCTGGTGTTATAAGTGATTTACCTCAAGTGCACTGTGGAGTGGGTCAGACTGTTTTTAATGCAGGCTAACTGATACCATAGAAATGCTTTAGCCTTGTCCTAGCCTAGCGCCACTAAGCTCTTCAAATATAAGAACTGCATGAATTTAAGAAAAAAATATCTCCAGACATCAACAACACTCTGGATAACAAGGAAATGAGGCCCCATGTCAAAAATCCTGAAATATCCCTTTAAGTTCAACATTTGGGGCTTTTCCTTTGGATATTTGTAATGAAAATACTATAATCAATACAGGAATACTAGCCCCGGTCATGATCTGATAAAGGGACATAACCACATTTTAAAATCTGAAAAAACAGAATTAGATAATGATAAATCAAACATTAAAATAAACTACAACTAATTTAGTAATTATTATATAGAGTGTTCCAAATCTCAAACAAGAAGATTAAATAACAACTTTTGAGGAAAAAATCTTTGTCTGGAAACAAGGGCTGCACAATTGGGGGGAGGGAAAGATCCATTCTCTATAGGATTTGAAATCAAAATTCAGTTCACAGTGCACATTTTTAACTTGTTTAGGAGCAGTAACATTTGAGAGAAGACCTGAACATCTACTGAACACAGGGTAAAGCTGTTAGTAGAAGCAGCTCTCCTGAAAACCACCAATACCCACCGACTTTGAGGCCGGAGCGCTGTGCCGGGCTGTCCTCGTGCACTTTACACACAAACGTGCACATCTCCACCGTGTTCTGGTCCTGGTGATGGAGGCCGTAAGTCTGAAAAATAATTAAAAAAAACAAACGGTCAAGGACTAAAAAGGGAGGAGGCAGGACATGCACCAACAGCAGCAGCAGCAACAGTCAGTGGACACGATCAGATAAGACGTCGATGAGCTGAATTCAGGGAGAGACAGTTATGCAAATCAGGGAGAGCCGTTTATCTTCGAGTTTGACTAATGTTTGTGACCACAGCGGCAGGAAAAACGCTTGACATCCTGCTTTAAGTCCTGGATCAAGTTTAGTCTTAATTGGAACCTTTTTGGTGTAGCTCTTACATGGTTTTCTACGGTAATAAAAGATGGATTGTGGTCATTACTATTTTAAAGTTGTTTAAGTTGTTGTTTGGTAAGACCAGTCGGCAGCCATTTTTATTTTATTTTTTAATAGTAGTGGAAGGAAATTTGCTTGATTCTTCTCCAGTTGCTTGTAAACTCAGACATTTGTGGAAAAATACAAATACTGTGCATCTAATTATGAAGCATTGGCATCAATTTCATGAACTTGAAGGCTATTTTTTGTTGGCATTTCTGTGACAGTGACCCTGAAGGTTGTGAAACGTGCTCATAAACTCAACCCTGTGAAGATTTGGGATGGTAGAAATGTGTTTGGGATGAGTTTGGGCCGCAGCGAACACTTACTCACTCCCGCTTTCATTATTTGTCAATTAAATAAGTAGATTGTACAACTCCGGTACAGGATCTTTAAATCAGTTATATACCCTTACTATAACTTGAGACATTCTTCTCACTAAACTACTTAAAGGGATATTTCAGGATTTTTGACATTGGGCCTCATTTCATAGTTATCCAGAGTGTTGTTGATGTCTGGAGATATTTTTTTCTTCAATTCTTATATTTGAAGAGTCTAGTGGCGCTAGGCTAGGGCAAGGCTAAAGCATTTCTATGGTATCAGTTAGCCTGCATTAAAAACAGTCTGATCCACTCCACAGTGCACCTGAGGTAAATCACTTATAACGCCAGACTAACCATATAAATGTCTGTGTCGATAGAATAATTTTAACCAATTTGCATTTAAAATAACTTATATTTGAGCTCCCTGGCTGTAAGCTAACGCAGCGGCGGAGTGATCTGTGAGAAAATAGTCCCTCAAAATGCGGTAATTCATGTGATACAAGGTCAGTTATATTTCAAAAATTATTCTATCGACACAGACATTTATATTATTAGTCTGGTGTTATAAGTGATTTACCTCAGGTGCACTGTGGAGTGGGCCAGACTGTTTTTAATGCAGGCTAACTGATACCATAGAAATGCTTTAGCCTTGCCCTAGCCTAGCGCCACTAAGCTCTTCAAATATAAGAACTGCATGAATTTAAGAAAAACAAAAACAAAAACAAACAAAAAAACAAATCTCCAGACATCAACACCACTCTGGATAACTAGGAAATTAGGGCCTATGTCAAAAATCCTGAAATATCCCTTTAACTAGTGCAAGAATTACAAGAATTTCAGAAAATGTTTAAGGTCTAAGTACAGAGTTACCAACCTTTGAGTTCCTAACAGCGACCCATTCAAGTTGCAGTTTAGATACGATTGCGACTTATACCGGCATGACTCCACTATAGTATTTTATGTAAATCTATAACGTGTGTTTTGCTTGGTTGCCTCGGTGATACCATTTTGATCCACAGATGTCTTTCTAGTTTCGTCTTGTGTATTTCAGGGTCAGACCTAACTTCCCCTTGTCATGCGACCGAGTCTGTTAAAAATACCACAGCTTGAGAAACTTCCCCCTCGCCGAGCAGGTTAAGACGGACTGAACCAGTTACTATGGTTATCAGTCAACTTAATTACAACTTCTGAGACGACCGCCGCTCGTGGGAAAGTTGTAAGGCAAATCACGTTGTAGAAATAAGATGGTAAAATTCTTATCAAGACGTATGACAGAAGCTAACGTTAAAGCTGCCATAAAAAGTTAAAGCTGGTAATGTTTTGGGTTTCGTAAACTTGCAATATTAGTCTTGTAGCTTAATGGACTATTCTAACAAATGCCATTAAACGTGTTCAATAAACACAATGAACACATTGAGAAACGTTTGCAACTTTTTAAAAGATAAAATACTGGAGTTATTGTTCACATTAACACACTTTGACACTTCAGTGACTTAATGGAAAATGTATGCCAACAGCCACAAACATGGCGGATCTCCGTGGTAACAGTGGATAATTTCATCACAATACTTATAAGAAACACCATGTTTTTTTCTTTAAACGTCTCAAAAACACTTAAAAAAACAGTATTAAATCAACCCCAAAACAAGGATAAAATGGCCGAAAATGAAAAAGTCATAAATTCTTTATATTTGACCAGGTCAGCGGAGTTCATGGTTGCTAGGCAACGACGCAGCAGATAAACCGTCAGTTGGGCAGTTGCAAATGTCTTGCGTAAAGATATAAAAGATAAATATTTTGACAGCTAATTCATGTTTTAGTTAACTTTGCAGATGATATTTAGTCAATTGTTAGTTTTTAGCTCTATTCTTTTGCTATTTATGCTATGCTAATAGAGTTCGGGAAATTCCACAGTAACCATGGAGATCGGCCATCTTTGCAGCTGTTAGCATATATTTCCATTGACTAACATTAGCTAAAAACAGTATAAAAAGTGGAGAAAAAAGCCGTGGAACAACTCCATTAGCTGCTGAGTTACTGCTAGTAAATACATCTAACACACTGTGGTGTCCAAATGTTTTAATGTGAACAATAACTCCAATATTTTAACTTTTAAAATCTCCATTAGTTGCTGCTAATCCCATAATGCTTAGCGATATGGCATCACATTCCCAAATTCTATTCAAGTATAGTGAGTTACATGAGTAAATAGGTAGTTACCCATATTACTTTTCAGATCACCAGATCTCTGTAACAGATTGAAGCTACATTAAAACTTCAAAGCTGTGTCTGACTTTGCTCCTTTATAAGAGTGTTGGGTGGATGAAGAATCCAGAAAAGCAGTTTATACAGTCCTACAATGCTGAATAGAAAATAAGCAAAACGTGACTTAGCCTACATATTCACCATGTTTTTTCACTCTGGGACATGTTAGCAAAAAAATTAACAATAACTTGCCAATATGCTGTATTGTGAATGCTTCCCTAATAAACGCACAGCTTTTTGCCAATGAGATGTAAAATAATGACGTCTTAGTTTATTTTTGCTGACAGAGAACACTGAACTTTGTGCCAGTTTTTCTTTCACGTGGCTAGACCAAGATAATGACCATAAAGCTGGTCAAACATCAGTAATGATAAACGAGTGTCTCTCCAGTGCTACTGTATTACATGAAGGACTTCCTCCAGGCTCCAGTGGCCCTTGTTCCAGTTGCACTTCCTCCGGGCACCAGTGGACAGAGGAAGGGCGGGAACCTGCAACAGCGGCCGTAAATAAAACGGTTTCCTTCAAAAATGCTTCTGTCGTGACTCGTGGGGCATTTCCATGTGACCGGGCGGCCACGAAGAATGTTCACGCAAACGTAAAAGTTGTGAAAATGATAAGTGTAACTATTTAAGGAATGGCATCAGGGAGACAGAGGAGTCATTGTGGAGAGCTGCCTGAGGAAGAGGACACGGGGAGGTCAAATGTGCAGCGCTACTGTCTGCTGAGGCCGAGGCAGGTAACGCATGATGTGAGGAAACCACACAGACTAAAAATAAAGAGGCGAAAACAGCGGGTCACAAGACACACAGTGCTCCCCGCTAATGTAGTAGAGGTAACTTTGTGTTGTGTGCTTGATTTCATAAACTCCAAGACCCAAAAAACGAGTGCGCTGCTGTTTTTATAGAGACTTTTGGCCTACTGGAACCATCTCCATGATGATATAGACACTCAGGACAACCTATCAGGAGGTTTTTAGCCTCTGGGTGGATGTGGGAAACACACACAGACAACACTAGAAAAAAGTCATCTAGAAGTGGGCGATAATGACAAAAATTAATCTCAATACATTTGGGGTCTTTCTCGATAACAATGATGAAACTATATTTCTGCAAACACCAGCAATAGTGAAAAATGTGCTGTCAAACTTCTTAAGTTAGACACGGGGAGAACATGCAAACTCCACACAGAAAGACCCCGGGGATCAAACCCAGGACCTTCTAGCTATGAAGCACAAGCTGCACCACTTCAAGACTAATGCCCTTAGGACAAGATTTTCACACTTTAAGTAAAAAAACTTCAGTTTTATTTCTAAGCGGTTACTCAAATCAAGAACACATTTACTATTTCAAGAAAATGTTTCTCATTTCAAGAGAAACCACCACGGCGGGTGATTGTCTGTGGTCTTGTAACATTTCCTGCAATCTAAATATTTTTTGTTCCTTGACACACATTTTTAGCTAAAACCATTCCATTCATGCGACACAGAAATTGTGGATCAGATATCTATGATAGAGATATATATATATATATATATATATATATATATATATAGTTCAGGAATTATCAATCGTAGAACAGATACACAGTTCAGGGCACTGTCTAAATCGTCAACTGGACAGTGCCCTGAACTCAATCATCCCTATTTGAAAATCTCTACCAACTCTTTACTGAGTTTATGTTTATCAGGGGAGTGCCGACGTATGATAAATATGAGGCAACAGTGGCTCAGATGGTAGAGCGGCTCGTCTCATAACCGGAGAGTTGGCAGTTCGACTCCCTTGTTGTGTTGTGTCCTTGGGCAAGACACTTCTCTCACTGGAATACATGAATGTAAAGTAAAGCATTTTGAGTGCCTAATGTAGGTGGAAAAGCTCTATATAAATTGAGACCATTTAGGCATTTGGTTTGCGCTCTCAGTCGTCCAGGAGTCTTCTATTGTCGCTAAGGATTTCAAAGTGGTCAGCTGGACTGGGTTGTTTCGCCGCTCTTCTCAAAAGCTACTTCTTGCTCATCTGATTTGATTCGGTAGCAACGCTGGTCTGTATTTAAACTCTGTATTTACCATTTGATTTAATTCCTAAAGTCCCGTCATGTTGCAACCGCTGGGCAATAACCATCATCACATAATCACTACTAATTGTAAACCGAGCATTCCTAACATTCCTACACGATGCATGAGCAGGGACGGAGTTGGCGCATATTCCCTCTGACCCTGCGCGGGGATTAGCGGCGTTACAGGATTAGACAGTGGGATTACGACAGCGCTGACAGGGTTTTGTTGTGATCTTGTTAAATGAGCCTCAGGAGTCACAGACAGAGCAGCGTTAATCCCCCCTCACCTGGATCTCAAACCCAAACGTCTCGTCCTCGCTCTTCTCCAGCACCACCGCCTTCCTAAAAGAAAGATAACAATCGTCAGACGCCCATTTGCAATTAAACATCAATTCACAGGCCTTTGTTTTAATGCAGTAAAGTCACATAATGAAGCTCCATCCGTCTGTTCTTTTAAATTCTATGCAGTAAAATGCTGGGTTTAAACACACACGCCAGCCTGACCCCGAAAAAAAGGTCCCACGCTCTAATATTTCAATGGACCGCCTTTAGTGTTGGTTTCAACAGTGGTGTAGTGTTTCCACGCCGTCTATCTAGAGATGGGATTTACGGCTCTTGACTGGGAGCCGAGTCTTTGGGATCCGTTCATTTCAAAGAGCCGTTCAAACGACTGGTTCTTTCTAATAGACATTTTAATAACGCCGGCCAGATAACTCACAATATCCAAGAAGCGATCGAAAAACGTGTTTGTGAATAAAATCTTGCGCCACAACCAATAAAAAGAGGCTGCAACTGTCTGACAAATCATTTTTAGTGCATTTAAACTTTCACTTGTGTCGCCTGCTCCATTGTTGTGTTCGATCGGGAGAGTTCTGGGTAAAATTGACTGAAAAAAAAGATCCGGCTCAAATGGCTCCATCTTTATTATTTATTCATTCAAAAGTGACATTAAAATAACTGCTTAGTCAATACAGTTTGAATGAAAAGGAGCAAAGAAGAGCAATCTTATGATTTCGACCCCTTTGTTAACTTTACTTATAATTGCCACAAACCGAGTAGGCCTATCACGATATCAAATTTGAACTTTGATATATTGAGGCAGGAAAATATCGCGATAAACGATATTATTGACTGCAAGATATTGTCAACTCTAAAGCATAAAAATGACAGTAAACCCCCTAAAATACCACACAAGCTGCAATAAACATGAAATACAATGTAAACCAATTTGCTTCCGTTAGAAATCAAGTTTTATAAAGAAAAAATAGGGCGGAAATGCTAGTAAATGTACTGGCGATAAATATTGAACCCAAAATGTATTGTTTATCTGTTATTCATTGAAAGGCAATACAGTAATTATCGTGACAGCCCTGCAACCGTGTTTCAGTGGGAGAAAGTTGAGCAGAATTAAGTTCATGTTATTAGTTAAAGAGGGGGTATTATGCTTTTTTCAATCACATAGCACCAGTCTATAGCATACTACAATGATGACGTAACCTTCTGTTGGTCTGTATATGCAGTAAATTAAAATAACTGCCTTGAATAAAATTGCTCTCTCAAAATGGCTGTACTGAACATCTTGAAATAGGCCTCTGTCTCTTTAAGAAGCTTTCCGACACGCCCCCTTCAGCACACTGCTGTGGCATCTAAACAACACTACTGTGCGGGGAGGGGGCTCTGCTGAGCTGAGGAGCAGTGGTTGGTGGCTTGGCTGGTGACGAAAGGTCCAGAGGCGTCTCCAGGAGGTGGGGGCGTTCCTAGGAGGACTGAGGCATAGTTACACCTAAAATGGCTGCCGTCTAAGTTTTTACTGATTACTCAAAAATATGTGAATGAGCCAAGGCAACACTCCAGGCATGTGTTTAATGAGGGAATGACATAATAACATGATATAAAGCTTGAAAAAGTCGATTTTACATAATACCCCCCTTTAATAGTTGCGGCCCTCAAAAAATTCAGATTACTAAACTGGCCCTTTGTAAAAATCTGTTACCCACCCCTGCTATAGAGGGTTCAAACTTGTCCAATTGCCTCTACAACAGAAACAGGATGCCGTTTTGGAGAATGAGAACTTCATTGATTACATTTCAAAGGCACCAAAAGTCTTATGGCATGCATTTTTGTACTGAGAATCCCAAATGTCACTATGGGCTGTGCGGTCCTTGGGTCATCTTATCTAAATTGCATAAGCAGATGCACCGTGGCTGGACAGGACCCCCTCTGTGTCCCAAAGTCTATAGACGTCACAGCTCTGGGTCGGCAGGACAGAGGGGAGTCTGCGCATAATCCAATATGCAAGTCCCACAAGTCATGAACGAGTGACTCCGGGGTCTTTTTGTGTCCCTTTAGCCATTTAAAATGTGTTGGGTTTTTTGTACCTTTGTGGTTCGGGGGTCTGCGCCAGAGGCTTCCACTTCTGCAGTCCTCCGTTCTGTCAAAAACAAAAACACATGACGTTTTGATTGGCACAGGCCCGGGAGAACATTCGGCGTCACACGAAAACAACTCAGGGCTTTCCCCCGGCGCTGCCTCCTGGAAAACACCTCCTGCAAAAACTTCACGCCGACGACCGGTTTGTCAAGGTCTCGAAGACGCACACGTGTCTAGAGAGTTTTTGTGTTTGAGTGAAAACAAAAGTGCGCAGGAAGCGGAGTGTGGATAGTAAAACCAGAATTACGTGCCTGGCAGCTGTATTTACTCCACTCACAATGACTGCCCTCGTTTTTTATGTAATTTAAGCCTTGCCGTTTTATTTTGGTGTGATTAATAATAAGCAAAAGAACAGAGGAACAGTGTCTTTGGTTTAACTACAGAACATCTCAAAGGCTAATACTAATAAAATAGTCCTATTAAAAAGTATATGTACCTGATATTTCTCTTGGTAGTGAAATGAAACTGTATCTTGTCCTTCTACAGTAAATTATAAAAGGCACTGTACATCCAAGTGTAAAGCCTTTTTTCACCCTAGAACTAGCAGGCAAGTATATGTTGGCATTACTGTGACACTGACCCTGAAAAGTGACCCTGAACAGCAATTTCAATATTATCTTGTAGACCATTTATTGCCCGGCTTTGGTTTTGAATGAGTTTGGACAACAATTTGAAATTTACAAACAATGCAAGGAAACAGAGTGACTAAATAATCAGGTGAATGGCCTGTTTGTCCCAATGGCCGCTGGCTGCTCTGCTTTGTGACAATGGAGGCCGCCATTGCTGTAGTACCTCCATATAGCCGCTAGTCCCCCATTGGAATCCATTGCACTTTAGACGCGTTAAAAACAACTTTAATGCCCGGTGCCTAATTTTTTGGAACTGTCTATAGCTAGATATTCCTCCTGTGATTACACTGGGTTAGACACAATCAGAGGCACCGGGCTGGTTATCGTAGGATAAATTTTAGAGATCTCGTACTTAATGGAGGGTTGGGCTGTTAGCATTGGAGCTGCGCGAGCTACACGTCACGCAAGGGCCGAGTCTACAGTGAAGATCCCGCCCTTATGCCCTTATTAGGAACATGCTTCGTCAGAGCTGGGGAGGAGGAGTCTGTAAATCCGCCATGATTTCCCCCTCGAACATGGTCATTATGGTAAACGGGGAGGAGTGAGTAATGACGGTCTATTAATAATATGTCTATGGTCTGTATAATATAGACCCGCACTGTTGCCTCACAAACAAGTCCTGGTTACAATTGATCTCATTAACCCTAAAATGAATCCTCACACTGTTCATGATGGGACGTCCCTGAACAATTAAGCATAGAGTACAAACGCAAACACTAAGGCTGCACAATATATCGCCAGATCATCGTTATAGCAACAACCGTACCCAATATCACCGAGGTCTGGCATCTGACTGAGATCTACACATTTTTTAGCAACACAGTCAAAAACAAAAACGCATGTAAAGAATATGCACACGTTTTGTCATGATTTAGTTCCATTTTTGACTTGATTTAGGAACGCACTCGGTCATTGAATTGTGCAGCCCTGTATGACTGGATGCCAGGTTGTATTTCCAAATGACTACTATTAAAACCCCTAAGAAACGAGTCTAATTTTAGCCTGGACTAAGTTGGGCTCAGAAGCGCTAACTGTTGACCTATTGCGTTTTGATGGAGCTTTCCAGCAATTTGCGCCAATTCCAAGCCCCTTAAGAAAGCACAGACCTAGATGTAAACACCGGCCCCGCGCTACAATAACCCCAGTGAAGGACCGGCCCAAGTCAAGTCAACACGGGGTCAGTACCTGCGTCAACAAAAAAGGTATCTGTCCCGGCAAAATCACTCACAATCAAGCCACTCAAGCTCAATACCGTTCAGCGGGGAAATATGAAAGGCCGCTTTGTGCTGCAGTCGCTCCCGCAGTAAAATGTTGCTTTCTTTATGCCCCCCCCAACACTTCCAGAATTGTCCCAGCGCCGTCTCAATGGGGGCATTTATTCAGCAAGTACCCACACAGCCCGGCAGCAGTGGCCCAATGTCCCGTTTCTGGACTCTGTTATAATGCACTGTTGTGGCCGCTGAGGAGGTGGTGTAGGAGCGGAGTGGCTGAAATACTGAGATCAATCGTTTTGAGGCACTTTTCTCCTGGTTTAGACCTAGTTCACTCCTCCTTTAGTCTTGGTTTAGCTCTTTAACACTTTGGAGACAGTTAATATGTGCATTTCTCCTGCAGTTACTTCTTGGAAAAAGTTGTGAGATTTCCCAATCCTTCACACTGAGGTTGAGCATCTTTTTGACAACACGTTGAGCAAAGGTAATGATTCAATTCAGCCTTTTTACTTTTTTGCTCAAATGTCAAAATAAAAGCGTAGGGAATTCAATGATAGGCTTTTGCACAACAGCATATGACTTGTTGAAGGGCAGTTTGAGTGAGGCCTGACACGGCATAGAGGAGCTGGGTGGTCCACACAGCAGCGGCCATAGATCAACTGTTAATGACCCGTACGACGCTAATGGTCAGTGGTCACGCAGCGTGTAGTCAGACTGTGGACATAACTTTTCAGGCAAACGCATTGCAGCATGTTAAAAAGCTAATTCAATCATTTTAAAACAAGAGGATTTCACACAAAGGCAATCGATATTTCTATTCAGGGCTTCACCAGACCAACTTTCACTAGACAGAGCTGGATGCAGTTCTGAGACTATGCATTGCCTGTACTGGGAAATGGCTTTACTATTTGCAAAAGGAAATCCGTCCGGTCTCTAAAACCCAAATGCAAATCCCAATGCAAACTTTTAAAATTGCCCAAGGCTTGGGATGTTTCATTATGTGTTGGGAAATGAGACGACCGTCGGTGACCGCGACTGAAGACTCACCAAATACTGTAGTAGGTTCAGGCCAAATATTAGACAACATCATTATTAAGAGAAGCCACACTGCACAAAGTCCAGTTTTAGTCAAGATTTTCCCATTTTAGTTCCATTTTAATCTTGCTTTTGCTCTTGAATTAATATTTCTAAAAAAAAATTAACTAATTTTGAAGAAAGAAATTGCTTACAATGTTGTTGTTTTTTAACCTCTTAATCCCCACCTGAACCGAGCACATTTCCTCAAGCTTCACCCAAATCTAAAAGCCTCTTGAAAAAAGCTTCAAAAACAGTGAGAAAAAAAAAATGGAGGATGAAAACACAACAAAAAGTGACACAGTGACAGAAACAGTCTGGAAAAGCAACAACAACGTGACAAAACGGAACAAAAAACAAAGAAAAAGGTGATGAAAAAGCAACAACAAACAATGCTTCAAAAATGTGACAAAAAAGTTACAATTTTAGTTGTTCTTAGCTTTCAAATGAGGCATTACACTGGCCTACATGCTGTAAGCTCGAGCCAAGAAGCTTTTAGTTTTGGGTAAAACCGAACTGGAGAAAATGTGCTCGGTTAAGCTGAGGGTTAAGAGGTAAATCTAATAGGTTGTATGTACGGTGTTGAAATATCATATCGTTTTTGCGATATTCGAATCGTCAAATATCGCGATTTTATCCTCTCATATCGTGCAGCCAGAATTCAAAATTATAAAGCAGATCGATCTTCATTCATTATCCCTACTAAAAGTTCAGTATTAATTAACAAAGTAAGCTATAGCTAAACAGTCCATAGTAAAATTAAAACAGGACTATATTTTTGTATTTGTAGAATATGTTTTGAAACCGAAGAGTCCAGAAAAACGCTTTAAGTCTTCGTAACAGCTGCGAACTCCACGCGTTTAGGTCTTTTCCCCCACGGGACGAACGACACCTGACAATGCGTCGAGCTGTGGTCTTTTTCTTTTCACAAAAAAAGAAATAAAAATTCTTCACTTCCCAAACTTCTATAAAAACTACTCACCTTTTTGAAGTTCCTGGGTAGCGTCCCGCCAGAATACGCCAAAGATTTGTAATTGTACACGTCCGCGGAGCTCGGGTGCAACAGGTCCATGGTGGTGTTGGTAGTTTTGCAGCTATCGGACTTGGATGAAGGGAAATAAATGTCGTTTTCTTGAGGATTCCCTCCGCTGTCGGGTCCGCTGGAGTTGACTTTCTTCAGCCTCCTAAACGTCATGTTGGCTTCATGTACGTGCGTAAAAGTTGGCGTGGGGGAAATGATTAAATTAAACGTGCCAAATGCACTCCCGAAAAGTTTGTTTCATAGACCTCCTCCACGGATGCCCACTGAGCTGTTGTGCGTGTGAAGAGAAGTGAGGGCTTTTTCTGAATAAACTGTGGGCGGAGACGTGGCTGTGATTGACAGGATTAAGAGCCAATAAGAATGAAGGAGGGGTTTACGCATCCTTTACGTACACATCGAGGAAACAAAAAACCCATAACAAACTTCCAACTTATCTCACTTTTATAACTTCCTGTCCACTTACTCCTTTGGGCTTCTTGTTCCACACGAAATTACAATGAATTGTTTTTTTGGTTTTTTTTACACATTGATTGCTCTCTTGGCCTCAAGTTTCCCATTGTGTTTTACATCTTTGAAAAGCACTTTGGTTAACAATAGTTGGTTTTCAATGTGCTATATAAATGAACTTATGTATAACATAACTAGTAGAAAAAGTAGAAAGTACAAAAAAGTAATCCCAAATATTACTCAATTAACGGAAAAATAGGATATTTTATTGATAAAAAAATATTTGAGTAAAATATGCTATAATGTCTCACTCAGGGAGCTTAAATATTAATAACACTTAATGTAAACCTTGTGGATACAAATTAGAATATTTCCATAGTTATTACAAAAACATAGGTATGTTAAGCCTTTGCTCTGCCCGATCCCGTCAGGTCTCGGGAGATGGGAGACCGTTTATTAAGACCAGGAAGCCTGTGTGAATGTAGTGAGTGGTGGTTGGTGGTCGGAGGGGCCGATGGCACAGACTGGTCGCTTCTGTCAGTCTATCCCAGGGCAGCTGTGGCTACAATAGTAGCTTACCATGACTGGAGTGAATGAATAATGCAATGTAAAGTGTCTTTGACTGTCCAGAAAAGCGCTATATAAAACCGATGTATTATTATTTTCATTGTTGATTAATAAATATTTCTATAGGAACTATAAGCAAAAGACCTACATTGTTATTTCATATCTAGAAGCTTTCATCACTTACACATTTACTCACTATAACTTTTTTTTAGTCTATAAGTATTGACAAATCGAGTGGAGGCAAGTACTCTATAAGAAGTAGACCAGTTACAGTAAAAAGTTACTGAAATGTATGTACTCGAGTAACTCTGTGCACATCCAACTTGGCTATCTTTCTGACTAAACATGGCTCGGTCTTTTGCAATTCATATTTCCCATGACAAATGCACTTGTCTATGTTTAAAACCGACAAATTCTCAAATAACATCTACTCCATGTACTTCCTTCCTCACTATGACAGATACTAAACTTAATAAGTATCCAGGGAGGGGAAGTAAAAGTATGTCCAACAAGTCATTAGCTCTATGTAAACGGCATGTGGAATAAATGGCACGCAAATGTTTTAAGATAACATTGACATTGTTTATTTATTTTATATAATCACGTAGTCATTTCATTTCTTACAATTATGGTGAAACTCGTCAAGCACCAAACCCCAGTTAACGTCCACCAGAGAGACGCAGCAGACGGCGCCCCCTGGTGTTACAAAACCGTCCAACAACATTATTTTCAAATGACAGCATCCTGAAATAAAGGGACCAAACAGTTTTTTAATGCAGTAGTAAAACAGGCATTGTCCTAAAACATCCCCTATGTTTTTCTACAACGACGCATAAAAGCATTAAAATTAAATAAAACACTATATATTATTGGTCTCAACTACTTAGTTCAGGCTCGTAATTCCTAAGAAGAAGAAGAAGAAGAAAAGTGGCGTCAGCATCCTATTAAAATACAGCAGTCTGTTTCGCACAACCACGCACCCCCTTTGGCAATGATTGTCCTCCTATCGGCTGCGCTCATGTTATACAATGTCTTTGTCAAAATGTAAGATGGAGGGCGGCGCCAGTATTACTCTGGCCTTTACCCGAGCAGAAAATCCATAAATAATGTAACTGAAAGGGAAGACGTTGACTTTTATGCCAGTTTTAATGTGGAAAGAGGGGAAAAAAGGTCACACGCTCTAATATTTAAGATGAAAATGCCTTTAGCGTTGATTGAATGTCAAAAGATCCAGTGTTGCGTTAATTTTACCCCAAGATCTTGTATCGATGATGGGAGAGAGTGACCACAGCGCAAAGCCTTCTCCAGCACATCCCAAAGATTCTCAATGGGGCCAACGAACCACTCTTTCACAATGTGAGCCCGATGAACCCTGGCATTGTCATCTTGGAATAAACCTGTGCCGTCAGGGAAGAAGAAATCCATTGATGGAATAACCTGGTCATTCAGGAAGTCAGATGATCTCATTCTTTGGGCACTCAGTGTTGCTGAACCTACAGTGGGATGAAAATGTATGTGAACGCTTTGGAATTTCTCGCATTTCTGCCTAAATTGGTCATAAAATGTCAATGTCATGTGTGGAGGGAAAATGGAACAGCACCAACATCAAAACCCTATCCTCACTGTGAAGTATGGGGCAGGAGAATCATGGTGTGGGGCTGTTTTGTTGCCTCAGGGCCTGGACAATGTGATATCATCAATAGAAAAATTAATTCACAAGTTTATGAAGATATTTTGCAGAAAGACCTAAGACATTCACAACATGCACGGAATAAATAAGTGAACCCCTGTATTAAATATCTGGCTGATTCTTCTTTTGTAGCAATAACTGCTTTCCTGTAGTTGCAGATTAGACGCTCAAACGATCAGGAATTCATCTTGGATCGTTCCTCTTTACAAAACTGCTGCAGTTCAGCGAGATTCCTAGGTTCACTTACTTTTTCCTCCCTGTCCTGTGAATGTTTACATGTTACGGCCAATAAAATATGATCAAATGTAAATGTTTGGGTGGCATTAGTTTAAGCAGACACTGTTTATTCATTCTTATGATTTTGATGAAGGTCAGACCACATTTTATGACCAATTTAGGCAGAAATGCGAGAAATTCCAAAGCGTTCACATACATTTTCATCCCACTGTAGATCTTACCAACTGCAGCAATCCCAGATCATATCAGTAAGCTAAATCAAGGTGGTGACTCTTTTGTTGTCGGTCGTCAGGCAGTTTACATATTAGTACCAGATACTACACTACAAAAAGTAAATATCAAACATGGGTTAAATGGCTTGAATTGAGAATATTGATCTTGTTTTGAGCGGTTGTCACTCATTTAGACTTTTTTCCTGATCAAACAATGAATACTTTGCTTGTATTTCCTTGCTTTGACATTTCAGACTGGTTCTAGAATCTAAGGTAACACTGCTTGAAATAAGAAAGTAGAACTGCCAATGGAACAAGAGCAATTTTTCAAGAAATGAATCTCAAATAAAGACAAAATCTATTGAAACGAGTCAGAAACGTCTCAGAACGAGTAAAATAATCTAGTGAAAAAGCCCAACTAAATCTTAACTAGTCCAAACAACTCAAATTGAAATGATCATGCTTAAATTGAGACATTTAAACTAGGTATTTACTTTTTGCAGTGTACAATACTACCTCGATCTCAATCTACATTTTTAGTTTCAGATCGCTAAAACATAAGTCCTACTGCTGTTAAACTTTGAGAATACAGATATTATCACCTGCTTAATATCATCGCAATTTTACGAGGCCACATGAAACAAAAAACTGGCACAAAGTTCAATGTCGTCTGTATCTAGCGTCAATAAGCTGTATTATTATTCAATTGCACAAGCACTACTGTAGTAAATAGAAAGCACTTAAAGCCACAACAGGATTGATATGATCTCAACGAAAGATTATCAGCTTCAACATTTCTGGATGATATGTTCAGAGTTTTCCTTTATGAATTGTGCTTCTCTTATCCACGGGTTTCAAGGGGAGTAGAACAAGCCTGCACCATAGTGATAAACAGTTCAAAAACATCCCTCGAAATGGCTTCTCGAACAAGACAAATGGAGTACGATATGCCGCCGCCCTCCATTCGACACTTTTGATCAGATCCCGAACGCGAGCGCAGCCTTTTGTTCCCACACAAACATCTTCAAGTATTTGTAAAATGTAAAACATGTAAAATACAAATAAGTTAAGCCAAAGCCTGAGATTTCTCCCCAGTTTCCTTCAGTCCAAAGTTAAATACTGTTCGGTCAGTGCACCCTATAGCCCTATCTACAGTGCAATGTATTTCTACCACAGCTAAAAGTTGTTATTGAGAGTATAGTAAAGGCACATGAAGCTTCGCCGTTCGTCTTATAGATGATTGCTTTGCCTGCAGCTGAGGTCGCACACAGCAGGTCCATCAGGTCATCATTTTAGTCCTAGTTTAAGCCTGTTTTGGACCTTGTTTAGTCCCTTTTTTAGTGGTTGATTTTCTTGTTATCTAGAACTGGTATGTCCTTGATTAGATCTAGCTTTGTACTAATTAAACCATGTGTAGTTTTACATTACGGTGGAGAACAGTTGCCAAACATTTACTCAAGAGTCGAGCCATTTTAAAATAATAGTCAAGTAGAAATAAAGTGTAGTGATCCACATAATTAGTCAAGTAATTGCAGGGAATGATACTTAACTGCATAAAAGTCTGATTTATATGTATTTCTATGGCTAAATCTGTCTGACAAAACATAAAACTTTATAAAATGTATTATATTTCTCATTAATATACCATAAAATTAGATTAAGTATGAAATTCTTTAGAAAAAAGTTCAAGGTACTTTCTTTTTTTCATCATTGTCACAGATTTACAATGATGAAAGAGTAAAATCTGCACAAAATGTTATTCAAATAAATGTACTAAGTAAAAGGTTGGGTTTAGACCTGGTGTCAGAGACGTTATGTTAAACGTTAAACCAGGCCATTACCAGGACAAGCTTGTAAACAAACAGCAGCTAAAATCACTTCTCCACTTAATGTCTCAAAGCAAAAATGACACCGTTTAGCCAGACCATCTGAAATATCATCTCAATCTCACCAAATGCGCAAGAATAAGTGATTGCAGTACATGTTTTCTTCTGGCGGGACATCCAGAGCCCTCAGTCGTTTGGAGAATCCCTCACCCAGATGCTGACCTTTAGATCAGTCGCGGAGTTGGGAGGTGGAATTTGCTTTACATGTGTCTCACCACGTGTCCTGCCGAGTACCCAGGGACGGCTCGAGCCAATTTTGGTGCCCTTGGGCCCCCATTATTTTCACCGCAATGTGACACAGCTCCCCGGAGATGTAGAAGGACCAGGGAGGACTTGAAATCTCTAGTTTTCAACACAAAGGACTGCGAGTCTCTATCACTTTTCGTTCCAAAGTTATGTCCAAAAGTCGGCGATGTTGTAGATGGAGGGAGCGTGGATCTCATAGGGTTAAAAACTTCAATCGAATTCGGCGCTTGGGTCTAGTTCCTTTTTTGAGACCTCTGTGTACGACCTTCAGCAGTTCTAATATAAGCATCCTACAGTTTATATTGATAAGTTTGGTCATTTAGCCACGATGCAACATTAACATAGTTTCATAGTCCTATAGCGCCATGCTTCGGTTAAATGTGAAAGATACGGTATGTAAGACCTCCGTCTGAAGCATATGCTGCTGTTTCTACATCGACATTCATAGCATTTTCAGATTATTTATAAGATTAGTTTTATATACAGTACATTGAGCGCAAATAGCTGTCAGTTCTACTTGAAGAATCCTGCCCCTTTGGCCTGGGGAGCCATCAGCATGCTGGCCTGATTCTTGTGCGTGATGATGATCTGGAAAAGGAAGCAGAGATCAGTCGAAGCGGATTCATAGAAATAATGATCATGCAGCTCAGAAGTCCACATTTATACTCTATACTTTACTAATTATTTGATTTAATAAAGACACATTTTGGTGTGGTTGTTTACCGTGCACGGAGGCTGCATCCACGGCTCTCCATCTATCTGCATTGGGAGCGGCTTCTTTGTCCTGTCCACGACAAATAAACAACTCAATTAACAACTCTGCAAACACCTATGCAGAAGATTCTTTTACTGACAATTTTTCAACAGAAATCTAGTATATTTATTTAAATTTCTAAGCAGCACCTCAGCAACATTGACTGCAAAATAATATTTAAAGTAATTAATAAAAACAAATTAAGGTAGGACGGGAAAGCTTGAAAAGTTAATCTTACAAGTTTAAAATGGTATGGGCAAGGCAACTTCATTTATACAGGGTTTATACAGTGTAAGGTTTGTAACAAAAGCTCCTGACTCATGCTTTGCTCACACGCTACAGAACATGAGGACCATGTCAGTGAGATTAGCTGATAAACAATGGTCAACACCATAATCATTCTGAACATAACGTGAAGTACAGATCAAGTACAAACGGCATAGACACAAACAACTGATTCACTTGTAGGCAGTCATCCTCAAGACTAGGATAAAAGGCAACTGTCAACAGAGGTCTGGACTTCACTTCTCTCTCTCTCTCTGAAGTCACCAGCTGGTTTTACTTCTTTGTAACTAGGAACAACGGCAATAAACGCCTTATCTTTGAGACAACTTCTATCTCCAGTGTATGCTTTGGCTATATCCAAATATGTTCTCGCGTGATACAAAAGATACAACAGGCAGCAGCGGGTACATTTGAATGCTTTTTAAAGGTATGACAGCAGTGAGAAACATGATAAATTTGAAGATGATATTTTTGAGAATTGCTATTATTGTCATTGTTATTATGGTGATGATAATATATGTATAATAAATATGTGCGCTAGTAATGTATGTGTATGCATATTATATGTATACATGTCTGTATGTGTATATGTATATCTAAAACACTATGACTACCTAAACAAGTAAATCAATAGAATGGTGACCAGAATGGTAATATAAGCAATGATAAAAAATAAGAGAAAACTATAAAACTAAGTAAATACACTCAGAAATCACAAACTTTTCTATTTTCGCTCTATGTTTTTCATACTTGTAAGTTGTCTTGTAAGTCTTGTAAAAGCTTCGAATTATCAATGCTGCTAATCAATAATTGTATTTTTAATATGGGGTGGGCGCTCATAAGCTTTCTTGCTTTGGCCTACTCCTTTTGAGTTATTATTTATTTTTTCTTGGTTTTGTGTGAAAATGTAAATGTAATGATGTACACATTGTAAATAATAGCTCAAATAAATAAATCAAATCAAATCAAATGCCATTTTAATCCCCAAATACTATAATTTAATGCCAATTGCAAAAAATGCGTATATTTAATTTATTAAGATTTACAACTTTTCATCAAACAGAGGAATGAGGGGAAATTTCAATATTCAAAAGCAAATTGGACACAATGGGAAACCTTTGAGCGAAGAAATTGACGAAATTATGCAGTAAAAATGTACAGTTAATGCCAGTTTGAATCTAATTTAATGCATTTCAAATACATTTAAGGCCTGGCACAGTTCATTTAATGACTTTTAATGCCCGTTATAGTTTCATGTTGAAAAAGCAACTTAATGTGCCTTACAGTTAGGGCTGTCACGATAATTACAGTATCGACTTATTGTTCAATAACTGACAGAGATTTTTTTTGTCACATTTGTAATACTTTTATTTTTTCCCATGGGTTGTATTTCAAACAAAGCTTCACTGTCATTTTTAAGCTTTCTGCAGCATTAAAAGGTTTATCGCAACATTTTCCTGACTCAATATATTAAACTTCAAATTCTGTTATCGTGACAGACCTACTTACAGTAACACACACAAAAATGACAATTAAAAAAATAAAAAATTATATAAAATATTTTTCAGGTTAAATATGAACAGAAAATGCTCGAGTGTGAACATTGTTAAAATCAAAACGTGATTACATCTGGTCTATAGTTGGCTATTTCGTAACATTTTGGCGACGGTGAGGCCAATCTACTTTGTAAAAAAAAAAGTCATAAACATAATGGGGTAGGATTTATAAGAATTGTTCTTCTTGTCATGGAATGTATTATTGCTACTGTTGTGTTTGATGGATTCTGTTGTGGCTTTTCTTGTTGCATTACCAGGAAAAGAGAATAAATAAATAAAATGAAAAAAGAAAAAAAACTTTGAGAACATTTTTTACACTCAATTCGGAGAGAATCTCTAGAACCACACGGTCGACAGTCAGAGGAGAGTGCAGCGTTCCAAGACGCAAAACTGCATATGGTCAACAATCATTCTCTTATAAAGCAGTGAGCCTTTGGAACACTCTCCCAAATGAAATTATTTCATGCACAAATTATAGCACATTTACACGCCTGACCAAACAGTGGTTATTAAAGCAAACCTGTACGCACTGAATGACTGTGATATGAACGCTGTAAACTGTGAGTAAGTGAGTGAATGATAGAAAGTGCTTTTATGATGTGAGCTTCTATGTATTATTCTGTATATATTTTATAAACTTTTGTAAGTATAACATCAACCTGTCCAGGGACTGCGGGTGGAAATTAGCATTTTTGCTATAACCTGGCACATGACATCTCTTCTTTTATAGACTAATGTTTGTGCATTGTCCCTGATCAAATAAATAAAGTAAAAGTAAAAACAAGTTTTCAGCCTGATCAGAGTTAAAGGAATAGGCCACCGTTTTTACATACTAAAATATGTTCTTACCTTAGCTTAGACAAGTTCATTTGTACCTATCTGGTCTCCACGTGTGCCTTCCCATAACGTAAACACAGCACATTTAGCCTCTCTCTTGTCCTCTAGTCTATAGCTCCAAACGAGGTGAAGATAGAAGCTACCAAACTCTTCCACGTTTTCCCTATTTAAATATGGTTACATGAAGTGTTACACCATAAAGTATAATTACACAAAATTAAACAATGTGGATTTTCTAAGCGGATTAAAAGGGGAACTATATTGTAAGGCGTAATAATACCAGGAGTAATTCGGCATCCGCGCAGTGATATGTCCACTTTACTGTGCGGATGCCTGTGTTTACGTTATGGAAGGCACATGTGAAGACCAGACAGGTACAAATGAACTCGTCTAAGCTCAGGTAAGAACATATCTCAGTATGTAAAAACGATGGCCTGTTCCTTTAAAGGTTTGTTGATATGTAAAAACTGTGAGCTCGGACTAATTTTTTTAAGAGCCGACTGAACGTTTGTTTTGTTTCCCATATAGATGTAGATTTACTTAAATGCCACTTGTGTTCATTAGGCTCTGGGCCCTCACCTTTCGTACATATTTATTGTCCAGCTTGTTTGGGCTAAAGGGGACAATAGGAGCGCCCCAGTCGTCTCAATTAACACTAAACGCTGCATATCATTAAAATGCAAAAGCACATTAGCATCACTGTCAAAGGCGAGGTCACGTGGGCGATGGAGGTACATGCCTGAACCTGTCCGGAGTGAAAGGACAATTAACAAGTCACAGGCAGCGGTTATTAGAGTGTATCTGCAGAGAACAAAAATATCTGTCTCCGTGGGGTCTTGCTATTTATAAAACTTGATACCCCTGTAGTTTAGACCTCATTCTGAAAAAGCATCATATTTCAATCTTGCCTCAGCCGTGTTAAGCGCGTGGAACTTTATCCCTACTGCGTTATTGATGAGTACCTGATGGTGACTTGTGAGGTCTTGGCGAGCCTCACCGCGCTCTTCAGTCCAGTGTAAATCTGTCCCATCTCCATCGCTCCCTCCAAACCCACCACCTCCAGCCGACGGTCACTCAGGTCTGCACAGAAACACCACCATTAATGTCGTCGCTCGTGACAAACAGCAAAGCAAAAGGACCGTAACGCAACGCAGGTGGATGGAATTAAAATGAACGTCTAATCTTAAGACGTTCCAATTTTAGGAGAATAATCTTAATAGTAAACTTGATGTTACAATAAATCATTTACTTGTACAGTTCCAAGATGTCTACGCTTCAATATTATATAGCAACAGCGCAGATTTACTGTATGTATTTTCCAGTGGCTGCCCAGTCTCAGCAAGGACAGTGATTCACAAACTTTTAACTCCCAGTCAGACCTCATAAAATATCTGGCGCTTCCTGGACCTCCAAGGAGTTTATTATCAAAAAACAGAGGTCCTCTTTGGGACAGGAAGAGCCATTAAAATAAATTAGAAAAACCAAGGCCCTCTCTAGTGCTGTCAAACTGTCCCCATACTTTAAGGTAGGGCTGCAAGGTTTATCCTCAATATCAAATCACAATCGAGGTTTTATTTTCTTCTTCTGTCTCTGGCATTTGATTGATAGATGTTCACCGATCGAATTGTGGAACCCTGCGATCTGAGGTTCAGCTGCAACAAATAAAAAGGTCTGAATTTCCATAAAGCAGAATCTAAAATGTTTAGCCGAAACAATTCCATTGGCCCGCCAGAGAGTGACCTACTTTTGCGCCGCGTCTGGTC
Organism: Neogobius melanostomus; assembly: GCA_007210695.1. NCBI lineage: Eukaryota > Metazoa > Chordata > Actinopteri > Gobiiformes > Gobiidae > Neogobius > Neogobius melanostomus. Next base: position 1,893,816 of record VHKM01000223.1, on the reverse strand, counting down.
AACACCAACTCTCCCATTCATTCTCAATGGTAAATATGGATGCAGTACACTTTTTGGCCACCAGCGGCAAATTGGGGGCGCTGTTTCACTCGTTTCGCAAAGTTAATGAAACACAGTTGTGGTGTCTTGGTGTTTATCACAGAGCGTTGTAGCATCAACTTTCACAGTTTTCCAACTTTTATTGCAAAGGTTGTTGACATCAACAAAGGCACATGTTAAAAATTGACTTATAAATAATTGATGCTGAACTGACACTTTCAAAATGATCTAATGTGGCATTTTCTATGAGTTACCAAATGAATGAGGTAAAGTCACTGTAGGTGCTGTAGATACAGGTGTTGCTGTTGTTTGTACATTTTGCACTTCATTGCTACAATTGTTCTGTTCTACTAAAACTAGGCTTTTGCCATAGTTAACATTTGTTAACTATGTAGCATGTTATTTTCATAGATAGAATCAAATGCAAATGTATAGGCTACCAACAAATAAAATAAAGTAACTATTATTATTTGCAGTTATATGTGCTTAATGCTTCACATCGCCTTTCACATTGGGCACCCCTGGTTTAGATAGACGCTGTGATTCCATCCCGGACTTATTTTAGTCACGTGGCCGTCCCCCAGAGGCCGCTGTCCATATAAAACCAAATTTTTCTGTAAGTAAGTAAACTTTATTTGTATAGTGCGTTTCACAGACACAGAATCAAGTCACAGTAAGTGCTTCACAGTAATAAAACATAATTGTAAAACAGCATATTCAAATTGCAACGAGTGCTTTCTTCAGACAAATGGGTTTTTAGGTGTTTTTTTTTTTTAAAGGTAGCTGCTGACTCCAATTAGTTAAAGTCAAGAGGAAGTTCATTCCAAAGTCGGGGCGCTACGGCTTTGAAGGAGCGGTCTCCCCGAGTTTTAAAGCGTGTTCGTAGAACCATTAGCAGGTTCTGCCCAGACGACCTCAGGTTCCGAGTCAAACTGTAGGGCTTAAGTAGATCGGCAATGTAAGAGGGAGCCTGAAAAGTAGATTGTTGTGTATTGTTCTAATGTGGGGCAATTTAAGCAAGGATATGTTGTTTGTCGGTCTAAAAATAACATGATTTGCTGCACTCATCATATTAGCAGTTTATGCATTTAAATGTATCAAATATAAAAATTGCAAATCGAAGCGTAATCACATTTAGTCAAAATCGTGCAGCCCGACTTTAATCTCTTAACCCCCACCTGAACCGAGCACATTTTCTCCAGTTTGGCTTTACCCAAATCTAAAAGCTTCTTGAAAAAAGCGACAAAAACGGGAAGAAAACCAGGATGAAAATGCAACAAAGAGCCACAAAAAAGCGTGAAAACACCAAGGGAAAAAAACGATGACGAAAGCAACATAAAAATGACCAAAAACACGACCAAAAAAACAAGACAGTGGCTGCATCCGAAACCATTAAATTGTAGCCTCTAAGTACTAACACTAGCAACTAATCCTTAACCTTTCATGGGGTCAACTGTTAGATCTCTATGCAGTTAGTGAACTAGAGCTTCAGCAGCATTTGCCCAATTCGACCGTCCTTACCCAGGGGAAAGGGAAGTGACATCACCAACAGCTGTTTTTCTTGAGTGCAAGCCAAACAAAAGCGCATACCGCCCCCTACTGTATATTGTCCAACAACAAAATAGTGTGCAAATAAAGACATTTAAGGTGAAAAAAAGAGAATCATCCAAATGATCCTTCACATTTCCCTTTATTTTATCTCAACAGCTGTTTCATAAAGCTACAGTATGCAAATTAGCCATGTGGCTTAAGTTTCTACTAAATGAAGCAAAAGCACAAACTGCTTCATTTAGGCCATTTACTGAGGAGGCTCTTTAAAACACTGTGAATGTGCTGTGGTGACTCTAACATGTATTTTGTCACTTTTATAAAGTTTGGCTTGTGCAGAATCTTTTTATTTTTATTTTTTTTATTATTAAATGTGCACCTGTCAATCAACAGTGGTTGCGCATGAATCACTGGAGGGTGGGGGCGAGGGGGGTGGGGAGATTGGCGCAGTGGCTTATGGGATGGCACATAGCTCCTAATCGCCAGTAAGTTAGCATCAGAGGTCCCTATGCTAAAGTGGCTATGATAGTTAGCATACAGGCCACTTTCCCTAACTCCTTCCTAACTGAAAGCCCAATTCGGACGCATCTTATCATGGCGGACGCTGACGCACATCCGGTTTGGCGTAAGACCTCTTACCAATTTCACGGTTTCGGATGGAGCAAAAGAGACAAAAACACGACAAAAATGTGACAAAAACGCGCCGATAACACGACAATAAAATCATGATCAGTTTTGCTTCAGTCTTAGCTTTCAAATGAGGCGTCACTCTGGCCTCGAGGCTGTAAGCTCCAGTCGAGAAGCTTTTAGATTTGGGTACAACTGAACTGGAGAAAATGTGCTTGGTTCAGGTGTTGGTTAAGAGGTTAAGGCATGTCTAAATAAACAACCATAACCCCAACACGTTTCAGAATGCATTTAGGCCTTTAAAACTACATTTGCCAACAGAAAAAGCTACATTTAAATTAAAAGCCAGACAAAATAAACCCCAGAATGGATGGTATTTACTCTGCTTTCTGTACTTATCACCACTTGCCACAGGGGGGCATCAAACACACATCATATTGAGGCAAGTTTTTTCATGTTTGTGTTGTTGAACTTTTTAACTAATAGAAATAGCCGCACCTTGGGAAGTCACTTTCAGCACCTCCGGGTCCGTTATGACTTCCGGCTCCTCCGCGCTCGACTTTGTGTCCACTTTCTTGGTCTCTCCCCACAGGTTCGAGCCGCCGTGCATGCTGGGAATATTTAGCAAGGCGACCCCTTCCAACGAAAGGCTGGAGAGATCGAGAGGAGCGCCACAACACTGAGGGAAAACAAGCCAAACGAGAGAGGGGGACGTGAGGAGACTGCAGAACCCTGTGCTGTGGCAAAATACAATGGAGAAGCTGTTTATGACCAGGGAAACTGGACTTTGCAACTAAGACTAAGGACTACGGCCACTTTCATTCCCTTATGCTATATTTCTAATGCCACAAATGCAGAAAATCTGTGCATGTTTAATTTCTTAAGATTTGCAAATATTCCATCAAACATAAAGGGGGAAATTTAAACATTAAAAACTGGCAACTTTTGAGCCTGAAACACGTACAATGTATTGGTATTTCGTTTGTGTTAAATCAAGCAAAAAAACACAATGAAATTCAAACCTTTTATTGCAAATTATCATTGAAAATACGTTTTTCTTTATTGAAATACTGGTCAGTTTCACCTTTTTGGATCTGAAATATTTCAAAGTACCTCCGGCTTTGTGCTCGCGCACCCCTGGTTGGGAAACACTGTTTCAAACTTAATGTTTGTATGGACTTATAGACCCTTTAACTGCTGACATCATCGGTGGCATCAGCTGGAGGCAGGAAGTGATCAAGAGAAATAAGATTAAACTAAAACTAGTGATTTTAAGTGTAAAACTACAACTGAAAAATGTGGTTCTGTTGTGGCTTAAGGAGCAAGAACAAGAGGAATGACATTTGAGACGATAAAATAAGGTTTATCTGATATTTCCAAAAACAGTTTGTTTATCGTTACTATGACAACAGCTACAATGGAAATAGATAGGAATCGAGCTTCCCGCCTCCAGCTAAGCCCGGAATGTTTACAAACAATTAAAGGGTCTATACCATTAAAAAATAGAGAAATGTCAATATTTTTCAAGAAATGTAGATTCAGTGCCAGTTTGAATCCAATTTAATGCTTTATAATGACATTTAACCTCTTAACCCCCGCCTTAACCGAGCACATTTTCTGCAGTTCAGCAATACCCAAATCTAAAAGCTTCTCGACTGGAGTTTACAGCCTGTAGGCCAGTGTAATGCCTCATTGGAAATCTAAGACCGACAAAACTCAAAGATTTTTCCTCTCGTTGTTGCTGTTTTGTCGTCACTTTTTTGTTGTGCTTTTTAATCACTTTTTTGATGTGTTTGTGCCATGTGATTGTCGCGTTTTTGTAACATTCTTGTTGCAAGTTTGACGCCTTTTCTGCCCTTTTTTGTCATGTTTTTGTCACCCGTTTAGTTGCATTTTTCCATCACACAAGAAGCTTTTAGATTTGGGACAAGCTGAACTGGAGTGTGTGTTCGGTTCAGGCCTTCGTTTTGGCACAATTCATTTCAAGGCCCTCCAGGAACCAGAAATGACTGGTTTCTGGTTTCACGACTCGACGCCACAGTTTGACAAACCTGATCTTAACAACAATGGCCGTAACGTGATGATGCGGCGGCGACGAGTTCTCACCTCGATGGTTAGATTTTCTTTAAGTTTCTTGCAAGAAGCAGAAATGGTTTCGGAAGTCGCGAATTCAAAATACCACAACTTATTCTTCATTCTGCAAACAAAGAGAGGTTTCAGTTTAGACAGAGTTTGAAATAAACATCCTCTAGTGACTATTTAAATACATTTTAGAAATTTTCCAAAAACCTGTGCGAGATCTAATACAAAGAGGAGGTGCGTATCAGTCAAAGGGATTGATCTATGGAACAGTTTACATGAACAACTTAACCCATTTAGGCCTAAAACGCCTGTAAGAAATGCCTGTATAACCTATGGGCGATTTCAGAAAAGACCGCGAAAACCTGAAGTTCCAGAAAACCTGAAGTTCCAGTATTCAGCAATTGTGTCAACGCCTACTAAATGATTGAGTCTGCTCCAGCCTCTGGAGCAGATAGGAAGAAAATTCAAAAAGCATTTGAGAGCTTACACTTGTGGCTTTCCTGAGAAATTGAATTATTTAGATACAAAAAATAAAATATGTATAAGCAAAGTGAAATAAAGTATAGGAAGGGCAGAGTATCCTGCTCCAAACAGATTTCTCTAAACACAGCAAGGAAGAGGAGAAAGCCCCTCCCCTCACTGCTGCTCAGCGCTGTCAGCCAGAGGGAGAAGACACAGCTCTCCTCTCCTCTTGTCCTGCTCTTGACTTCTCAATAAAACTACTTGATGGAAAGAGCAGCTGTAGCTGGGTTGCAACCCGAAAAAGTGAATATCTCCGCAAATATTTCACCAAATTACACGAAACAAAAAGTGTTGCATTTCATTGGCTCAAAGGCCGACAATTGGTGCAAAAACACCCTTATACTCGAAAATTGACGTATATGCTTTCCCGGCCTCAATGGTAGAATTGCACAAGAGCGCCCCCGGCTTTAATGGTAGAAATGCGGCAATGCTTTCCCGGCCTAAATTAAGGGCTCCAAAACTATCTATACATTAAAAAAAAAAAAATCTACAAATTAAATATTATGGAAAACACTTGAATGAAGGTTGTCAGGAAAGAAAAATGTAATTAAAAGTGGCGGAGACATAACAGCTACTTCCATATCATTAACCTTACCTCTTCTTGTGTCATTCTCGATTCTAAGTTTAGGTTTTGTGTTTATGTGTTACCATCGTTGGTATTAGCGTAATTGTATTATGTGCTATTCTTTGGACCTAGTGACACAGCTGTAAATGGGGTTTGGCACAATAAGTCTCGACTTCAGCCTAAGCCCTTTCGGTCGAGGCATCATTTAGCACTTTAATGCATGTATATCTGTTGTATAATGTATACGAGCACTGTAAATATGTGGCATGTGTTCTAATGTAAATAAACTACTACTGTTTTTAATATAGGCCAACAGATCCTCTTAATTGGTGGGTCACTTTTCATACGTATGACAGACGAATATGCAGAAAAAGTTGGGTTATTTTATAGCTCATTGAAAGATTTTTATCGTTATATGTAATTTGCTGTTGTGTACAAGACTTAGTCGACTGTGATTATTGTTGTGCATGATGAACAAATTGGAAATGTCAAATTCCTCTTTATTTCCCACTTACTTCTTTTACTCTGAATAAAGTGTATGCAAAACAAAAAACAAAGGAAAGGACAGTAAGGAGTGAAAGACTGGGCTGGTCAGGATTTCAAATTGGCCTGGAGCGCCCTCTACTGGCTCTAGTTAGAATGTCCCGTTATACAAGCTTTTACTTTTTACTTATCTCATCATGCCAGTCAATCAAAAGCTCAAAAAGTTGATGCTGCATGATATTATGTCCCCTGTGAGCTGGTTTACATTACATTGCATTCATTTATTATACAGCACTTTAAATGACATGCAAACATGCAAAAAGCTTGTGTGTTGCAGGTTTAAATGTATAATCAGTATCTTACGCTTGCTACTTTTCCTCTCCGAGTTTTCTGCCGTGTGTCTGCAGTAATCTCGGTGATAGAGCTGCTGGAAGCTACATTTCCTTTGGGATCAATAAAGTATCTTTCTCGTCCAAGTAACTGACAAACAGCTATGCGGTTTTCTAACTCACTCAGGATTCTTTCTCTTTTTGGACCAGACAGTGAATGTTTTACTCCAGCCCTATTCTCTGCATCTCACTCCCCAGCAACTTTCAACCAATATATTCACTAATGTATTCACTCCACACTGTCCAGCCTCATCATGTTCAAGAGGTTTGGCTCCTGGACTGTGTGGAGTTTGTGTTTGTAAGACCATAGCCTGCTCAATAAGCTTGTCCTTCAGCTGGATACTCCCCCTGATTGAAATCCTGGCTCAAGATTTGGGGAAAGGTCCCTGGGTGCTGCAAAAATGCTCCTGACGTGAGGTCGACCAATATGGGTTTTTCTCAGACTGAAGCCGAATTTTGTGTGTTTTACTGTAATTGGCCGAAAAAATGCAGCAGGAGGCGCTTTCTTGAAGGTGTTGTGATTTATTCAGGACGTTTAGCAGGTTTAGCAGGTACTTCAGAGGAAGCTCATCATCATCTATCTCTCATGTTTCCAAAATTATAATCAAAAGTCTGCAACACGAAATATATATAAAATAGGTGTGCAAACTTAACACCGATTTTCACCGCAATGTTTCTCAGCTCCTATGAGGCCTAGGAAGTTGTCATTTTGGTTCTGGAGATATCGGCCTTTTAGCAGCATAATATCGGCTGATATTGTAAAATACCCAAATATCGGTCGACCTCTACACCTGACGTGAGGTTGTCCCAGCTGCATTGAAGATTGGGTCAAAGGAGGACAACTTTTCCAATCAATGGGTACAACAAAACAGGCTATATCCTCATCTCAATCTGAATAATCTCCAAAACATCAACATTCCTCCTCCTGGAACCGCCACCTTAACATGGTGGAGGGGTTTGAGCGCCCGAATGATCCTGGAGCTCTGTTGTCGGGGGCTTCGTGCCCCTGGTAGGGTCTCCCATGGCAAACAGGTCCTAGGTGACGGGTCAGACAAAGAACGGTTCAGAAGCCCCTTATGAGAGACCAACAGGCCCGGTTAGAACCATGAGGCCTTCCCTTCTGTGGATCCACCACCTGCAGGAGGAGCCATAGGGGCTGGTGCAATGTGATTTGGGCAGCTCCAAACGGACAAGTGGAAGAAAATGGATGGATGGACATCAGCATTCCCAGATCTGAGTCTTGTTTTCTCCTCAGAGCCATTGTCTACACAGTCAACAAAGTCTACAGTCAAGCTGCACTAGCCTTTAAATCCTGTTTTTAAGCTGTGGAAGTCGGAGGAAGTGTTTTGTTGTTTCTTCCTACAATAACTCCTGCACATTCCGATTGTGCATGCACATTAATCTCATGCATGTTTCAGCATGTGTACTGCTTCATCCGAAAGCCATTGAAACAGATTTACTGTAGACTCTCTGTACCATGTTTAAATAATGACAGGGTGTGTGTGTTTTCACAATGTAACGTTTTACAATATAATGGTGGGAAAAGACATTTACTCTACTGGGAGAAAACTGATCATTTAGCCCAGCTTTAAAACACAAAGTTTAAAAGATGGCCGCACCTGCTGTTAAACTTCTGCGGATGCTTCTCCCTCATGGTGTGAAAGCGATGTGCGATGGAGGCGTCCTGTAAAACGCAGAAAGAAGGAAAGAGATGTTTAATATCTAACAGAGTGCTCTCGGGTTTCAGATCCGTCTCGGTTTAGACTGACCACGCCGATGGAGAAGTAGTTGTTGATGATTTCGTAGGGCACCGGGTCGCCCTCCTCCTGCGTCTCGTCCGTGATCACCTGCACGTTCCAGCGGTCCATCTTCACCTCGGAGCTCAACTCGATGTCTTTCATAATGCGGCACAAATCCTCCCCATCGTAACCTAACGAGTAATAATATAGTTTTACTTAAAGCATCGGTCTTATGTCATACTTTTGGTATCACTTAAGCAGTCTTTCACACTGCCTGGCCAAAAATAAAATTGGCCCAAAAAAGGTCACATGCTCCAATATTTGGTTGGACCGCCTTTAGTTTTGACCTGAACCACTCTTTCATTGTCATTGTTATTTTTCCATTGTCATCTTGGATTATGCCAGTGCCGTCAGGATGCTCAGCTGATCTCATTCTTTAGACTCATAGTGTTGTTGAACCTAGACCTGACCGACTGCAGCGACCCCAGATCAGAACAGTTAGTTAAATCCAGGAGGCGACTTACTTTTTTGGTCAAGCAGTGTATTTGACTATTCACAACTTATTCCGCCCCGCCCACTTTGCCTCTTTTTGCCTTGTCTTGACACTTCTGGTAGCGCACGAAGCCCGTTCATTAAGTGGAGAACATCCGGAATAAGGTGAATAGCCAAACACCCAATAAACAAAATAAAACTCAAGCAATAATTTCATTAAAAGGTGTAATTGGTCAAAAAATACCCAGAAAATAAACAAACAAAAATAACTAATGCGTCTTTACTGTGAGCGGTCTGTATCAGCATGTTCTACTGTATCTGAGCATAAGTTGCAGAACGGGATTGTGAGACAATAAATCTCAGCTTACTTGAAATAAGATTGTTGTCCAAGTGCAAAAAATGTGCCCACTTGCACATTTCTTCGACTTACTTACTCAAATCAGGGCTGGCAAGGTTTATCGATATCGAAACGCAATCAAGGTTTCGACTACTGCAATAACCTAACCTCAAGAGGCTGAGGGTTTTTTTTCCTTCTGTCTCTGGCATTTCAATAGATGTTCACAGATCAGAATTGTGGAGCTTTGCGATCTCGGGTTCAGCTGCAACAGATAAAAGCAGATTCTAAAGTGTTTAGACAGACGCTGTGATTCCATCCCAGACTTATTTTAGTCACGTGGCCGTCCCGTCTCAGTCTGAATGTCGGGGTAACTCCTCCAAAAGAGGGCGCTGTCCACATAAAAGCAAATATTTTTGAAAGTAGACTGTTGTGTATTGTTCTAATGCGGGGCAATTTGAACAACAATATGCTGTTTGAGTAAAGTTTAAAGGGGGGTATTATGTAAAATCGACTTTTTCAAGCTTTATATCATGTTATTATGTCATTCCCTCATTAAACACATGCCTGGAGTGTTGCCTTGGCTCATTCACATATTTTTAAGTAATCAGTAAAAACTTAGACGGCAGCCATTTTAGGTGTAGCTATGCCTCCGTCCTCCTAGGAACGCCCCCACCTCCTGGAGACGCCTCTGGACCTTTCGTCACCCGCCAAGCCACCAACCACTGCTCCTCAGCTCAGCAGAGCCCCCTCCCCGCACAGTAGTGTTGTTTAGATGCCACAGCAGTGTGCTGAAGGGGGCGTGTCAGAAAGCTTCTTAAAGAGACAGAGGCCTATTTCAAGACGTTCAGTACAGCCATTTTGAGAGAGCAATTTTATTCAAGGCAGTTATTTTAATTTACTGCATATACAGACCAACAGAAGGTTACGTCATCATTGTAGTATGCTATAGACTGGTGCTATGTGATTGAAAAAAGCATAATACCCCCTCTTTAAAAGTAACTTCCTTCACTCATCATTTCAGCAGTTTATGCATTTAACACAGTTCTGTTTCATTTAGATACGCTGTGGAGCAAGGGAAACTGGGGGCACTCTTCTGACTCCTTTGGACAATTTTTGAGTTGGGGCTTTATTTTGTGTATGGGGGGTGTTTATTTTAACGCAAAAACTGAATCCTCTGAGTGTTTTGGTTTGTTCCATTTTCTTATGTCATCTGTACAAAGGGTTTATGCCTAGAAACGTACGTCCTTGTGATGGTTTTGACATTTTAAAAGGAAATTCACCGACTGTACAGGGAGATCAGGAATGCTCTAATTAAGTAATGCCTAAATCTGGCAGTAGCTATGGCTCTTTTATGGCAGTTTTAGAGATGATAACACGGTCAAACAGCTTTATAACATTAAAACAAAAAGCACATGTCCCCTTGTATAGATGGTTCACAGATTAGAGCATTTAGAAAAGCAGCTAAAGCAGTGAAGCAACAACCACACTATTTTTATTACCTCCTCCCCATCTGAGACATCGTGCAAGGTCATTTCCTGTGCCCAGAGGAAGTACAGCGACAGGAGGCCGCACCAGAAGATTAGCCTTGTCTGTTTGAAAAATAAACATCATATCACTATGGGTTTTTTTACCACAGAAATCAAGGCACGTTCTTTGGAAGAACAGCACAGCAATAGACGTCATTCTAAATCGAAACTGTGACTCAGTATGAAGACAGTCATCATCCTTAGTTCCATCCAATTAACGTGCTATTACTGTGCCATTTCGTAAAGTGCCGTTTCTCATGTTGCTCACCAATGGCGTCTAAAATCCACCCCACGGTGCCGTCTCCACCGCACACCAATATCCTGTAGTCCTGCAGATCTCTGAACAAACTCAAGCTGTGAGAAAGAAACAGAATGAATCAGGCGGTTTTTAACTAACAACAACAAAGAGGCACTGTTTAATCTCAAAAATGATATTCAAGTAAACGAGGGGCATCCAAATGGTTTCATTGAGCGTGACATCCTGAAAACTATTGAGAATCAATGCTTGTTGAAATCACATTTGGCTGGTCCCTCTGTTTATGAACTCTGTGAATGATTAAAAGTGGTGCATCTGAGAGGTTTTATGGGGTCCCTTCAGCAACACACATTTATTAACATTATGATGATATAAAATGATGTGCATTTTTAGGCATTTAACCACTGCAGTCTTCACTTTACTGCGCGGACGTCGAAGTGCTCCAAAGGTGTGATTACGCCTTACAATATAGTTCCCCTTTTTATCCGCTTAGAAAATCAACATGTTTAATTTTGTGCAACTATACTTGGATCGTGTAACCGTATTTAAATAGGGGGAACGTGGAAGAGCTCGGTCGCTTCTAACTTCACCCCCGTTTGGCCCCATAGAGGAGAGGAGGAGGAGAGTCTAAATGCTAACAACATGTGCGGTACTTTTGCGTGACTGAGCGCACGCGCAAAGGTACGCATCAACTCGTCTAAGCTCAGGTAAGAACATATCTCAGTATGGAAAAACTGAGGCCTGTTCCTTTAACCCCCACCTTCACCAATTGCATTTTCTCCAGTTCAGCTTTACCCAGCTTTAGGTTAAAGGAATAGGCCACCGTTTTTACATACCGAGATATGTTCTTATACCTTAGCTTTGACGAGTTCATTTGTACCTGTCTGGTCTCCACGTGTGCCTTCCATAACGTAAACACAGTGATATCTTCACTTTACTGTGCGGATGCCGAATTACTCCTGGTATTATTACGCCTTACAATATAGTTCCCCTTTTAATCCGCTTAGAAAATCCACATTGTTTAATTTTGTGTAATTATACTTTATAGTGTAACACTTCATGTAACCATATTTAAATCGGGAAAACGTGGAAGAGTTTGGTAGCTTCTATCTTCACCTCGTTTGGAGCTATAGAGGAGAAGAGAGAGGCTAAATGCTAACACCGTCTGTGCTGTGTTTACGTTACTGAAGGCACACGTGAAGACCAGACAGGTACAAATGAACTCGTCTAAGCTAAGGTAAGAACATATCTCAGTATGTAAAAACGGTGGCCTATTCCTTTAAGGTCTATAAGCCAGTGTAACGCCTCATTTGAAAGCTAAGACCTACAAAACAGAGCTTAAACTTTTTTGTTGCGATGTCGCCACGTTTGTGTCAAATATTTAAAGCGTTTTTGTCACTTTTTCACCACTTTTTTTTTAAATCTAATTTTTGTTGCTTTCTGGCTTTTTTGTTGTGTTTTTGTCACTTTTTTATTTTGTTATCGTTGCTTTTCCGGCGCGTTTTCATCTCTATTTCGACGCTTTTTTCCCCAAGAAGCTTTTAGATTTAGGTAAAGCCGAACTGGAAAAAATGTGCTTGGTTCAGGTGAGAGCCTAAAACCAAAAAACTGGACTTTTACAATCAATCACGATTAAGATTTTCTCACATTCGCATTTCTTTTTATTCAGGCTTTAGTCATTTCACTGCATTATTGATTACATGAAGATCAGCATTGAAGCGTTTCCTACTTTGGCCCAAAATCACACACGCAAAGGTCATAAAACATTCCAATCTGGAAAGTAATGCCTCGAATTCAACAAATCTATGCATTTATCATTTCAAAACATTTGGAAACATTAGACTGAGCAGAGAAAATGAGTAATATATAGACGTTCCACAAATTGGGCAAAGCAATTAAATAATGACAAACATGCATTGGACCAAACTGTTTGTATTCTTTATGACTATGTGGCTTAAAAGATTAATCACTTTGGCACATAATAATTTGACATTCTCTATGTAAATCTAACTTTATTGGAAAAGTGGGACATTATACATAGGTGTGGGACAGGGGGACAAAGGTGGTCACCCTACTCTGATCACTAGCACAACTATTCCTTTCTTCTTCCTTTGAGTATAAATGGTTTTGTATTTAAAAATCCCTCATAGTTTATTAAACAAATAACTGGCGCAGAAGTAGACAGTACCTACCCTGGTCCCGGGCCTCCATTTGAGAGGTTGTAAACTTGACGTGGATTTAATAAATACTGGAATTTCCGTAAGACTCTGAAAAAAAAAAAAACACACATAAAAAACTTGCTATGAAACGCATTTCCCTTTGTTTACGCATACTGTACCTTTCGCCCTGCTTTCCTCCGCTCTTCGGGTTCACAAACACTAACAGAGGGTGAGTGTTGGGCACGGGGCTGATCTGTGGAAACAGTTCATGTCATCAATCAATTTAGTCATCACCGTATCACTACTTTAATGTTGAGAGAGTCATTTAATTTCCCTCTTTTAAATATGCATCAGTGGTCAGGGTGTGGTTTGCGTTCTGCTTCAGGCCCAATAGCAGATCGAGTCTTGTGGGTTAATCCTGGTTTAAAAGAACTTTAGCCCTACATTATATCTGATTCAGTCCATGTTGAGACCTGGGATGGACCTGTTCTAGACCTGCTTTAGATCTGGAAGTTCTTGGAAATACCTTTTTTTTTGGAGTGAAAATTGTGTTGTGCCATATCAAAAAGAACTTTCAGTGGCATAACTTATATATTTATTTGGTTTATTTGCTGGGGTGAGATACAAAAAAACAAACAACTGTAACAGAAGTCTGATGTCTTTGAAAAAGGTTCATGCTGTCTCCTTTGAAGAAACTACTGAAGCTGGTTCTTTTAATAAGACAGAAGGTTTGTTTACATGCTTTACTAGCTTCGATCACTTCCTGTGATCTTCCTCAGAAGTGTCACCTGGTGGAGAAAGTGACGTGTCGTAGACAGCTTACATGGCTTTCCCAGTCAGCAGGGAGAGCTTGCGTCCCCTACTGGCTGACACCTTCTCCAGGACGGGATATGTTTATTCCCAAGATGGGAAAGGCCAGTCGCTCCATGATTAGCCAGTCGACATTATCAGCCAATGACAAGTGGAGCTCCAACGACGTCACATCCACAAGACAACGTTAGCTTAAACTAATCCAAACTAACCGTATGCCTGACCCTAATCCTAAACTTAAGGATAGTGAAGTTTTACAAACTACAAATCTGACCAATCAGGGAGTCGATCTGCAAATGTGGCCTTTCCCATGATGGGAAAAAAAATAAAATAAAATTGCCTCCAGGACAGCGTCCCAGGTGTGGGATAAGGTGTACGCTCCATCGTCCTGGTTTATAGATGCTGTTGCACGTTTTCCTGATCTCGATGGCCTCGATACGTCACTTTCACCACCAGGTGACGCTTCTGAGGAAGATCACAGGAAGTGATCCAAACTAGTAAAGCAGGTAAACAAACCGTCTGTCTTATTGAAAAAAACATCTTCAATAAGAAATCCTATTGAAGCGTTATAGTGCTGCTTATAGCAGAAGCTAATTGGCAGCACTTGTCCCTTGAGGGGCTTTGATAGACAGTTAAAAGTACAAGAGCTGTTAAAAAAGGATGAGGGGGCAATGACATTTACAGACAATGACATAGAACAAAAACAAAAGACAGAGACACTACTTTGGCTTCATTTAATTCAAATGACTGTACATAAAAATAGTCCAGTAAATCAATAGTTTGTTTCATTTACCCCTTGGGCTTTTCATTTGTGCTCCGAGTTCACTTTACCTCACTGTGTAGATTAGAAGAAGTGGTCAATCAAAATTCCTATTTATTAGTGAAAATACGTGTGTTGATCAAAATATTATTCATCTTTCTCTCCTTATACTCAAACACAATTCAGTGTAATCTTCTTTTTATGATCTGAAATAATAGAACCCCCACTGTCACCCTTTCCTATCCAAGTGCGAATTGATTAACAGCGAAACTAATAGCAAAATAATAGCCCTAATTATTTTGCAGCTCTGAAATCAACATTCCTGCGGCGTACTTTACCTGCAGCACTTGTCCGTCTGGAGTAGTGTTGAGCTCACTGTCGTCTCCTGTTCCTGCGCAGCCATTATTTGCCCTTTCCTTTTTGAAAACAGGGCAAAACCAAACAAAGTAAGTCATAGGCAAACTACGACTGACTGTGATGGAGTTGTTATTTCAGGGAATGGAAAATACACGAGCTGCAGCCGTGGTAGGAGGAAAACAGCCCATAGCAGATGTGTACAATACATACAGTAATAGATTGCACTGTGAATGTGTACGAGGTGTTTTTGGCTGTACCTTTATTACAGGATATATGGCCCAGGGAGGCAGGATATGGTCCCGGAGTGGCCCACAGCTGCACACTTTAGGATCGAGCTCGGCGCATTCGTCATGACGCTGAAAATATAGGAATAAAGTAAGGCTACATCAAAACATGACATTTAACACAGTGCAAAACGGCTACAATTTGTTTTGAAACCTAAAATAAGGCAATATATGCATGGAAAATATATACACTTATTACTCAGTTGAGTTTAAATGACACAAAACACCAGCGGGTACGTTAACATTGATGAAGGAAAATGTTTTATTAAAAAGTGAGTTTAGCATAATCATATAAGGCAGAGCTCCAGACTCGTCCATCTAAAAATGTGACATCTTTGGAGGCTAAAATTTTGATCCAGGGACAGCATTAAAGGAGATGACTTGGTTGTTTCACCTAATAAATGATATACATTTAAAAGAAATGGTCTTTTATGGAATAAATTAACATTACTGTTCTGTTTCTGGTTCTAGATGACAAATATTTTAGTACAAGTAAAATGAAAAAAAAGTATCGTTCAGGTATTGATATCAAAAACCAAATATATCGTTAAAGTATTGAAAAACTGGTATTGAAATAATTGTCGGATCCTGGTCAATGGTCATATCAGTAACATAAAGCCAAGGGTAGTTCTTCCATATAGTAATAATATTTCTGGGTTTCACTTTATTTTACAGTACCTTGATACATTGTACCTAACTAAATTTAGTACAATGTAATGTGCTCTGTAACAATCTGTAATAACTCGTACATATGGGTTAGATACACAATGGAATAACTTGTATTAGTACTTTGCAGGTACATAATGTAATAGGACACGAGACCCTTAGGGCTTAAAGGGACTATACAGAGTTTAAAAATGTTCATCATCCCCCTACACGTTCCAGCCATGTCCTAAGGCGTAGAATGAGCCCAGACCTGTTCACCACAACTTCCTCTAAAATCCTGCACTGTCACTCAAAAGGTTGCGACAGTGCAGTGCTCGTGTTGGTTTATCAGGCTCGAGCTTAATATAGAGATTCCAGTTACGCATAAGACCTGAGGTGGCAGTAGTGAGCATAAAATGACCAACTTGCATCTAGTCTCTTTAAGGTTAGGGTTAGAGTTATGTGTTATTACATTATGTACCTACAAACTACAAATGCATATTATTCCATTGTGTATCTAACCCATAGGTACGAGTTATTACACATTGTTACAGAGCACATTACATTTAACTAATAAAGTGTTAGCTATTTCTGTATCTATGAGAGAGTAGTAGCCTAAAATAATAATGCAGACTTCTGTATATTCTGAAGTCCATTGTTATATTATATTCATAGCTTGCAACGTACTGATGATAATTGTGATAGCAAACAGCATAGATGGTGAATGCACTGAACTCAGATGCAAAGCTAAATTATGTCCAGAGGCAGGTATTAAATAACTTTTTAATGTACTGTATTATTTCTGAAGGAACATTTTTCTAAGGTGTATTTTTAGGAAATTACTTTTACACTTTTCCAGCCAAATTACATCAATACTCTATCTTCTATCAGACCTTTACAGTCAAATAGTTACTCATTATGACATTCTTTTGGTCACTACTCTTTTGCCTTTACTTCTACTTGAGCAAAACTGTTTTAAAGTAACATTACTCTGGCTTGAGTAAATGTTTTGGCTACTCTACCCACCTCTGATTATATCCTGGTGCACCTAAATGAGAAACAACCAACCCAAAATGTCCGTCTGGAGTCCTGTTAAGGCTCAAAAAGCATCTAGGAAAATACGTGTCACTTGTACTTTTATGTAAAGATGACTCACTGCAGGTGATATACAGGAAGGTTAAAATAGAGCCTCACCATGGTGTGGCACCAGACGCAGTGTTTGCCCGTTAAACCGTGTAAGCTCTTGATTTTCTTCTGGCATTTATCACACTTCTTCGAATCGCAGTTCCCACTCACCCAGTCATGTGTTGGAACCTGGAGTGTAGGAAGATTTTAGACACGGACACCCAAATAACAGCACATAAGCCGGAGTCAGAGGATACAGTGCAAAAAGGACAAATTACATAAGCTGAATGACAAGTTAGTTCAACGACGTTTTTTATCTCTGCTTTGGTATTTTATGTTTTATAACTTTAAAAAAAAAGAATAGCAGGGAAAAGTAATTAATACAAACAGTAGAGGGGAGTGAAGCAGGGGCATCACCTCATGACATCATCAAGTGGTGGGCAAGCGCTCTTATGAAGGAATGTGCATGATTACAGACACAAACTAACAAGAAGGGGCGACATCATACCACAATTAGCCAAAAAAGGTAGTTTTCTATAAGGGCCTTTAAAACCCCTTAACCCCCACCTTAACCGAGCACATTTTCTCCAGTCCGGCTTCACCCAAATCTAAAAAAGCATCAAAATAACGACAAAAACGAGGATGAAAACGCGACAAAAACGTAACAAAAATGTGATTATGAAGCGACAAAAACACAACAAAAAAAGCATCCAAAAAGTAAAAAAAAGTGAACAAAGATAAAGAGGCGTAAAAAAAATTGAACAAAATGTTATTAAAACGCAACAAAAATGTGGAAAAAAAAGTATCGAAAAACCATAAAAAATATGAAACGAGTGACGACAAATCTGCAACAACATGAGCGAGGAAACATCTTAGATCAGTTTTGTAGGACTTGTTTGTAGATTAGCTTTAAGATTTGGGTAGAGCCGAACTAAGCAGAATAATGTCCTCGGTTAAGGCGGGGTAAGAGGTAAAGGGTTTTTTGGACAATGCAGAAAGAAAACTGCATTTGAAAATAAATCAAAAACATATTAAAAATAAAACATAAAAATATGTCCAACAGTAAAACCATCTAAACCATAGACAGTAAATTAAGAATGGACTAATTGTAGCCTCTTCTTCCTGAAGCCGAAAGGAAATGGCGACCGGCTCCGGACGTTTCTTTCTCTAATGGACTTTCCCTTGAAATGTATTACCTCTTTAAGTTATTATTAACACACTCCTGTCATTCGGACCTCCACATGTTTGTCTTACCACTCGCAACATTGTGTTATTTTTTTTTGCCTTTGCGCTATTCTACATTTTGGAGCTGGCTACAAAAACCCAGTCAAATTGCGAGCATGAAGGATTCCATTCTTTCTTTACAGACTAAGGTCTAAACTCCCAGAAAAATACTCGGTATGAATAAAAAAAGATTAATTTCAGCTCATGTCGTCATCTCTTTGTTGCGGTGAAGCGGTGTGTTTCTTTTTACCCCCGTCTCTTTCTTTGACTTGACGTAGGTCCTGGTGCAGGGGGCTGGGTTCCTGTTGGCGCAGCGACCGTGCACTGTGTATTTGCAGCCTGTAAATGAAACACAAGGACACACAAGCTTTTAAGAGATTTTATGATAAAGCTCACAAAAGGTCGGACTGAATATGTTTTCGATCATAAGTTTGGTATTTTCGATGAACTTGTACAGTAAAAATTGATAAGCAATATCCTAATTTTCTTAGATATTTTTGAATTTATGTCAGTTTGAATCCAATTTAATACTTTTTAATGACATTTAAGGCCTACATTTTGGCACAATTGATTTAATGACTTCTAATACTTTTTAACCTCTAACTCCCACCTGAACAGAGCACATTTTCTCCAGTTTCCCAAATCTAAAAGCTTCTTGAACAAAGTGTCAAAACAGCGACGAAAACAAGGATGGAAATACAACAAAAAAAGACAAACAAACAAAAAATCAACAAAAGAGCAACGAAAACACAATAAACAAGCGACAAAAGCATGATTGAAAAGTGATGGGAAAGCAAAGAAAGAGCCACAAAAGAGTGACAAAAACCAATGGCCACTGGCTGCTCTGCTTTGCGACGACGACACTGGAGGCCGCCATTGCTCCGCCATTGCTGTAGTAACGCCATATAGCCGCTAGGCCCCCATTGGAATGCATTGGACTTTAGACACGGTCTACAGCTAGATATTCCTCCTGTGATTACGCTGGGTTAGACACAACTAGAGGCACCGGGCTGGTTATCGTAGGATAAATTTTACAAATCTCCTACTTAACGGGGGTCTGACTGTTAGCATTGGAGCTGCGCGAGCTACACGTCACACAAGGGCCGAGTCTACAGTGAAGATCCCGCCCTTATGCCCTTATTAGGAACATGCTTCGTCAGCGCTGGGGAGGAGGAGTCTGTAAATCCGCCTTGATTTCCCCCTCGAACGTGGTCATTATGGTAAACGGGGAGGAGTGAGTATTGATGGTCTATCAATAATATGTCTATGACAAAAACGCAATAAAACGTTGCCAGATAAGCAACAATAATACAATAAAAAAGCGACAAAAACAAGTCAAAAAATGACAAAAAGCAAGGGAAAAAGCAATGAAGAAAGCAAAAAAAAGATAAAAACACGACCCAAAAACTAAAAAAAACAGAGACAGAGTGGATGTGGCTTCGATAGTAGCTTTCCAGCACCGAGTATGAAATGACCACAGTGTGACGCTGTGAGAAACTTGGTAACACAGGCTTGAAAAGCGCAATACAAGTGTAAGCCATTAAAATGGAAATCTTTTTGAGTTTCTATGTGTTTTTGTGTTATATGTGTTTTTTGTAATATAACATACATGTATTTAAACCGTGTCAATGACAGTACATATTGTGCCCTGCAGTACTTACAGGTGCACCACAAGCCCTGCTTCCTGAGCCCCAGCAGCATGCTATGGCACACGTTACAGTAAACCGGCTTGTTGAAGTGCTTCATCCTCCAGAGGTGCTGCCCGTCTCTTTGCGTCATCTTGGAAAATTAAAAAAGGAGATATGATTAAAATAAATGATTCATCTGTTAGAGTTGGCTGAGAGTAACAGTTATCATTCTATCCAGGAAAATGCGTCACTGCGGTGGATATAAAATGCACTCACGGCTTTTGTATTTTATTTTTCACAAGCTATTCATAAACACTACACTACAATGAGGTCCCTTCGCGTGGTGGTTTTTCACACCCACTCATGAGTAACTGCGATAATAAGATGAAACTGAATAAAGTGGCGCATATTACCACGTTTTACAGCCTCACAATGACACCGAATAACAGCGCGTGGGCCGACGCATGGGTTTACCCTCGCAAATGGACTGAAGCTCGTTACTTCGGTCGGTTCCACAGAGAAATGCAGTCACGTTATTGACACTGTTCACACGGATGAGTTTAAAGTACTAATACACCTTGAACTTTTGCACATTTTGTCATGTTTACAACCATAAAGATTTTATTTTGAATTTTTTACTGAAGGTTCACACCCAAGTAACAGACAACTGTGAAGTGAAAGCAAAATGATACATGATTCTGTGATTTTTCAAAAAATAGAAAAGTGAAAAGTCGGGTGTGCACAAGTATTCATACAGCATGACTTAATACTTTGTGGAACCCCCTTTTGCTGCAATAACAGCAGCAAGTCTTCTGGGATATGACTCTACAAGATTTGCACATCTAGAGACTGACATTGTAGCCCATTCCTCTTTACAAAACAACTCAAGCTCTGTCAAATTAGAAGGAGAGCGTTTGTGAACAGCAGTTTTCAGGTCTTTCCACAGATTTTCAACAGGAGTTAGGTCAGGACTTTGACTGGGCCATTCTAACACATTAATATGTTTGTTTTTAAACCATTCCATTGTAGATTTAGCTTTGTGTTTAGGGTCATTGTCCTGCTGGAAGGTGAATCTCCGCCCCAGCCTCAATTCTCTTGCTGACTCCAGCAGGTTTTCCTCCAAAATGTCCCTGTATTTGATTCCATCCATCTTCCCAACTATTCTTACAATGTTCCCAGTCCCCGCTGAGGAAAAGCAGCCCCATAGCATGATGCTCCCCCACCATATTTGACACTGGGGATGGTGCACTCAGGACGATGAGCAGTGTTAGGTTTGTGCCATACATAACGTTTTGCATTTGGGACAAAAAGTTAAATTTTTGTCTCATCTGACCAAAGCAGCTTCTTCCACATGGTAGCTGTGTCCTCCATATGACTTCTAGCAAACTTCAAACGGGATTTCTTATGGCCTCCTTTCAATAATGGCTTTCTTCTTGCCACTCGTCCATGAAGGCCAGATTTGTGTAGAGCACGACTTATAGTTGTCCCATGTACAGATTCCCCCAGCTCAGTGGCAGTACGTCGCAGCTCCTCCAGAGTTATCTTGGGGCACTTGGTTGCATTTCTGACCAGTGCTCTCCTTGTTCGGTCTGTTAGTCCGTGTCTTGGTAAGTTCACAGTGCTGCTATACTCTTTCCATTTCCGAATGATGGATTGAACAGTGCTCCGTGAGATGTTCAAATCTTGGGAAATCTTTGTATAACTTAACACTGCTTTAAACTTCTCCACAGCTTTATCCCTGACCTCTCTGGTGTGCTCCTTGGCCTTCATGATGTTGCTTAGTGACCAATACACTCTGACCATAGCTCTGAGGCCCTCACAGAACAGCTGGAATTATACTGAGAGTAGATTACACACAGGTGGCCTCTATTTAATGGTTAGGGCAAAGTGTGAACTTTCTGCAGTCATTAGGAATGTTATAAAGGCAATTTAATGCACTCAGAAAATGCTGTATGAATACTTATGCACGCCCCACTTTTCTATTTTTGAAAAATAACAGAATCATGTATCATTTTACTTTCACAGTTGTCTGTTACTTGTGTGTGAACTTTCAGTAAAAAATTCAAAATAAAATCTTGAAAATGTGCAAAAGTTTTTAGTAGTTTCGAGAGGCACTGTATATACATGGACAGTCTTTATTCACCAACCACTTATTGGTTATTCAGATGCAGGGTTTCTACAGGTGGCAGCAAGTCAAATGTAATGCTTTTTAATGCAATTTTAATGCCTAAACACTCACTTTTCAATGCTACAAATGCAAAGAAATCTTGTCATGTTTTATTACGTAAGATTAAACATTGTAAAAACATTGTAAACTAAATTGGACACAAAGGGCAACTTTTGAGCAAAAGATTGTGTAATATTTCAGTCAAAACTTTAGCTGAATTTATTTAGATTTTTTAAAATAGTTTTTGTGTTTTTGAAAAATGTATTCAGTAAATTTTGTTGAGCGATGTCATTGTTGTGGGTTCTGTCTCTAAGGAATACTTTAGTTTTGAAGAATGTCAGATTTAATGGCAGTTTGAATCAGTTTTTTAACAACTTTTGAGGCCTTAAGTTTGGCATAACTGACTTAATGACTTTCAATGCCCCGTGGAAACCCTGCTATGGCAACAGATCTCATTTTATCACTTGAAATTTAGGTTTCGAATCCTAGAGTTATGCTGTAGCGAAAGGATATGACCAAGTTTTGTTTGTAGGCAACTTGAAAACAGGCGCTAAAGATTCTCGACTCTTACTTAATTATCGAGCTCACGACTGCATTTTGGCAACTCTCCCGACTTCTGAACAGAGTCCAAACAGAGGCTTCAAATATCCATTGAAATAGAACAAGGGAAAGTCCCCTGACATTGAACTCACCAAAACCAGCTCGCCAGAGCAGTGGCCTCGGAAAAATCACGGAAAACTAAATAAAGCTCAAGCAATTTTGTGGGAACGAGTTGTTTGTTTTCAGATTCTGAAATGTGCCTCTCGGAGATGCGGACAGGAGTTGTAATTTGTGCATTTTATTTTCAATGTTTGCATCATTGTATTGTTGTTTTACTATGTGGCGCTCTACAAATAATATTGACTTTATCACTCAATACTTTTAATAGGAAAGGTAATCTTGTTTTGATCATTTATGTTAGTGACAATGGTAAGTTTATTATTATATAAACTGTACTGTACTTTATAGTCTCTAATACCCATTATTCAACGTTGCTGGAGCACTGAGAGACATAGAGCAGTGTCTCCCAACCAGGAGTATGGGGTCCTTGGAGTTATTTCAGATCAAAAACAAGGTGAAAGTCAGTAATATTTCAATATAATTCAAAAAGAAAAGTGCATGCCATAAAAGGTTTGAATATAGGGTGTTTGGATTTTTGGCTTCATTTTGAACACAACAAACTACTGTACAAATCAATAACTCTCAGTTTTGTTGACTTTTTCAAAAACAAAAGTACCGAGTTGAAATGAAAGACTTGGTTACGTGAGGAAAAAAAGGTTGGGGGACCACTGACATAGAGCAGCACTTTAGGGGAAACTATTACTGGAGAACTCGGGAGTAACTCAGACAAAGTCCATAGAGAAAGGCTTAAGGACCATCTTGCTGCGAGTAAACCTCTATAATTTATCACATTATATTTATCCAACCACATCAGACTATCTGCTTAATAGACAATACTTTTTCCTGCCCCCACATGCATCAAAACAGGCCTGAGTTAAAGTACATTGTGTAGTGCACTCTGTAATCGGGAAATACTGTAGGAGCAGATTGGAGCCAGATGACAGTACCACACCCACAACACTGACTCGGCAAATACTGTGTGTAGATCAAGAGGCCAAGGACAAAGAGAGAATATAGGTCAATAATTAAGTGCAGTCATAAAGGTTTCGACGGGCGAGGAGCAATAACTATTATTCATATTAATGGCCTTGTCACTAATGTGAAAGATAAGCCACAATACTTTACATTACTAAGTTGCATTCAGAGCATTAGGATGTCCCATGAACACAACCTATTACTGGTTACTGCGACATTTTCAGAAAGAAACACTGTCAAAAAGTCTGAAAACAACAATAAAGGCCACAATAAGAGTTAGACAAAGAGAGACTTTTCAGACGTTTACCTTCAGCCCGAGAAGCACCAGCAGAGGGACATTATTCATGCCTCCGTTCACCCACTCGTCCAGAGACACGGTGCCACTGCTGTCGGCATCAATGGCTGTCATCATGTCCTTTAAGACCTGGAGATGACACACCTCAGTAGTCAGGGGGTTTATCTTGCCAAAAAACAGAGTCAGTAATTCTGCATATTTAGTCAGGCAGTTTTAAAGTACAAACATCTTCATCAAACTCACTACCGTCATAGATTAGCATGTTTGGTAAAACTGTATGAAACTTCATCTGCATACCAGTGTGTCCATGGAACAGCCCCGGTATACCTCACTGAGCTAGTTACCCCACACACCACCCCTAGGCGCTTACGGTCCACTTGCACTTCACTCTTCACCAACGCGAGACCAAGCTCTCCACAATGGGAGATAAGGCCTTTAAGGCAGTTGCCCCTAGACTCTGGAACGCCCTGCCAGAGTCCCTGAGGGCTCCCCAGAGGCCTGAAAACAAATTTATTTAAAAAAGCCTTTTAGTCTGTTAAAGTTTCTACCTAGCCTTTGACTAATTTGTTGTTGCTCTTGTGCTCGCTTTGTTTTACTATGTCAATGTTCATTTTGTTTTTATCTGATTTTATTCACCTGTTGTAGCACTTTGAGGTTTCTTTGAAATGTAAAGTGCAATATAAATAAAATGTATTATTATTATTATTGCATAAGAAAGGGGCATTTTCTAAATACTTGCATTAGTTATGAGTCATACTACAAACATACAAAGGCAAATGGGTTTAAAGTAGTTATAAAAGGCCATATAAGAAGTAATATATGACCTTTAAAAATACTTTTTGACATCTGGTCATTGGAATTTGATGTTTTATAACTTAATCTAAGCTAAATTTGAAACACTGCTGTTGTTAAAAGAGGGAATAATGACTAGAGAGAAGCAGTTTAACATGGAGCGCTTCCCAGAGAAGCAGGGCACCACCAGAGTTGCTTGGCTGGACGGCTTTTTGAGTGTTTCCGTGGGTGAAAACTGTCTGCGGGTTTTGGCAGTGATGTTTTCCATGTAAAACATGCTGTCCACAAATGCAAGACACTCAAGATGCTCTTTCTGTGATAAGTGGCAGGTTCAATTCATCAGAGAAGTGGTTCTGTAAACTATTTAAATACACTGAAAATTACATGGTTGGATAACGTTGGTTTGAAAGAGCAGCAATTTTTGTGAATAAAGAAAATCCCTCCATGAACAGGAATGGCGGACTTCGATTTCACCTGTCTCCACTGTACAACAATCTCCTTCACCCCAGGCCTGGAGAGCTCTGTCATGCTAATGAGGCTGAAACTCAGCCCAGGACTGATCCAATAGGCAGGTAATTAGCAGTGATCAGCTGAGAGTTCAGACTGAAACTCAGGTGTTAATAGAGGGGAGGGACTGAGCCAAGCTAAACTCCTCCCTGTGGTCTTTATCTAGTCTGTGGGCTGAGCTCAAACTTTAGTGTCGCTGACGAAGCCTTTTGGATGAGAGGCGAATCGTTCGACACGTCAACTACAGAGTACAGAAGATGACTCAAGAACCTTCACTGAAGACTGATTTAAATGTAAACTTTACTCAGAAATAATATGATAATCTATAACGCTGTGCAAAGAGATTTCACTGGTGTTATTAGGCCCGAGCCGGACGCAGTCCCGGCAAGGGACTATTGATTCTGTGTGGTTTCTTATTATTATATTTTTTCTCCGGAAACGATCGTACTTTTGACCCGCTCAACGTTGCCGAAAACTCACCAAATTTGGCGGAGTCATTCGGATGGCGTGAAAATTTATGTAAATAGACGAATTGGCCACGCCCAAAACAAAATGGCTCCACAGCGCCCCCTCAAAGTTGACCCCCATACAAATGAAAACACGCGTTTTTGGCCGTAGGCCCAAACCCTTGGGTACAGTGAAAGGGGACATCAGGACAAACCAAAAACGCAATTGGAGCGCCACGCCCGGATGCACAGGGAGTCGGCCGTTTTGACTTTCAATTGAAAAACTGGCTGGACTCAACTTATGTTTTAACGAACTAGTCCCTGGTTTTTCATCCAAATAAAATCATACTTGGCACAGTGCATCTAGACATGTTGAACTTCAAGAATCAGGCACGGTTTGTAAAACATTTCAACGGTCCCCTCATAACGCCACGGCGAAGAATGCTTACATTTCGTGTATTTTCGAAGACAGCTCACGCTCACAGGCATTGGCCAACAGAGCTCATATTCAAGTCACTAATGCACCACCCGAAACTGAACAGAACGCAGCCATTAACATATAGGCTGCTCCCAGGCCTACCTCATCTACACATGTTGGTCACTGCATACTCGACAGTGACCAATGACCCTGACAGTCACATGCGCCTCAGTCGGAGCTTTCTGAAAATGTATAACATGTGGGGGTCAAGTGGCTTGTAAGTGGCCCGCCCATCCTCCGTGAAAATAGCCAGAGTTCTTCTTCTGGCAGCATGATGGCCTCTGTCAGAGTTTCTCTTGAAAATCGCCATTTTTCCCAAATTCCCCCTTTATTCACAACAGCCACACTTTTAGACTCATACATAGTTTTACTACCCCTCTGTTACAGAAAGAAGCTGTAATTTGAACGTTTTAGCCTCCAAAATCAGGTTTTTTGGAAAGTACAAGCACAGGAAGTTCAGATAGGCTGTTTCCTGTCCGTCTCTCCGTTTATTCCTCGTACTATTTTGGTCTCACCAAAATATTCCGTCATCTATCGAGACTTTTGTGGGGCTGGAGCACCTTCTCAGATCTTTGGGCGCCCAGGGAATTAGCCCTAATTACAAAATGTTTCAATAAATATTGCCTGAACTGTAATTCCGTTTTCTGTGAACACGCGAGTGTAACTGTTTCATAAGATTAATATAAAATCCGCAGTGTTGTTGCTTAAGCTTGTATAGCTCCGTTAGTACAGTGCCGGGTTCCCATCCATTAGATTGCCGGTTCAAACCCCACAGTGACTTATTTTTTTGTTCTTTTTATTTGTGACTCAGTACCTACTGGGAAGAACCTGAATCGGCACCTATGGCCCCACCCTCACTAAAAACGGGGAAATGACCCACACATTGCCCAAGCCTAGACTACATGAGCGCAAGGCGTTTCATAAGATATTTGTCAGTTCGGTTGAAAAAGTGTCTGTGCTTGTCTAGCTCCGTTTATAGAGTGCAGGGTTTGCAACCATTAGATTGCCAGTTCAAACCCAACCATGACTTTTTTTTTTCTTTTTTTTTTTATGAATATTTTATTAAATCCTCATTAATAACGAGGAAAGAACAGTTTCAAAATATGTGGAACTACACAGAAAGAAATGTGGGGACACTAGGGAAACACTTGAGGCAAAACTGGGGAGGGTGTCGAAAACAATCAAGAAATGGAGGGGGGTGGGGGAAAATGACCTGAAATTACCTCTCTCCTCCAGTGGCATGGTGGGATCTAATTTCGCCCTGGTCATTTAGAGAATAGTAGTAGCCCACATTAGGCATACCATTTCACGGAGCTATATCTCAGAGATAATGCACTGGTCTTTGGTGCAGGAGGTTGCTGGTTCAAACTCAACAATATTTTTTTTTCTTTTTTTGGTTTGGACTGGGCATCTACTGGGAAGAACATAAATCGGCGCCTATGGTCCCAACCTTATTAAAAACGAAGAAAGAACAGTTCAGAAATATGCACAACTACACAGAAAGACATGGGGGGACAGTAGGAAAACAATAGAGGAACAACTGGGGGGAAATGTCGAAAACAATGGACAAAATGGAGGGGCAAAAATTACCTGAAATGACCTGAAATGACCTCTCTTCCCAAATGCCTTGCTTGGACATACTTTCACACCCGGGGATTTAGAAAAAAGTAGCCCGTATCAGGTTAACCTTGGGGTCATGTTATAGCTCAGTAATAATGTCCTTGTCTTTGATGCAGGAGGTTGCCAGTTCAAACATGGTATTGACACTTTTATAATGCTTTCTCTTTTCACATGGGCCACTAAAGCTCTGAGCCAGATACAACTCTAGAATGAGCACCAAGTTATGTAGACACAATTATGTATTTAGCCACTTTTCTACCTTTCACTGCCATTTTCCTCTTTACTCGTGCAGATCACTGCTCTTTTTTCTGCAAATGCAAGAGTGCACCTCTGTCCAGATGCTGTTTTGCCTGCTGGCTTTTCCCGAGTATTGCAGTTCACTGGTCATAGAAGGTATTTCAACTATAGAACGAGTGAAAAGCACCGCTGTGGTGAACGTGAGGCCGGGGCGCTGAGGCTGAAGCAAGAGTGGGCTGGCATCATAGATACCTGGGGCAAGAGCAAGGTGTGACGAAGGCAAGACGAGAGTGGGCCGGAGCAAGAGTTAGCAGAGAGCACACAGGTTGTGTGTGAAGCCGAAGGGAGAGCAGGTTTGGGCGAGAGCGGGGGCGGTAGCAAGGGGGGGCGGTCGCAAGGGGGGCTGCGCCAGGGGCGAGGGCCTCCATCGCCGCTTGCGGCTTTAATTCTTCATGTTGTTCTTTCCAAGACAATGGTAAAAATTCTTCCATTACTAGCATCTGGTATTGAATGACTTTTCCTGCTTGTACTGTATCAGTAGAGCTGGTATAATCTCCTGCATACACTTTGTAAATATCTTAAAAGACCTGTGTGAGTCAACCTTCCTGGTTTATAAATGGCTCTAAAGACTCTTTCAAAACATAATCTGTCTATCTGCCTGAACTAAAGCCAATGAAGGCTTTAAGACCAAAACATGTCAAAGTAACACTCATACTGTAAACATTGTAAGAGAGAAATTCACGGGGGCGTGGCTTAAAGTGCATATAACACATTAGACACAATTTTTGCTAAAACATAGTTAACATGATTATATTTAAGATTTTGCAAAAGATTGTACACAGCTTTCTTTAGTTTGGCCATTTTTGTGTTGTTTATAGGACACCGACAGGAAGTGACATTGAAGAAGGTAAACAATTTTAAACTGTTGCCGTGCAACCATGTTAAGTCAATGGGAAATGAATGAGTCAAACTGCTATACGTTTGTTAAGTGATTATGTCACTCTACTTCCGGGTCCAACTGAGTTTTAGCCGTATTCATTATAACTACAATGACTACAAGGCTCTTTCAAACATCTGATCGCAAAGAAATATTACATTTACTTTGGATTTTCATTAGTACTGCTTTTCTGGCATTAATGATCAAATTATTTTTGTCCATACACAATGGTTTATTTTAAATGTAAAAATATCTTAATTTTACCTGGATAAGCTATATTGTTCAAATTAGGTGTAAAACAGAGGAAAAAGAGGCAGAGTGCTCGCTGGATCACTGTGGTCGGATGGTAAAAGCTAGATAGCAAATACACTATCAACAAAAACTATCAACAAAAACAGGTGCTCTTCAAGCTTAGTGGGCCAAACATACCAAATTCGCAAGAGATAGACTGAGGCACTCTGAATTTGCAGATAAAAAGGTTTAATAGCGTGACCCACGCGTTTCGACTCAATGAGTCTTCACCCTGATGAAGACTCATTGAGTCGAAACGCGTTGGTCACGCTATTAAACCTTTTTATCTGCAAATTCAGAGTGCCTCAGTCTATCTCTTGCGAATTAGGTGTAAAACAGTTTTTGGCCTTTTATCTGTTATTTCAGCAGGAGATTCAGATAAAGTTGCGTTTTTTGCTGCGTTTATCTCAACAGTTTGCACCCAGAAGTAGTTCATTATTGTGTGTGATGTCGCACTTAACAAGCGCATGGAATATTACCTTCTTCTATGTCACTTCCTGTCAGTAGTTTAAAAATTCAAATAAAAATGACTTTTTTGCTGCTTCACTAAAATAAAATGATAATTATGCAACTGATGTTATTCTTCTAAATCAGTCATAAGTTTCAAAAGCATTAAAACCTGTCATATGCACTTTAAGGCTCACAGACACAGACACAGTAAGTAATGTTTATAAAAGTATTTACTAAATTTTTTGCTTCCTTGAATCAAATGTCTTAGAAAAAGGTATATGAACTCTAGACTCATCTTCATGTGTCGCCAACTTAACCGTAACCACCTTAAAGTTCAAACTTAACGTTGTCCAATTGGAGGAAACATGAAGTTCCACCTAAACTAGGTCTAGAATGAGGACGACGTTATGATGCATTGTGTTGTAATTCATATGAAAGGAAAACACCGGTGATTTACAGCTAAACACTTGTTCATATTTTCCTATTAAGTCATACATTCTGTACGCTTTCTGTTGCTTAATAAGGTAAAATGTCACACATACTCATAACATATTAGTTTTGGACGTCAGATAGCATTTCTTTAGCATTCTTTGGTTTGTTTTCTCATACGGAGCTGGAACTCACAGGCAGCAGCTCGGACACGTCCCAGTCGAGGTACGACGCCGCGTGCATCATCTGAGCAATGATCCTGTCCACTTCCTGTAGAAGAAAACTCAGATATTGAAAACCTAAATCATTCATAAAGAGCAATACTTTTTTATTTAAATACCAAATTACCGAGCTGTCCAGGACTCCATTACCATCTCTGTCATACAGCTTGAAAGCAACTACAAACAGGACAAAGAAGGTGTGAGAACAAGACAGTTTATTTCAGGTTACAACATTATAATGAGTGAATTGAAATTGAAGTTACATTTGAATGTTTCCAATTAGCAAATCACAATGAGTTATTTAGGTGATTTAAGCAGATATAGTGGAGGAAAATGTATGTGAACGCTTTGAAAATTTCTCACATTTCTGCCTAAATCGGTCACTAAATGTGGTCTGATCTTCATCAAAATCATAAGAATGAATAAACAGTGTCTGCTTAAACTAATGCCACCCAAACATTTACATTTTATCATATTTTTATTGGCCGTAACATGTAAACATTCACAGCACAGGGAGGAAAAAGAAAGTGAACCCAGGACTCTAGCTGAACTGCAGCAGTTTTGTAAAGAGGAAACGATCTAAGATTCATCCTGATCGTTGTGAGCGACTAATCTGTAACTACAGAAAAGCAGTTATTGCTGCAGAAGAAGGATCAGCCAGCTGTTTAATACAAGGGTTCACTTACTTAATCCACGCTGTTGTGAATGTCTCAGGTTTTTCTGCAAAATATCTTGATAAACTTATGAATTAATTTTTCTATTGATGATAGCACATTGTCCAGGCCCTGAGGCAACAAAACAGCCCCACACCATGATTCTCCTGCTCCAGACTTCACAGTGAGGATAGGGTTTTGATGTTGATGTGCTGTTCCATTTTTCCTCCACACATGATGTTGTGTGTTCCTCCCAAAATATTAAACTTTGGTTTGCTCCACAGCACCACTGGCAAAATATTCAGTCGACTGATTAACCCAAAGTTGAATAGTTTGGGAAGAACACACAACGTCATGTGTGGAGGAAAAATGGAACAGCACATCAAAACCCTATCCCCACTGTGAAGTCTGGAGCAGGGAGAAAAGAATCATGGTGAGGGGCTGTTTTGTTGCCTCAGGGCCTGGACAATGTGCTATCATCAATGGAAAAATGTATTAGTAAATTAAAAAACTTCACATTCACAACAGCATGTGAATAAGTGAGTGAATCCCTGTATTAAATAGCTGGCTGGCAGTAACGTATTTTCTGTCGTTACAGATTTGTCACTCACAACGATCAGGATGAATCTTGGACCATTCCTTTTTACAAAACTGCTGCAGTTCAGTGAGATTCAGGCGGTGTACTCACTTATTCCTCCCTGTCCTGTGAATCTTTACATGTTATGGCCAATAAAAATATGATGAAATGTAAATGTTCGGGTGTTATTAGTTCAAGTAGACACTGTTTAATTATTCTTGTGATTTAAAAAAAGATCAGACCACATTTTATGACCAATTTAGGCAGAAATGTAAGAAATTCCACACGGTGTACTCACTCTTTCCTCTCACTGTATTCTACGCTGTTGTGAATGTCTCAAGTGTTTCTGCAAAATATCTGCATAAACTTGTGAATTCATTTCTCCATTGATGATCGCACGTTGTTCCTCCCACTGTAAATCCACTAAAAATAATCTGAGTCTCCATAGGGTCTTATTACGTACATTAAAATGGTCATCATGAACTGAGCCAAGACAGAAAAATGTCAGAAAATTTGCATTAAGGAATCTTTCCGTTCCAATTTTCCAATGAATCCCATTAGAAATCTTAACCATGTGCCACTGTAGAACTCACACTCCAACTTGTCCCTGGGTTGTCCATCCTCCAGGAGCGAGAAGTAACAGGAGACATCTTTCAGAAAGACCTCTGTAGAAAAGAGAGCGCGGACAGAGAAAGACTGAGAAAACTGTCAAAGGGGACATCTTATGCAAAATGGACTTTTACAAGCTTTTAAACTGGTTGCTTTCCCTGTGTAGAAAGGGTTTTCTGATTGATTCATGTCTGAGGAATCCCACTCTGCCCTGCCTTTTTGTGGTCTGTGTTCTGGAAATCCAAGCTTGACATATCCCCGCCAGCCAGCCCTGCCTATTCCCAGGAAAAGCATCTGTCTCCCATTTTTAAGTTGAAACAAAAATCAAACAAAACAAAACAAAAACCTGGTTTGCGAGATGACAATGTGTTGTGGTGAGTGACGTTTGCTTAGGGACAAGGCTGAATATATTCCCGCAGGCTTTAGGGCGGAAATGGATGACTCGTTTCTATTTTCAAGTTGTTTTAGGTCAATTTTGCCTCTTGCAATGTTTAAAGAGTCATAATAATATACTATGTGTGAAATAGATGATCACAAAATATGTCTCCTTTAATGTGAACGGGCAGCAGCGATGGAGAATAAACGGTCACTAACAGAGTTTACCAGCCATTGTTTCTTGGAATAGTTTCAGGTTTTTAACGTCTTAACTTATTTGAATTTGACTTTAACACATTTAGAAGTATTAGTATTTACATTGAAATAACATATACAACAGTAATTCGACAATTTAGTTGATACTGAAAGACTCTGAAAACAGTTCTTTTTAGTTGTACATATGACACTGAAACTACTTTATCTGCCCTGTTCACTTTTAATGTGATCAATATGTTTTATGGATTGATTTTACCCACAGTAGCTTCTTGTAATTGTATGCAACTCTGAAGCACTTTTAATGCCTAGTGTATGAATAATGCTCTATAAATGAACGTGTCTTGCCATTCTCCAAATTTGACCCAAATAAACAGTGAGGGTCGTGGAATCACTGGTGAAAAGGGTGACCACATGTCCCTCCTTTGGTCGCATTGCACATTTAGACCTTTGTCCTCCTGTCCCACCAATGTAAATCATGTCCCACTTTTTCAATAACGTTAGAGTTACATGAAGAAAGACAAATGATTGTTGTGTTTCAAAGTTTTCAGACTCATTAAAGGAATTAAATCACACTGAAAAGCAACACACATGTTGCAAGTAGACATTAAATCTACATTTCTTAAGATTTTATGCAATGAATTCATAAAAAATGCAAAAAGTGTGGTCCAAAGCACATTCAACTGCGTACACTTTACAGTTTCATTTCGTCCCTTATTTTGTCCAATTTGTCGAAAATTAAATGTTTAAATGTTTTTTTGCATAAAATGTATAATATTGTGCCAACTTCCGTATTAGAATTTTGTGACCCATTTCTATATTTGGCCAAAATAGCAAAGTGTGTTTATATATATATAGTTAACTCGCGATTAATCGCAAACTAGTCACACATTTTTATCTATTCTAAATGTCCCTTGAATTATCATTTTAATGCTCTAATACTCTAATCGAGTTTAGATGTAGCCTAGAGCTCGTCTGCTCCAAATGCGGCACAATGGCAGTGTGTCCAAGCACATGCACGTCAGGCACATGTGAGGAAAATAATGCAGCCGCAAGAAGTCAGGCCCAGTTAAATAAAATGACAGCTACTTACGAACCTGAGGAGAGCAGCTTTGTAGCTTCAGGTAAAGGCTGCTCCACTTGAGTTCTAAACTCCATTTATTTGACAGAAAGACTTGTCCATGACGTGACAAAAGTAAAGCCTCGAGAAAGGTTTGCTCCTCGTTTCCTAATAAGTCCATAAGCGATTTCAAAGGAATCCTCAGTGGTGCAGTGGCAAACAAACCAAGTGCTATTTCTCTTGTAAACTCGCGGTCACGTTTGAGTGACAGCAGAGCGGCTCATGCGGTGTCTTTTTAATTAATTGCACAATAAAAAACTACACCGTTAAAATTGAATTGCGTTAACGCATTAATAACACGATATTTTAGACAGCAGTAATATATCTACAAGGGGCGAGCTGGTGAAGTCCCGCTCCCATCAAAGGCCTGAGGAGAGGCAAGCCCGTTCACAGTAGCAAACATATCAAACAAGGTCATTTTCACCAATATTTGCCCCCATAATGAACACTTGTATTGTATTAGATTGGGTGAAATGTTGCACAGAAGGGCTTTAACGGTTGCATTTTAGTGCATGGGAAAAAATCCTCTGCTTTTTATTTGACGTATAATTCCACCAAAAATGATAGCGACATTAAAAATCTGTCAATAATCGCCCACACCTAACCTTAAAGGCATGTTTTGAGAGACAGTATGCCAAAGCAACCGGCTGTGGCAGTGTAAACTAATAACATCCCTGTCTGAACATGGAGGCGTGTTGTTGTTGTTATTCGGAGCTCTCTTACTGGCGCTGTCGGTGGAGTCCTTGGAGTTTTGGAAGGAGCGGAACAGGCGCTGGCACAAGTCCACGGGAAAGTCCTCCACCTCCAGATAAGTCTTCAGGAACAGACGGAAGCCCTCCTCATTGATGCACTGCGACACACAGTCAGAAATAATGCAAGCAAATGGTAAATGGGAAGCACGGGGATGTTGGTAAACTAGTCTACACATAGTTTTCAGGCGACATCATCGGAGGGCAGTTCTCTAGAGGCACGGAGCTTACTCACAGGCACAAGATGGAAATGCTATTGATTTGTTAGTAAGAAGCTCCCAGCCATTCAGAGTCAGTTCTTTGTAGTTTGACAATGCCAGCATTCATCGAGGCTCATATTGTGAAACAGCGGCTTAGGGTGCATGAGGTCATTTTCTCACATGGATCTGCCGCCACAGAGTCCAGATCTTGACCCCATTGAGAGTCTCTGGGATGTGCTGGAGAAGGCACAGTGGTCACGCTCTCCCATCATCAATACAAGATCTTGGTGAAAAATTAATGCAAGACTGGATCTTTAAACATGTCCGCATCTTCCTGAACCAATGCCACCGTGAATGCATGCTGTAATAAAGCTAAAGGCGGTCCAACAAAATGTGACAGCATGTGACTTTTTTTTTTGCGGTTACTTTCTGTTTGGTCAGGGAGGTTCCAGGTTCACAAGGTTCCAGATGATTTCTAGCAAACACCGATCTGCAGATTAAAAATAAATTGTACCCATCTCTTACAATGTAGGCCTGTGTGATGTCCCTCATCTAAAAAAAAACTAGCACAATGGCATAATTTCTAACCCTAAGGCCAGTCAAAAAGCTTTGCGGAACAATTCAAATTTGCATACATTTACACATGGTGTCTTCCCCAGTGACACAAAACAACACCACGAATGCCAGTATCTGGGTGAACATTTCCACGCACTGGGTTAAATGTTGTTCATAGCTGTGGCTTTGCACGTCAAGCTATTTTAGGAAGGAAAGGACAGTTACTACAATGCATCGAAATGTGTCACATGTTAAGCGTTACTGTGACAGTGGAACGTTCAAAATTAGAACTGCAGAATATTAGAATAACAAGAACCAATGTGCAACACCTACTGCATATGTAAAAGTGCATGACTCATTTCACACATTCTTTTTTAACACAAATATATTTAAGATTTTTCATATTTTATTCCTAGTTTTACCTTGTTTAAAAAGGTCCATTATGGAAATGTCTATGCAGAAAAAAGCTGATATTTATGTGTGTAACCTTGTAGTGACCCAGCGGCTGTATGAGTGGTCACCATGGTGCCTTTACTTTCGATCACGGTGGTCTCTATAACGCTCCAGGATCAATTGTTTTGTAGGTTTTCTGGTAAGAGGGTCGGTCAGCAGAGAAAACATTTCAAACAATTGATCCTGGAGCATCCTAGAGACCACTGTGATGGAAAGTAAAGGCACTATGGTGAACACTCATACACCCGCTGGAGTGTATGAGTGTCATATACCCTCATATACCATCTTGTATATGAGGGCCATGTATAAGTGCCACTTCTATTCTGGGAATGTGATATTCTGCCTCTTCTTTTGACAATTATGTTTTAGAACATAATGTGGACTTTTTATCCCAGCTTTTATTCTCAAAACTGACACTTCACTGATGTAAAACTATGATTAATACTTAGCATAGGCATTATCCCATCAATCTGAGTAGTAATTAGAAAACACGTCATATGCAGTTTAAAATAGGCGAAATGACAGGATAAGTGACAGTTGGAACGCTGCATATTTGGTAAAAAAATTAAACAAAACTGCAATTTGAAAAGTCAGAGAAAACAAATCTGTAGGGATTTAATACTGTTTAAAAAGTCAGGGCCGTTTGGACACAGAGGGGACTCTTCCAAAACCCCCGTCTCCTCTAGTTTCCAAATGTGGCCTGGGCAAATCCAGGAGGAGCAGCTCAGACAGGTAAACATTAAAAAACAATACAAAAAAAAACTTTGATATTATTGTTATTGTTATTATTATTATTTGTTATTATTGTCTCGCTATGAACTCCGGCTGAGACATGCTTCTAATTCCCTCAAGTGAACAATCGAGATGTGAAGGGTCTGTGAGAGCGAGAGACGCGTTTAGGCAACAGCTTTACTCAACTACCTCCGACTTTCATGGTAGTACAGCTTTAATTCTGTAATGGACAGGGAGCCAGCCCAGGTGTGATATGTTCCTGTCGCCTGGCGCCTGTCAGCAGACGGGCCGCAGCCTTCTGTACCATCTGCAGCGTGTTTATGGACGCCTGGAACAGTCCAGAACACAAATAGAACACAGAGAGAATACCATTTAGGTAATAGTATTTTCTCTAAAAACAACAAAATATACTATTATAACACATTAGACTAAAAAAACACAGTTAACACTTCAGATTTTGCTAAAATTTTTACCTAGTTTTCTCTGGTTTGATTTTTTTTTTGGACATTTTGTGACTTTTATTATTTCACTTTTTTACTGGACATGGGCAGGAAGTGACATTTTTAAAGTGTTTATTATTTTAATCGGTTTCAAGGAAGCAAGGTTATTTTTATTTTAATGTTTAAGCTGCTGACAGGGAGTGACATAGATGGAGGTAAAGTTCCATAGCAGTTTGACTCATTTCCCATTGGCATAACATGGTTGGCACGGCAACAGTCCGCTTCCGGGTCCTAGCAGACGGGCAAATATGCGAGAAAAAAACATTAAAAACTCTTAAAAACAACCATCAATATTTCTGAAACTTAACAGAGTTACTGAAGCTACTTATTCCTCAGACTCATTAGCCAAAAATGCCGCACCTACTGCTAAAAAAGTAATATTTGGGTGATTGACATGACGTGCATATTTTTGTGTCCGAGTGATATATTTCTTTTTTAAATAATTTGATCTTTTCATTACATGTATCACTTTATTCTACAAAACCTATTTAGTTTAAACACATTTTCATCACATTTCAATAATAAACATTGTTTTATGTTTTCACACCTCAAACCCCTAAAATGTCAGGTGGTGCAACTGTCCGAGCAAATGATTAGACTAATAAAGCTTCTGAAGATTGTATTTTCAGGGTAACAATTAAAAATAAAACATCATGGCATAATTATATGTTAAATATCTTTCAAATAAGCTTCATTTGTGAATATTAATAGTTTTAAAGTTTTTGAGGTCACTAAAAAACCTTTGTCCGGCAATTTGTAATCTTAAAATATCAGGTGGCACAACCGTAAGAACAGGGCTGGTATTTTGAAATAAAGAATAGTATCAGCAAACAGGATTTAACATCAGCCAGAAGAACAAGTCGTCTTTATGGCTGAGTGAAAAGGTTTGAAAATCTCTTTCAAGAATTGAGAAAAAATTGCTTTTTTCCGACTCATAGGTAAACTGTCACACTTTTGGTGTCAGGTGGTACAACCGATGTAAATATTGGAAAATATTATTTTATTATAAAAGTCTCAATTTGTTTAAAAGTAAATGTTTACCCATGCTAACAAATGCTAAAGCTAATGTAAGAGTCCACATAAAAGCCAATTTAATTTGAAATTAGTTGCTAATGTCAGGTGGTGCAACCAGACAGTCAAGTGGTGCAACTGCAAAAAATGTCAAATTACCATCTAAAAACTATAGGGATGCACTGATCCAATACTGGTGTAAGTTATCAGAGTCAATACAAAAAAAAAAATCAGTTATTGGTTTCAAATATCCGATACTGAACCGAAAACTGTTTTGGGCTGACACCGAGCACTCAGTCCATGGTCCTCCTGTTTTATTACTGATTACAGCATCAGTCTGTTACAAATTACAGATGGAATGTTCAGAGGAGAAAGACTGTCTAAGATATACTTGGCAAAGATTTGACTTTGTACAATTTTTTGGAAACTATTTAAATTTTAGAAAAAACTCGGTTGCGCCACCTGACACGTTTTTATACAGAGAAGCTGCAAATACATAAAAAAAATACATTTAAATACTTTTAAATGTTATTTAACAAACATAACTTGTTTAAACACAAAATTATCGACTCAAAAATATGCATGCCATCAGTTTTTAAAAAACATTTTGAAAATATGTTTTTTGACCCCTTATACGTCATTGACCCACTTACTAAAGTCGCTACTTCCGGGTTTAGCGGAGCTGCTGCGCCGTTAGCATTTTTCCCCGCTAACCCGGAAGTACTGATTTTAGTAAATATTACTTTTATAGCAGTAGGTGCAGCACTTTTGGCTAATGGGGCTGATAAATAAGTATGTTCAGTAACTCTCTGTTGAATTTCAGAAATATTGATTGTGGTATTAAAGAGTTTTTTGTAGTTTCTCGCACATCTGCGGACCCGGAAGTAGAGCTGTGACATCACCACTTAACAAACGTTTATGTCACTTCCTGTCGGTGTCCAATAAGAAAGTGAAAATATAAACATCACAAAAATGGTCAAACTAACGAAAGCTGGACACGATTTTAGCTAAATCTTAAATATTATTGTGTTAACTATGTTTTAGCAAAAACGTGTGTCATAATGTGTCCTGTGCACTTTAAATGTCTGTGCCAATTATGTTAAACAAATGAGAAATTAGTTACTATCCCTAACCTTTTCCTTTAACTTTTCCTCATTAAATTAGCACGTCACTGAATAAAAGTCCAAATTACTCAAAGTGTTAAATGTGCACAACAAACTAAATAGCTAAACTTGTCCTGTACTTTGCAAAATTGACTGCCATCGTAACTTCTTGTGGCAGCGCCTTCACGTTCCGACACGGTGCTTATGTCGTGAAGCAGATTGCGGCCCGTCTGTGAGGAGGACGCTGCAGGGCTGACACTGGTCTCCCTCGGTAACGCTGAACCACAAACCCATTTCTTGTTGACATTTTCCATTTGTCGCCAATCCCCTGCAGAGCTGTCCCAGTAATAAATAACATCACTGTTCGCCAGACGACACGGCAAACGAGAGGGAGCTGTCGTTTGTATCAAATCGACTCAGCCCCACTGTAAAAAATGAACACTTACGGGAGCCGAAATGACTACGATTCTGGATGTTAATCATATTATAGTTCGAATTGTTTAGATTTATTTGTTTTTGGATATTGACTAGTAGCAAATGAATTTCAACATATTCAATGCTATACTCACTCTACTTTTTGACTTCTTTCAAACCGGTGCAGATGAAGCTAGTTAATTAAATTGTTAGTTGTGGCTCAAACTATCCATTACCTTTCTAGCGCATTCCTACTATCCTGATTCTTCCAAGAGATGAGTTTAAAGCTCGTTTCACAGCTATCAGGAAGCTAAACAGAGTTCCTACCATTACCTACTGCTAACAACCACCACTGGCCTGCTAACAACAGCGCTACTTCAGAGCTTGTGCCAAGATAAGATGAGATAAGACAGGACTTTATTGATGTCACAATGGAGAAATTCACTTGTTACTCAGGGGGTACAAAACAGGAAAAAAAAAGGCTTTAAAAGATCCAAATTATATATAAATAACTAAATTAACAAAATCACTAAAAATAGAATACAATGCTAATCTCTTTTTATCCCCACAAATATCTGCAAATACAGCAAGAGGGGGGGGGGGGATTGGTGTCCTATTATAGATCCTAATAAGGCTTTTGCATTTCCTGTAGTATAAGTTAGACTAAGTTAGGACTAAGTTTGAAACACTAGCAGAACTAAGTAACACAATAACAAGCTAAAAAAAACAATGGAAATATGCCAAACTGCTATGTGGAGACAATATAAGCACTGAAATGATAAGAACAAGCATTGAACGTGTAAGTAGGGCTGGCGCGATAATTACTTTATCGACTTATCGTTCACTAACGGACAGATAAACAATACTCTTTGGGCACAATATTTATCATTCTGTACAATTTTATGGTATAATGGTTTAAAGCCAAAAAACAAGTACGTTTCTGTATGTTTACATCGAGTATGTGTTTGTGGAATATTTAGATAAATTAGGCAAAACTATGGAAAATGTATCGAATCATGTCAAATGCACTTGACCTCATAAGGAAATTCATTTCATTTTAGCCATATTAACTGAGCTCCACCTTTTGCAGTGTTCTATTATTATTCCAAACTTAATTACCGGTCTATGGCTGTCATTAAAAATTAACTGCCTCTCATTCAGCGTCCTATAGTCAGTCAATGATGTAGCCAACAGGAATGGAAAGAGGCTCCTTTTTTTCTCATTGCGCGAGGGGGAAGCCGGCGCTCGGTTCAGAAAGGCCCTGCTGCTGCGTGGGCAAAACTAAAGAGGTAATTTACATCTGCATTCACTCCAACGCGTCTGAGGCATTTCTCAACAACAGCTTAGTCAACGCGATCGATGATGGTTTTGAATCCAATTACTCACCCCGGGGCAATTAATGTTCAGCTAATAGGGCTCTCGAGACGATGTACAGCGACCTGAAGCCATATATCAAAATACAAACAAATATGATAAGATCTGTATGGAGTCCACAGCTGCACAACACTTTTTATTCAATCCAATTAGTGCCGAAACTGTAGGTATTTTTAATATGTCTATGATAAGTAAATGAAACCAAGACTATAATCAACAGGAACACCACAGGTACAGGTAAGTGCTTGTCTTAACAACGTCCCAGCGTAACATTGTAGAAGTAGATTGAGGCTAGTGTTATACAATATAGTACTTACAGTAAGGCCTGCAGGGACCTAACACTTGATGACACTTTCTTTTCTCACATAGGCTGCCACATGCATAATCTGGGCCTGACGCAGCTCCAACCGTCGGCAGCCCATGTTTCA
Source organism: Neogobius melanostomus (assembly GCA_007210695.1). Taxonomy (NCBI): domain Eukaryota; kingdom Metazoa; phylum Chordata; class Actinopteri; order Gobiiformes; family Gobiidae; genus Neogobius; species Neogobius melanostomus. The sequence continues at coordinate 1,852,648 of VHKM01000223.1, read as the reverse complement.
CAAATTTTACACTTATCCACTTTTTACGCATGGGTCGCTAATGCCCTTACTGTCCACATGGCAACAATGTAAAAGCACAAGGTATGCTGCTTTGTATTACATACGAATAACAATTTAAAAACATAGTGTCTAATTGCTGTAGGGTTTTGTTGTTTAGCTACGTTTTGACAAGGGTTGGGACAAAATATAGATTTGCAATACATCACGATACTTCTTTGTTGTGATACGTGTATCGTATCGGAAACCTTGTATCGCAATACTTTTGATAATCAACTCAGTTATAGAAAAATATATATAAATGTTTTTAACTTAAAGTTAAGGGGCTAGACGGAATTCAAAAATGTTAAAATTATGTATTTTCCTCCGCCTACTTGCTCCAGCAATGTCCTAATGTGTAGAATGAGCCCAGACCTGTTCACCACAACTGCCACTCAAAGCCTGCACTGTCACTCAAAAAGTTCAAACTATCTCCACCGTCATGCACGAGCTTAACATAGAGACTGCAGTTGTGCGCAAGACCTGAGGTGGCAGTAGCGAGTAGAAATAAATGACAACTTCCATCTAGTCCTATTAAGTTTAGTTTTGTTAAATCCAGCTTTGGAGTTGGTTGATTTAAGAGCTAGACCTTGCTTCTACCATTTGCGCTTTAAAAAATATTTGAATCAGTATCAAACTGATTTATATTTAATTGATACATTTTGGAAACTCAACTTGTGCGTTCATGTTACATTTATTTAGGGTAAAATATCGCAAATTGTTATAATAAAAAAAAAAGATACGTGATGGATCGTGAAAATGAATCGTGATACGTATTCGAAAAGTGCATCGTCCCAGCCCTAGTTTTGACACTTACCTGTGATTGGCTAAGATGAGGTAAGTAAGGTCGCATTCACACCTGGGACTCGGTTCGATTGGGGACCAAAGTTGCAACATTGTTTCAGCTTTCCAACTGGCGCAGTTTGCGTTCACAACTCTTTTTTTATCAATCGAACCAACAATCTAAATGCAGTTCCTCTGCACGCCTGTGGGGGCCCTGTATCAAAACCTTCCACAGGAAAAACAGTGAAGAAGAAACACACTTCTCTGATTGGTCGATTAAACTCCACTTCCTGTTTCATCTTTTTTTTACAAAATGAAGCGGTATCAGACAGTGGCTGTGTTGGATTTTCTTTACGCACTTTTTAATCTGACAGTGACAGTAACTACGCTCAGAACTCACGGATCATTTTACGGACGAAATGGGAGATAAATGAGCCGATACTGGTCATGAGAGAAGATGATGCCAGACAAGGCAAAACCCGGACTAAAGCAGGACTAAAGCAGGACTAAAGCAGGACTAAAGCGGGACTAAAGCGGGACTAAAGCGGGACTAAAGCAGGACTGGCGGACCCCGGAGATATGTTTTCTTCACATGACAACTGCGAAGGCTCCGGGCAGAGACATCGAAAACTACTTATGACGACTGTCCGAGGGAAAGAGACGCAGAGAAAGGAAGTAAAAATGATCTGATCAGGGCTTTGCTCACTGGCCTCTGGCGCTGCGCTGCTTATATCAATGGTTTCTGCCTCATATTTACCAGTCATGGCTTTTGGTGTATATTTCGTATTAACTGTTAGCTGTAACGTGTCTGCACATGCTTTTTTCATTCACATTCCGTAATGAATGTCGTGATTGTCTCCGCGCTGTTCTGTCTTTGCGTAACTCGTTTGTTTTGTTTATATCAGACGCACAACGTCCTGCAACTTTGTCTTCCTGGTTTTGTTCCGCTCTCTGGCTCAGTTGCGTTCATAAACCAAATGATCCGCTTCAGAGTTCGTTTGAACCGGGCCGAGACCCACGTTTTCACCCGGGCCAGGGTTCGCTTCTTTGGCCCGGATCAGAGTCCGTTTGCGCGTTCACAACACCTCAAACGAACCAGACTCTCTGAGCAAACGGGCCCGGATTCGGATCAAGAGGGGGTTGTGAATGCGACCTAAGTCACAGGTAAGTTTTGACACTTACCTGTGATTGGCTAAGATGGGGTACACTTGATCCAACCAGCAGCAAATATCCCAATAAAAGTCTGTCCTCTCCCCAAATTATTTTAAACCATAGTGTACTGTACTGCCGTTATTTGCATTGCAATACTGCTGCAACCCAGAGAGTCCATTATTATTATCATCATTTTATTATTTTTAAAATGCAAAAGTGCAACGGCCTATCGAGGCTCTCCCGATAACGCAGTCAGCCAGGTGTGTTATTCTTTTTTGTCCATGAAGGAAACTTTGGGTAACACTTTATAATAAGGTTACATGAAGTCATGCATGAATAACATGAAATTATGCACGAAATAATGCATGATTTCATGATATATTTATGCATGAGGATATCATGACTCATCATAAGTTAACATGACTTCATGTTCTTTCATATGTGACTTCATGGATGAGTTCATTAAGTAACTGTTGTAATGAATTCATGAGAAAATCTTGTTAATATATCATGATCTTAGAATCATGATGAATTCACGAAAACATTGACATTTTTTTCCAAAAACATTAACTAATTGTAATTATTAAGTTTATGCATGAATATCATGATTCATCATAATTTTTAAGAAAATGTGTTTGCAGGTTTTACCTTAATACAACGTTTACTGCAGTAATTAACTCATCATTAGCTAATCCTTAGTTCATTCATAAATTCATGATGATTGCGTCCCCTATACTAAAGTGATGCACTTTTATGCTTTGAACAATCAAGGTGTTTATTGGACAAAACAAATTACATTTGCTTACTATTGCTTACATAATGCATTGTGGACAGTTATAAATTATAATGTCTATGATGTTTGTGGTTGTTTTGTCCTTTTATTATTTTCCAAAGCATAAAAGTGCATCACTTTAGTATAGGGGACACAACGATTAGCTAATGAGTTAATTACAGCAGTAAGTGGTAGATTAAGGTATACAGTACATTGCAAACTAATTTTCTTTAAAATTATGATGAATCATGATATTCATGCATGAACTTCATAATTACGATTAGTTAATGTTTTTGTTAAAAAATCTAAATGTTTTAGTGAATTCATCATGATTCAAAGATCATGATATATTAACAAGATTTTCTCATGAATTCATTACAGTAGTTAATTAATTCATGCATGAAGTCATCTATGAAAGAACATGAAGTCATGTTAACTCATGATGAGTCATGATATCCTCATGCATGAATAAATCATGAAATCATGCATTAATTCATGCATAATTTTATGTTATTCACGCATGACTTCATGTAACCTTATTATAAAGTGTTACCAAACTTGGTCCTCTGCATTTGACCAATCCTGTAATTCAGCCTGGATCTCAACTCCAGATCTTGAGGTTTGGTCAGGAGGATTATCCATTTGTGCATTATTGTTTTGGTTGATGGGGAAACTAGGCCCTCAGAGAAAAACACTCAGAACATCAAACTCCAAAAGACCCCACCCGGCCCCACAGGAAATAGAAACTAGGACGATCAAGCTGTGAAGCGAGAGTGCTACATTGAGATATTCTTTCTTCTTACAGAGGTGCAGTTTACCGCCTCAATTGAGTGTTCTGGTGCTGGTTCATTAATCGGCAAACTCCTAGTGATATCATGCACATGGAAAACAGCAGAGAGCTTGTTGTTATACTTTTGCCTGATGATTTTTTGGAAGGTGGAGAGTGTGGCTCAAAATCTTAAACTTTTGGTTGCTGCTATGAGAATATTGCACAATATGATCTATACAGCAGTACTGGCTCCTGCCCCCATCTGGGAGAGGGACATGAGATCAATCTAGAATGTGAAAGCAGCCAATCAGGACACAGACCTCTCCGTGCCGGTGCTTGGCCAGTCTTCCATCTACATCGAACTCCCGCAGCACGTCCTTCACTTTCTTGCTGCAGTCTGTGTAACACAAGCAAACAGAGGACACGCTTTAGTGGAGTATTCACATCATTGAAGGGCTTCAGGGTTTATACAAAAACACACAAAATCTGAGCTTTCATTTAATTTCTTATGATCTCCCCTTATCCATCAAACAGAAGGATGAGGGAAATTTGATATTAAGAAGCAGCAGATACAACAGGCAACTTTAGAGGAAAAAAAAAGTGTATTTTCAACAAATTTATGCAGTAAAAATAGTTGAACGGTGTTTTATTTATCAAGAATGTTTTATTTAATGCCAGTTTGAATCAGATTAAATGCTTTTTAATGCCCTGCGGAAACCCTGTATATGGATGAACTCATTCAAGGTGTCGATATTTATTTGTCCCATTCTCACGTTTCTATCATCCTCATTCATTTTTTTCATTTCATTTATTCATTTATTTCAGGCAGACAATGGTAACAAAAGAAAAAATATACTATATATAGATACAATACATATCCTGCATTTATTTTCCCACTTCTGCACTCACCACGCCAGCCCACACTCCAATATGCCTTATACAGAGAAATCTATTAGCGTTTTAAGGGCCTTCAATAGATTCATTCTGATCCCCAAACTCTCTTCCTTGGGCTGATGTTTGCCATTAGCTGACCAAGAGAAGTGCCATCTGCTGGCGTTTTGTATAACTACACTACAGACAACTACATTTGCAGAACTAGGAGTATTCTCTCTAGACACATAAATTCATCACTATCTACAGTACACGTCGGACTTCACATACAACACGGACAGCTGTCATCTGCAGAAGTTCTCTGATGACTCCGCCATTGTGGGCTGTGTGTCTGAGGGGAACGACCTGGAGTACCGGTCGGTTATCATGGACTTTGTGGACTGGTGTGAGCGCAACCACCTGTGCTTTAACACCAGTAAGACGAAAGAGACGATGATCAACTTCAGGAGGAAGACACTACCGCACACACCGCTGAACATCCAGGGGGAGGACATAAACATGGAGGTGGTGGACAGTTTCAAGTACCTGGGTGTTCACCTCAACATAAGCTGGACTCGTCCCACAACACAAACATCCTGTACAAGAAGGGCCAAAGTCGCCTCCACCTTCTGAGGAGACTGAGGTCCTTCGGAGTGAACAGGCCTCTGCTCAGGACTTTTTATGACTCTGTGGTAGCCTCTGCTATCCACTACGCTGCCGTGTGCTGGGCCCCGGGCAGCACAGAGCGGGACAAGAACAGACTGAACAAGCTGGTCAGGAGGGCCAGCTCCATCCTGGGCTGCCCCTGGACTCTGTGGAGGAGGTGAGGGACAGGAGGGTGTGTTAACCAAGCTCACCTCCATCATGGACAGCACCTCCCACCCACTGCCTGGGACTGTAGAGGAGCTGAGCAGCTCTTTCAGTGGAAGACTGAGACACCCTCAGTGCAAGAAGGAGCAGGTCCTTCATCCCCACTGCTGTCAGACTGTACAACAAGACTGTAAAGTAACTCATGTGCAATAACTTCTATGCAAAACTACATGCAATAATCTCTGTATCTACATCACTTTATTAACCACCTGCACTAGGACTGTAAACTATACACTTTTTACTCATTGTATACAAGATACCTCTACTTACTATTTAATTTGCACATTTCCTGTCTATCCTGCACACCCTGAGTGTTTCTTGATGTAATGTAACAACCATTGTGAGATCAATAACGGATTATCTTATCTTAAATCATTTTTAGTTATGTATACAGATTAGGGCTGAACGATATGGATAATATTTTCATATCTCAATATTTATGCCAGATATCTCGATATCGATACGATATAACTACAGGATCGGTGAAAACCAAGCATTTTTCAGAAAAATAAAAACATAATATAAAAGAGTGCAGTCTTGAATGTTCCTATCTCGATACGATAACGATATATCTTTCAGCCCTAATACAGATTTTAGTTTAGTTTAGTTTATTTATTTGTTTGAGCAGTTAACCTGCTCAAAGGGAGTGGGCTGAAGCCAAAGGCTTATAAGCGCCCACCCCAAAATAAAAATAGTAACATTACATTTAATATTTACAAGGTAGCAAATCATAAACAAAGGAACATAGGGCAAAGTAACAATAAATGATGAAGAATAAGACAAAAACAACAGCAAAATAAAGAACAAAAGAATGTGCTACTTTTATGTTATAAAGGTGCATTCATACATATTATACTCTGAGATCTTGCTACTTCCCAGTTGTCATTACTATCCTCAATATAATTTAATTTGGGTTTAATTATCATTAATTATCATTATTAAAGGTGCATTAATACATATTATATTCTGAGATCTTGCTACTTCCCAGTTGTCAATACCATCCTTAATATAATTTAATTCGGGTTTATTTATCATTATTATTATATTTGTTTAATTGAGTTATATGTGAAGTGTGATGTAAGCCCTGCATAATGAGGTGCATTAAAAAGCCAGGGTGTAGAACGGGCCAGTTGAAGAGGGCAGTAACTCCCCCTCAACAAACCCCCACCCAGCTGCCCTAACAGCTGATTTGTAGATGATGTTCCTATGCTGAGTGGTGCATTAAAAGACAAGGTTTTGAGCCCGTTGGGAGGGTCCCTCTCAACAGATTCATAACTTGCCTACCCTAATTCTCAATTTGTAAATTTGAGCAATAGAATGACAACCGTTCCAAGCAGCAACACTCTTCCTTGATTATAGAGGAAACACACATAATTGATCCTACTGCGCCTCCTAGTGGCAACACATTTCTTGTTCTCTGTATATTTCAAAAGTCTTTTGTTTGTATTTATATTTGAACAGGTTGATATTTGGACTTCGTTTCAACTCCATTTCCAGTTTATTCCACAATTGTACACCATTAACTGTTGGGCTAAAACTTTTCAAAGTTGAGCTATGTTTCTGAGTCCTAAAGTTTAATTCGTCACGTAATTCATAACAACCAGTACGTTCTTGGAACCTTCTTTGTATTTGGCCCGGTAACAGTTTGTATCTTGCTTTGTATAACATCTGTACAGTTTGGAACTCAACAATGTCACAAAACTTCATGATCTTTGATTTTAAAAATAATGAGTTTGTGTGGTCCAAAAACCCAACTTTATGAATTACTCGGATAGCTCTTTTTTGCAACAATACTATTGGTTTTAATGTGTTTTTATAAGTACTACCCCAAACCACAGTACAATAATGTAAATATGGCAAAATCAGAGAACAGTATAAGATATGTAGAGCTTTGATGTTTAAAATGTGCTTTGCTTTTGCTATTACTGAAATGCTTCTAGAAATTTTCGTAGATATATATTTAATATGAGCTTTCCAAGTAATTCTGTCATCTATAATAACACCAAGGAATTTGATTTCATGCACTCGCTCTATGACAACACCCTCTATCTGAATTGCTTCCTGAGCATTGGAATTACAGTTGCCAAATATCATCATTTTGCTTTTACTCAGATTTAGAGATAATTTATTTTGTTTGAACCACTTATTGACACTTTTGAGTTCCAAGTTAACAATCCGACACAGTTGCTGTAAGTCGTCACCTGATGCAAAAATATTTGTATCGTCAGCAAACAAGATAAATTTAAGTACTTGAGACGTTTTACAAATGTCGTTGATGTACATATTAAACAATTTTGGGCCCAGAATGGAACCTTGAGGTAAACCACACACAATTTGTCGACAACTCGACTGATAATCACCTATTTTCACACATTGTTTTCTATTTTTTAAATAACTGGTAACCCACTGTAGAGCTACCCCCCTAATCCCATAATGTTCTAGTTTATTAATTAGTATATCATAGTTTATTGTATCAAACGCTTTACTCAGGTCAATAAATAACCCTATGGCATATTTCTTGTTATCTACAGCATTAGTTATTTCTTCAATTATATCAAAGAGAGCGTGTGAAGTTGAGTGATTATTCCTAAAACCAAATTGATTGTCCGAGAGTAAATTACACCTTTCAATAAAGCTGTCAAGTCTAGAGTTATAAACCTTCTCTAAGATTTTGAGAATTGCGGTAAAAGGGAAACAGGCCTGTAGTTTGTGAAGAGATGTTTATCTCCTGCCTTGAACAGAGGAATCACTTTTGCTACTTTCATACCATCAGGAAATTGTCGAGTTTGCAGCGATAGGTTACAGATGTATGTTAACGGCTTAGAGAGACTTTCAATAACAGTTTTTAAAGTTTTCATATCCATGTCATGGTAATCTGTCGAGGTTTTATTTTTACACCCTTTAACAATGTCCAGTATCTCCTTTTCCTCCACAGGTTTGAGGAACATGGACAGAGGATTTGTGTCTATCAGTTCACAATTAAAGTTCTCAACATTTGCAATTTTTGCAGCAAGATTCGGTCCAACATCTACAAAGAATGTATTAAATGTATCGACTACTTCATTCATATTATTTAAAGTGTTATCCTCATCTTTGAAATATTTTGGATAATTAATCGATCTTGGTTTATTTCTAATTATACTATTTAAGATATTCCATAAACCTTTAATATTATTCTTATTGCTATCTAACAACTTATTATAATAATCCTGTTTACATTTTCTAATGATACCTGTCAGTTTATTTTTATATTTCTTATATTTATCCTCAGCTTCTTTTGTTCTATCATTTATACAGTTTTTGTAGAGTGAATTTTTTTTCTTGCATGCATTTAGTAATCCCTTAGACATCCATGGGTTTTCTTTACACTTTCTGTTTTTACAATGTTTTTTCATTGGGCAATTTTTGTCATATACTTTATGAAATATTTGCGTAAACTCATCATATGCCTTATTAGTATCATTCTCTCTATATACAATACTCCAGTCTTGAGCTAATAGTTCCTTTTTAAATGCATCCATAGTTTTTTCTGTTTTTACCCTTCTAAACCAATACATTTTTTCATCATCAATATTTAAATATCCATGTTTGTACAATACAAAAACTGGCAGGTGATCACTAATATCATTTATCATTAATCCACTGACTGTATCACTATCTATTTCATTTGAGAAAATGTTATCAATCAAAGTCGCACTGTGGGTTGTGATTCTACTCGGTTTAGTTATTAGAGGAAACAGACCTATACTAAATAAAGTATTTATAAATTCGTCAGTCTTTTTGTGTTTATATGGGTTTAACAGATCGATGTTAAGGTCTCCCCCCACAAACATGACTTTATGATTTAAACCTGAAAAGTGCTCCTCCATCCAATTAGAAAAAACATCTATATCAGAGCCAGGTGTTCTATAAATACAACTTACAATAATATTTTTCTTTTTTTGCCTTGTAATTTCTACAGTAAGACATTCAAGTACATCATCCACTACCATAGTCTTATTTTCCATTACTTTATAACTATAGTTGGAGTCTACAAACATAGCTACACCCCCACCATGCTTGTTTCGTCTGTTCATACTTATAAATTCATAACCATCAATAAAAAAACTCAATTTCTCTGTCATTATTAATCCATGTTTCTGTGATTAAAATTACACTAAATGGTTTAGAAAACTGTTTTAAGAAGCTTTTGATGTGGTTAAAGTTTGCATAGAGGCTACGACTATTGAAGTGGATTACAGTGAATGCCTTAATGTTCTTAAGTTTACTATTGTAAAGATCCTCTGTATAATATTGACAGTCATTAGTAGCTCTAGTAAAGAAGTTATTTTCAGGGTCGATGTCGATCTCAGTGTTCTGTAAGTCATATTGTGATAATGTAAAATCCTGGTTATTTGCTTCAGCAATTCTCCTTAATGAAAGGTCCAAGTCGATGCTTCCTATAGAACTATATGTATTACAGGACATGTGAAGTTATGTGCTTTTACATACCAAAATCCATACGCTTTTCCTGTGTTTATACTTGATTTGGTGTACTGGTGCGCGGACGTACAATGAGTTTATCATAGCGCAAGTAGGCAATCTCCCCCCTTTCCCTGGCAGCTCTCAGCTCCGGCATCAGTTCTTTTCGCTTCCTTTGGATGGATTCCGTGTAGTCCTCGTTTATGAAGATTTTGGTCCCTTTGAGGTGTTTAGCGCGCTGCAGGATTGCTTCGCGATCCTTCCAACGCAGCAGTCTGGCGATGATGGGTCTCGGCCGGTCTCTCCCGCCGTCGGGTTTCCCTACGCGGTGGGCCCTCTCCACCTCCACCGGGTGTTGTAGTTGTAACTTCTCCCTCAGTAGATGTTTAACTTTCTCCTCTGCGTCGGCCCAGGTCTCCCCAGGCGTCTCCAACACTCCCTCAAAGACCAGGTTGTTTCTGCGGCTCTGTCCCTCCAGATACTCCAGTTTGTCCGTGATAATATGCAAATTGTCACATACTTTATAAAAATCGTTTTGTATTGTGTTTGTGCGCTCAGTGAGTTTCAATGTTCCTTCTTTCAGAGTGTCCACCTCACCTTGCGTGAACTGTAGGCTTGTTTTTAGCTCTTGAATGTCCTTTATCTGTGAATCCATTCGGGTGTTTGTTGCTTCCATGATTATTTTAATGAATCCCTTGAAGTTCTCCTGTTGTTGTTGTATTATTTCCCTGAACATGTCCCTTTGCTGCTCCATGAGTTCCGTGACTCGACTGAGGCTCACGTAATCCTCATCCGCCGCCATTTCTGGCAGTTGCTTCGTCTCTGTTTTTGTCGGTTTAGGCATTTTGCTCTCTCTCAGCCGGACTCCGCAAAAATGTTAGCTGCTTCACTGCTCTCACACTGCTCACACTGCTCACAGCCTTCTCCCAGGGCCACGCCCGTAGATCCCCCTTCCAGCACACCTGTGACGATGACCTCCGATGACCTCCGGCAAAGACTCTGTAACCAATACTTTCTCTCAGATGTTGAAATATTTATGTATTTTCTACCAAATAAAGATATATACACGTAGGAGCAAAGTGGTTCAACGCCCCACGTTTGTACGTACGACAGGGAAGGCTAACCATAATGATAGCTTCATGCTACATGCTAATGCCTAGCTTAGAATGCTGGTTTTTCACTTCTCGTGGACACTCTGCAATCGATCTGAAGTTCAAAACATTCATAAGGACCCAATTTTGACTTGACTTTGTTGGTGTGTGATAAATATCTAAAATTCACCAGAAAACATGTAAAAAGAGCGAAACAACCATGATTTTCAGAGCACACTTCCTTCCCCCATGCTAGGCCACACCTTCTAGTGTGATGCGCTGCCGTCTGTATCTGTGTTTATACAAAAAATACACAGGCTTAGTAGCTGTAAAAGCCTGAACATGGTATACTATGGGATCTATAACCAGACAAAGAGTCAGCTTATTGTGCAGACACTCAAAGACACAGAGACAGAGGGAGATCACTGGGGAATACTGTTAACAGGCCCCCATGAACCACAACTAACACGTTTATTCCACTACACTGAGGATGAGAGAGCGTCTTTATGGATGAATGAGGCATCTGGCGTAATTTACAACATAGATGGATTTTTCTGAGGTTGAAAATACCAGGATGTAATTCATGGGTAAATTCTTGTGGTGTTGAAATAGGAATGCCTCTCAATATTATCACTGTTTATCTTAACATAGCCCTTATATAAATACTGTACTTTTCACCCCTGATCAGCTCAGTATTTAAGCTTAAAGGTGGATGATGCATTACTTTAAAATGTGTCAGACAGCTCCTTCCTCTTACAGAGCAGAGTGTAAACAGTGTGTGTGGGTGGAAATGGAAGAGGTGGTGATGCGCCACAAAAAAGAAATCAGAAAGTTTATCTTTTTTGACATTTAATTTATCTCTGGTATAGAAAACCTATCCTAAAGTTCAGGTAAGGTTTATTTTTTATCATAAACATTGCCTACTATGTCCCCAGATATGAAGTAAACACACTTAACACAGCAAATGTTGATTTTTACTGATAACAACTGTAATACTGATTTATTAGTGTAAAGGTTGTGTACGTTTCCTTTTTTCTGAGGCCAATTCAGACAGCCGAATAAGCAGAAACGGCCCCACACTTTGCGTTGCCAGATCCGGTGGCAAAACACAGCAGGCAGTAAAAGTATTCTCTCTAATCTAAGAACTCACTTCCAAAACCCCTGCACTTGTCCTCCAGTCATGCCCTAATTTTTGCAAGTGTGAGCACTGTAGCGTAATTGCACTAACTTGTTTTTTATCCTCCGCATTTTGGAACTCAGGTCGAGTTGTGATTGTGATTACTTTAGGTACCCCAGATTGTCATAAGGAAATATGTCTATTTGTCCCAATGTGGCTGCGGTGTCTGAAGCAGTGTGTGACCAAACTGCTGTGCCCTTCTAACCCTTCTCCGGGATTACTGAGCTAAAGGATAAGCCTATTATGCATATTTTAGGTTGATGAAGGAAACCGGAGCATGCAGAGGAAACCCACTGATTCACAGAGAGAACACGCCAACTCCAAACAGATGCAATACCCCACATCAGCAGACTTAAAACCTTATGGCTTTGAGGCAAAACATGGTGTTCTCACATAGAAACATACCTGGGGTTGTGTTTAGTTTAGTTTCAATCAGCCTCTCACTCTCAAGCGCTGAAAACACATAGCTACTTTCACTTCTAAATGTATCTACAGTTGTGCTCAAAAGTATACATACCCTGGCAGAATTTTAGATTGCTTTAACTATTTTTCAAAGATGAATGATAACACAAAAAGTTTTTTCCCCCATAGTTAGTGGTTGTGTGAAGCCATTTATGGTGAAACAACTGAGTTTGCTCTTTTCAAATCATAATGAAAAAAAGTATCAAAATGACCCTGATCAAAAGTTTACATACCCCAGGTTTAACATCATCAATGACAGCTTGGAGTCTTTTGTGGTAGTTGTGGATGAGGTTCTTTATTTTTTCTGATGGTAAAGCGGCCCATTCTTCTTGGCAAAAAGCCTCCAGTTCCTGTAAATTCCTGGGCTGTCTTGCATTAACGGCACGTTTGAGCTCTCCCCACAGTGGTTCAATGATATTGAGGTCAAGAACTGAGACGGCCACTAACAGGACCTTCACTTTATTCTGCGAACCACCTCCAGATTTCACTATACATGCCTTTCAGTCATGTGACTTTTATTGTTATGGTGGCCATTTTGAATACCGAAGTAGAATTATGCAGTACTACAACATGTAACAATATCTCTACTCAGGATGAAAATGAAAGACAACTGATTGACGGTGGCATTTTTAACAGTAAAAACACGGCCCCAGAGAGCGCACGTTTCTGTGAAGAAACCAGTGAGTCAGTGTTTAAGCTGCTCAAGACGTTAGCATTCTACCAGTTAGCATTTAGCTTCAACACGATAAGCCTCTCCAAGAGAAAGCCCTGAGCTGCACTCCAAACATCTAGTCTTGGATACAACACGTGACAGAGGTCAGAGCTGAGCTGTTACTGTAGTATTTCCTCAGTGTTCATAGATGTGAGCCACACATGTGTTTATCGTGTTGAAGCCATTGGCAGTTGATTGACAGTTGCTAACTGGAAGCAGCTTGAGGAGCTTAAGAGACAATGAGACTCTGTTGACATGACAAACTAAAAACCACAGAACAGTTTTGTTTCCTCTTTGATGGGTTAATTTAGTCTGAGGAGTGAAGCAGATCATTAGTAAATCCTGCTGTTGCTCGACAGACGGAGCTGCTACGTCATGGTCTGTGCCACATTTGCTGGTTATATCACATAAACGTGCGTCTCTGGGGCCGTGTTTTTACTGTTAAAAATGCCACTGTCAGTCAGTTTCATTTTCATCCTGAGTAGAGATACTGTTACATATTACTGCATAATTCTACTTCAGTATTCAAAATGGCCGCCGGACCTATGCGTGATGTCATTGGAAACGAAACACCTCCACTACAAATTATGAGTTAATACTATAGCTGCCAGGTACAGTTTAGCCGTCGTTCCACATAGCGTGAACCGGCCGCGCACGCCACGATCTACGTGCACGTATCGACACTAGCCCGCAGACCTTTCTGTTTCCACCACACACACACATGCAGGCGTGTAGGCGGAGCCGCACGCTGTACAGATCGTTTTTAAAAGTTTTTAGAGCTGCGATGAGAACAAATGTGGACAAATGCTGCCATCTGGTGGGAGTTATGGAATCATTCAGAGGAGCCAAGTTGTATTAAAACAGAAAATAAACCACTAAATACAACTATGAAGGTAAGCTACATGCAAATGTTATGCTAACACCAACTAAAGCTGCGCTAACAGCGGCTAAATGCTATTATCGGCAAAATCCCCTTTTAGCACAGCGGTATGAGGTGAAATATTAAATCCTGCGTGTCAATAGTGGGGGCTGTCCACTCTCTCGTTGCCAATCAGAGGCCAGCAGTCTGTTCACGTCACATCAGACACGGGTAGCCCGCTTTGGCCACAGCCAGAGGTCGGTCCCAAAACCTATACCTGGTCAGACCAGTTTGGCCCTGGCCTTTGTTATGGAAAAGATCGAGAAAGCGGGTGAAAGAGCCATTCGGCTGACACGCACCTGCATGTGGAAAAGAGCCTTTTCGGGCTTAACGCTTCACTTCCCTTTGTGCCAACAGAGAGTCTGCTCAGAAATTACCTAATTACTTTCATCTGCTTTCAACTTCAAGGGCTAGTTTCTGACACTGTTGTTACAGCTCCACATAAGTAGCATCCACAGACACAAAATTGAGTTTAGAGCCCCAAAAGACAAAGTAAATTCTGAATTATGATTATTACTAAATGCTCATTCAAAAACTAAACAAAATTTCCCATATCCCCTTTGAACAAATCTGTATAACTAATGTGTCAAAAAATAAAACCATAAATTCAAACATGGCTCTAACCATTATTTAGATTTTTATTGCAGAAAATATATATTAAAGAACACAATTGCAGTCAATTTTTTCCTTATATTAATGCATGTTGTGTAATCTACAGCAAAAGTTTCAAATTGAGATCTCTAAATGTGATTTTCTTTTTCCTGTTCACTTTAAAAGCCTGAAAATACAGTACAATACAGTATTATCGGACCTGTAAGTGATATGAACTCGACTGTAGGTATTCTCTTTGACAGTGAATGCGCTGAAAGAAAGGCTCTGCCCACGTGTACTGTACTCACACTCGATGTACTGCTGCAGCTGGATGAAGTCGACCGGGCTCAGCTCCTTCACCTCGGAGTCTGTGGGGGCGGACATACTGCCGCGGCTGCAACGGCTCTACAGACAAAACAGACGGGGAGAGAAAACCACGGTGAGAGAGCGAGACGAGAGGAGAAACAGAGGAGCTGAAGGTGGGTGCATTGAAGGCCCATTCAGAGCGCTAAATAAAATGAAAATAAAAGCGTTGCTGCGAAGGAGAGGAAGACTCACACGAACCGCAGGGAATCACTTTCAAGCGCAAACACGGTTCAAAGCAGAAACAGGTCAGAGCTTGCACAGAAGTATGAACCGCACGGAGAAAATACATCTGATACACACCGAGTTAATGAGAAAACAGATTGAATTATCAAAGTCAAACTATGTTGCAATCTCGTAAACCTTTACATGATCAAAGTTTCATCAGGTTTAAGGAGTTTTAGTGAGCAGGTAGGACCATACAGACATGACACGTAGCTCTCTTTTTTTTTTTTTTTTTTTTTTTTTTTTTTGCTTTACAATGAAGTTCATAACAGATTTAAATAAAGCTACTTAGGCTACTTACTTACTGCTATATCTACCACTGGTCTTAAACAAGTTAAGACCATATTAAAATGAAAACCCCAACATAAAACAAAACCAAAAACATTTTAGAAATAGGTGAAACAAGCAATTTGTCTAAATTCATTGATAAGGATTCAAGTTATGCTTTTCAAACATTCAATATATTTAAAAAAAATCTGTACACAATGACAGCTTATTTTAGATATAAAAAATATCCTCATTTTGCCTGGAGAAATGGTGAGTTATATTATTCTAATTAGGTGTAAAAAAAAAGTGACCTTTTATCTGTTTCATTTCAGCAGGAGATTCAGATGAGTTGCATTTTTTGCAGTGTTTATTTAATGAACTCTCAACAGTTTGGACCCGGAAGTAGCTTATTATTGTTTGTGAAGTCACACTTATGGTGCGTTCCAGGCAACTGGTAAATTTTCCACTTCCCACTTGGAGAAATGTCTTGGAACGCCGCATGAACTGGTAATTACAACTTGTAAACTCGGAGACCTCCAGACTAGGGCTGCAACTAACGATTATTTTGTAATCGATAAATCTATCGATTATTTTTACGATTAATCGAATAATCGCTTGACTGTGAATGGTGTAGGAAAATTACATTTTTTCTATTTTTTTTATCACATAAAGCTTAAGTGGCGCCGCTTGAGGACGTGTTCATGGAGTAAACTTAAAGAGGGGGTATTATGCTTTTTTCAATCACATAGCACCAGTCTATAGCATACTACAATGATGACGTAACCTTCTGTTGGTCTGTATATGCAGTAAATTAAAATAACTGCCTTGAATAAAATTTCTCTCTCAAAATGGCTGTACTGAACATCTTGAAATGGGCCTCTGTCTCTTTAAGAAGCTTTCCGACACGCCCCCTTCAGCACACTGCTGTGGCATCTAAACAACACTACTGTGCGGGGAGGGGGCTCTGCTGAGCTGAGGAGCAGTGGTTGGTGGCTTGGCTGGTGACGAAAGGTCCAGAGGCGTCTCCAGGAGGTGGGGGCGTTCCTAGGAGGACTGAGGCATAGCTACACCTAAAATGGCTGCCGTCTAAGTTTTTACTGATTACTCAAAAATATGTGAATGAGCCAAGGCAACACTCCAGGCATGTGTTTAATGAGGGAATGACATAATAACATGATATAAAGCTTGAAAAAGTCGATTTTACATAATACCCCCCTTTAAAGTAAACTTTTGTAGGAGGCTCTTAGCGCTAATTCTGCTTTCTGATTGGATGAGACACAGACAGATATTCATGAAATTTACATTGTACAAAACACTACATACACTAACTATAAAAACAAAGTAGGTTTTCATTAAAAAATACTACATTTTCATGTCATTTTTGCTCTGTTTGAGTCTGTGTGAACCAGAAAACGATTAATCAATTACTAAAATAGTTGTCGACTATTTCAATAATCGATTAGTCGTCGATTAATCAATTAGTTGTTTCAGCCCTACTCCAGACTGCTACGAGTTCGTATACGTCTATACGAGATGAAGACAGTAATGGCGGCCCCCAGGGGTGGCGCACAGCTAAAGTTAAAACTGTAACAAAACCACTGCATCAGTGACGTGAAGGTTACTTTTAGTCACAGCTTTCAACGTAACGTTATGTCGCATGATTTAAATTCTATCTGGTTTGAAGAAACTACATATAACGTTAGCATCGTATGAGCTAACTGTTGTAGCATTAACCGCTTTTACGACACATACAACTTTAAGCACCTGGAACGCTCCGAGGTCGTAAGTCGTAATTTTCAAGTGGGAAAGATACCAGTTAGCAGTTGCCTGGAACGCACCATTAACAGCCTCATAGCAGCAGTTAATTTGTTCATTAATTTTTATAATGAACAACTTATAAAAGTTAATTTGTGGCCACTGTGGTCTGAGTATGTTTCATCTGTAAAACCAGACTTTGTATAAAAATTCTGTTCAGATTATTTAATGTGAAATGATTGTAAATTTCAAGGCACACTCCAAGTAGAGCTGAAACAACTAATTGATTAATCGATTATTGAAATAGTCGACAACTATTTTAGTAATCGATTAATCGTTTTCTGGTTCACACAGGCTCAAATAGAGCAAAAAATGACATGAAAATGTATTTTTTGATGAAAACGTAATTTAGTTGGTGTATGTAGTGTTTTGTACATTGTAAATTTCATGAATATTTGTCTTTGTCTCAACCAGTCAGAAAGCAGAATTAGTGCCAAGAGCCTCCAATAAACATTTACTTTAAGTTTACTCCATCAACACTTCTTCAAGTGGCGCCGCTTTAGCTTTAAATGATAACATTTAAAAAAAAATAATACTATTTCACTACACCATTCACAGCCAAGCGATTAACCGATTAATCGTAAAAAATAATCGACAGATTAATTGATTATAAAATAATCGTTAGTTGCAGCCCTAACTCCAAGGTTCATTTGTGTTATTATTTCTGAAAAATGTATCAAATATTGGAAAAATAAAGGATAAAAAAGGTTAATTTGTTTATCGTTACTATGGCAGTTGCTGCAGATAGTGATTTAACTGCTGCTTGAACTAATGGTGCGTTCCACTTGATCTCGGAAGTCAGAATTTCCGAGCCCCGACTTGGAAATTTCAACTGGAACGCGCACCAACTCTGTCATTCCAACTCGAAAACTCGGGACAGAATCAGCTCACCGGAGAAGGAGCACTTAAAGATGGCTGCGCCCGACGTGACATGTAACGCATGTAAATCTTCATTAAACCACGTTATCTGGCAGATGTTTCCCAAATAAACTTGTTAGATGTCAACGCAAAACGGATAAGCTTTACTGCTCTTTTGCTAGCGTCTTATTAACGGTAAAAAAATTAAAAATAAATAAAAACTACTAGTGCTAAATTATCACTGTATTTACAACAATTATAATAAATATTACAATGACGTTTCTCTGTAAACTGATTATGATGCTCGAACATGAGCAACAAAGTTGTAACTTTTACGGACGTGTCGTGTCTACCTCCGATGTTTCCGACTTGGACAACTGGAACGCTACAACTCGGAGATAATGTTTTATCCTGGTCGGATTTTCCAACATAAGTGGAACGCACCAGAACAGAGCTGTTATATGAACGCACGTCAGTTAGCATTTAAGCATTACCAGAGTCATCTAGGTCAGCGTCACTGTAGTCACAAGCTGCTTTTCACAGTGAAGTTGTAAAATATACAGCAAGACAACAGACTTAAAACAAATTGTGGTCACAGCGGTTGGAAGGGACTGTCCCAAACGAAACGAGGAAGAACTTTGAAATGTCAGAGGCGCCTCAAGTGCAAATACATTTTTAATATGTCAGACTGGTCATGAGACTGATATTACAGTATGATTAGTAATGATAGTCTCCACTGGTGAGTCATGGACCTTTATCAAAGGTTACCGTTCATGAATAGTTTTCAAACTTTTTATATTCAGCCTTATGTGTTATGTACACGTTTGTATCAACAGGACTCAGGGAAGAAATTCAGCATCTGATACAAAATAAACCAAAACAGGGCCAAACAGATTGTTTTTTATAAAAGTTGCATCCAAACTTACTTACTTACATAATAAAACCCCATGGAAAGATATGTTGTTGGTTGCAGAGAGGATGTTTTATAGCTAAACTATTGCAGCCTCATGATTTGCTAATAGTGATTTCTATTGTGATTAATCTGAAAGCCTTGGATTCGGCTGCTCCCCAAAGTACAGAGTACTCCGACCCTAATTGCTTCACGTGATCATGAACTATGGGAAGAGATCTGCTAATGGCAGGAACACAAATAAATGTTTAGAGAGGAAGCCGTTAGTGTTTATGAGTTTGATGGGTGTCTATTATTATTAGGCCCGAGTGCCATCAGGGCTGGCGAAGGGGCTCTTGTAATCGTATAGAGTGCGCTCCCCAAAGTGCGCGGAGCGGCACAAAACGAGCGCGAAGCGCTCGCCTCCTCTCAAACATGCACTAACGCGCTCCTCTCGTCGTGCACGTTCCCCGTGCACGTGCACATGTATCAGAAAACCAACATTGTAATTGGACAGCAGTGTGCGAAGCGAAGCGGACAATTGGAGCGCGAAGCGCTCGCCTCCTCTCAAACACTCACTAATGCGCTCTTCTTGTCATAAATATAATGCAAAAATCAACATTGTAATTGTACAGAGCCCATAAAAGTCAATGGGCGACTGAGAGCCCTAGATACTTTTGATGATGTCATGCATATTAATGAGCAACGTTATGCATAATAATGAGGCCGCAGTGCTCCACTTTTTTCACAGTCAATAGACACCAACAATGATCAAGAATTCAGTCAGGACAGCAGGGGGCAGCACTACAGTTTTAAGCACTTGGACCAAACACTAAATAGGACTGTGGTTTCTTGTTTATTTAAATGTGAATGAAGTCACTGACAGATAAATAGACCCATATTCAGTGTGCAAGTCAGAGATCATTTATACACACAGAAAAAATGGGTATAAAGCACAGGAAAAGAAATGTAAATGATGAATAATATGTAGTATGTTAAAATAAAGGTTAAAAGTGGCATTTTTAAAAAAATCGCTATGTATCATAGGTTATTTTTGTGCAATATATCGATTATCACAGTATCGGCGTATCGTGAGATAATCGTTATCGTAAGTCATGTATCGCGTATCGTATCGAATGGTGAGGTACCCAGAGGTTCCCACCCCTAGTGTTAACTAACCTCTGCAGTCATGGTCTGAAATTAGTGTCATTCGATGAGTCGAGCAGTTCATATTTCAGTCTTCTCTCAAATGCTAATGCACAGCAAACTGAAACTTTAGAAAGGTAAATGAACATACGTGGGACTAATGCATGTAAACACGCCACACCAGATTGCAACTATGGACTAATTTCCATCCGTTGTCCCCCATTCGCACTCTCTAACACACTCTACGCATTCCAGTCTATTGCAAATGTTTTTTAGTGGTTTTTGTTTTTGTTTTTTAGGGCTCAAAAGTGCACCCACTTTGGTCGTAATTACTACCAGGAAGAATAGCGACAGTTTGGATATTCAACACAGTTAAATGGTAAATAGTCTCAACTTATATAGCGCTTTTCTGCCTTCATTAAGCGCTTTACAGTAAAGGAACCAGTCACCCATTCACACGCCAATGTACGCAGACACTGGAGGCAAGGTGGGTGAAGTGTCTTGCACAAGGACACAACAACAGGGGGCAACTTCAGGAGCTGGGATTCGAACCCCTGACCTTCCGATCATGAGCCGACCCGCTCTACCAAATGCACCACCGTCGCCTCAAGGCCCTCCTTTGATATATTGTAAGGCAAGTTTGTCAAATGTGCCGAAAAACATATCCCTGTGAAGAATTGAGATGCTACAAATATGTTCATGAAGTCAGGAATGAGTTTGAAAACGACTAATATATAAATTTGTGGATTCCTCTTTCATTGTGATCAAAGAATCAGGTAAAAGGCCTTCAAGTACCAGCAGTGAATCTTGATTTCAGGGAGCTTTCAGATGTTTCTAGTGGTGCGCCTAATTTATTTTCTGGCACTCCTAAATGAAAATACTTACTGGTGCAACCAACCAAAAATGTTAATCCCTGGTGGTAGGGGAAACCAGAACCCGAAGGAAACCTGCACAGACATGGGGAGAACATGCAAACTCCGCACACAGCGTGCCACAGCACAGTGCCGAGCTGAGTTACCCTTCAGGACCTTCTAGGGCAATCTGTTCCCTGCCTTTGACACGTCCTTCTCCTGCTGGGGCTAAGCCTGTCGCCCTGGGACCCACCTCTACACCAGTGTCACCTCGCAGGGAGATTAGCCTACTTTCACTTAAGTTGAGAGGGTAAACGTGGGGGTAACTTAGCAAGTCACAGTTACACCATGCAAACATTTCACGCGGAAACATCATCCAGAAATAAACCCACAACCATCTTGCTAAGATCTGAGCGTGCAGGTGCAGCCGGTGGTCTAGCGGAGGCGTTCCCAATGTGGGGGTCGGGAGGCCATATGACAGTTTCTGTTGTAAAATAGCATAATTGTATTGGAAAATACACAGCACACTCGGATAGATGTCCAAAAGATCTAGTATTTATATATATAAATACTAGATCTTTTGGACATCTATCCGAGTGTGCTGTGTATTTTCCAATACATTTAATTTCTGCTCCAGCACATGCACCTCATGAGAAGAACTTGGTGTGCGTTTTTGTTTTTCTAGTTTCGTAAAATAGCATAATGTCAAATCCAGTCAAATAAAAATAAAAAATGGTTTAAATACATGTTATTAACTAAATTTATCAATGATTTGATAAAGAGGTAAATAACTTTTTACAGTGTGGGGTCTAGTGTAGTGGTTACGGCTGCTGACATGTACACGGAATACTGTGCCAATCTTAGCACCATGGGTTTGAGTCCCCGCCTTTCACCCCCTTTTGCCTTGTGCCGTCTTATCAATAAAGCCTGTGGGCCAAAAGATACTGAATACAAATAAATACATCTGAGAGTGATAACTACAACAGTGTGCTACAAAGAGGGAAAGTCTGGATGTTCAGAATAATAATAAAAGGTAATATGGCCGTTTAAACAGTTGAGGAATAGAGATTTACTGACATTATTTCTAGTCGTGCACAGTTGCTGTCGGAAATGCCTACTGTCGTTGTGTCCCTGGCAAGACACTTCTCACACACCTTCGCTCTGAATAAACATGCGTTTGTGACTATGCGATTGGAAATGGTTTGCGCTTTGCGGGGGCTCATAATTGGCGAACACGATATGCTGAGTCACCGAGTCTGAAGGAGAGGAGAATGAATAACCAAATTGCGAAGAAAAGTTTAAAAAGAAAAGAAGCAAGAACATCAAACTCTGCTGAAAAGAGAAAGACTATTAACTAGGCCAGTGGTTCTTCACACATTTCACACCGGGATTAGAAAACACTGGCTTTCCAAGTACCACGAGATCTAAATCAGGCGTATAACAGGATAAAGCTATGGCTAAACCAGAAAATGACATGTTTCTGTGAGTTTTGCATGTTTGTATCAGCTTTAGCAAATATTTTCAGAGTAGTCGTCTAATTTGGGGTTGGGGTTTTATTCCTGCGGCCCAAACAAATAAAAAACGGGAAAGACATTAATACGATAAATGCAAAGTGGATTCGATATCAACAGCCACATCTAGAAGAAGTACTTTTGTAAATAACGGAGCCCATTTGCAGCAGACAGGACGAGTGTTGAACTGTAGTGGAATGTTTGTGATGGAAGGTTCGGTGAAGTGCTATCAGCTCCATTACGGCCTTAGGAGGCACTCTGCTCCCATTACTCCTAATCTAATGGAGCTTTTAAAACAACAAACGCGGCTTTACAACGCTGTTTTGGAGAACACAAGTGAAGCACGCTTACGTCCGATTGATTTCTCATACACTTCAGACTCTAATGTGGAATCTCACCATCAAGTAGGGGGGAAAAAACACAAAGGTAGAAGTCACACAGCAGCAGGAAGGAAGGACCTTGTTGATAATGTTTCATATGAGCGGAGAGTCAGGATGCTCTTATCTTTAATGTATAGGGCCGGTCAACCATTTACTCACTGTAATTTCCACTAATAGGCTTTCCATTTTAAAGACAAAATATTTTTTCAGTACATTACATTACTGGATTTGGAAACCTACTTAAATCTTATTTTTGGCTGCCTTTAATCAACATCTCAATGGAGACGAGCAGGAGACGTCCCGCTCCCAGTAAAGTTACTGTCCGGTCGAGGAGAGGGGAGTCACTCAAAGCAACGACACATATTTGTTAGGTCATTATTTTGTTCATTTTCAATAATAAAACTATAATTTTAAAAATGCTTGCATTTTATTGTAGTTAATTGAGCCAAATGTTATGCGATGTGGCTTTAAATTAAGAGTGTCAAAACTATGGCTGACACAACTCATAACTTAAATCGACAACTGATCGATTATTAACAGTGGTTAAAGTGGATTTTGGGAGGTGGTGGAACTCTAATCTTGAAGACTCGGAACCAGAGCCAGTGCTGGCCCTTCTGAGGCCCTAAGCAAAAAGTTACACGCAGTAGTGCAGGGCAGAAGTGGAACACTCAATTTGGGCCCTGCCCCATTGTGTAAGAACCACTAACCATTTGCCACTGTCAGACTGGGATTTAGGACTACACTAGGCTATTTTACCCACTTTTTAAAATGGTAAATGGTCATGTTGTTTCACCTTTGGTCCCTGACCCACAGTTTGGGAACCCCTGATTCAAAACTAACTTACTCCTGCTCCCGACAGTTTTTTCTGTCTTACCACTGAGAACAAGCCTGACAGTAATTCGTTTTACCCCAAGCACATTCAGAGAACCGGAGTTACTAAAAGTAACTGCACTCACGAGAACTGTGTGGATTCAACTCTCCTTTGAAACAAATACAGTAGCTACATATAACGATTTCTCTCTTCAACTCACCAAACGACTGTCCTGATACTCTGCTAGAGGCAACAAGAAGATAGTTTAAAGGAGTGTGTGGCTGATGCAGCCCCGAGTCCACGCAGAGAAAAGATGAGACGAGCAGCGCGCAGGAGACGGGAGGCCATGCGGGAGACGCCGTGCGCGCCGCGAGCATAGACAGACCGAGCGGGGACGCGAGCGGAGAAGCACTCACGCGTTGGGAGTGACAGGGGGAAGGCGGTAGGTCTCTCCTGCTCCATTTTGGTGTTTTATGTGGCGAAGTAAGCGGACAGTGAGTGAGCACTGTCAGAGCCTGTTGCCGTCACAACACGTTCATTAATCAGCGAAACACCGTCATTTGACCGAGATGCGGGGCCCTTGCGGCTGTGGGGCCCTACGCAACTTGGTATAGGAAAAACCGGCTCTGCTCGGAACGCTACATTAGGTCGATATATGAAAGGCTGTGTGTATATTACATGCAACAGAAAGTGTTTTATATTCCTTTTAATGTATTTATTTTAAAAAATATGTTTTAAACCATTTCACAGAATAAGATGTCTTTATATGTGCTTTTGTTTGAGATAGGCTACTCCCAGAAAGTTAGAGCAACAGCCAGTCCTTCCCTGGACAGTTTTTGAATAATCAGATACAATTTAGTGCAATCTGGTGTATTTTAGGCAAAAATAAGCTGTTTAAATTAACCTTATACAGTGATAAAAATCAGAACTGTCTACTTTATGATTGCTTTCCTAAAAAAAAAAAATATAAATAAAAGACTCAACTTTAGCCTGGATTCATGACTCTTTTGTTACTTGTAAACCGGACTGACCTGTTGCTGATCTTATGATAATTTCTCCAGTTTCTCTCTGAAGAGTGGACTTCCGTCCAGCGCAGCTTCAGCAAATTAACAATAAAACTACCCGTTCCTACCCCTGGCCCGACCTTGTATTTTTTATTGCATTGATATATCTCACAGGCAGACTTTCGTATGTGTGCGAAAATAACAAAGTCACAATCATAGACTTTTTTTTTTTTTTAGCCACGCAAAGGTGCAGGAACGCCGTTCCCAACCGTTCCTGGCCACTTTAACCCCTGATTATGAAAATATGTTAGCAATTTTAGTAACCGATTCACAAACTCAAAAAAAGCAAACATGACGTGAAAATGTATCAGTATGTAGAGTGTTTTGTTCTACTGTGACCAGTGTGGGAAAGAGTATCTAACGAGAAGCATTTTTAACTGACTCGGTCTCCTGACAATTATCCAATCAGAAAGCAGAATGAGCTTCACCTCTTATTTTGCCAGATCCTACAGTTTAAGCCACTCTGGAAATAAACTTTCTCAATCCAAGCTTCTGTCCCCGATAAAGTCCAGTCAGTGCGGGTGCAGCCTCCAGTCGTTACAGCTCAGTGGCTGAACTCCGGAGGTTCTTAGCTTTCAAATGAGGACAGAAACTTGTGTTCATGTGCAGCTTTGAGCAAACCGAGTTCAGCTGTAGTGACTTTTTAAAGCACTAAGAGACAAACTACAAACATTACTTTAGGTTTACTCCATCTCTTTGGCTTTATGTGGTAAAAAGTTGAAAAAAAAGATTAATCGATTACCAATATGATCATTAGTTGCAGGCCTACTCAAGGCATATTATTAATTGTGAGTCATGTTCTGAAAAATGAGGACCACAGACGGGTGTTTCCATATTTATTCTGGTTCCGCTTTATTTCACAGCTGTTTAACTGTTTCCGATCTGCAATATTAATGTAACGTTTTCCTCACACCTCAGTGTTCGTCACACATCTGCTGGAATATGCAAAAACAGGAGATAACAGAGTAAAAGTCATTCACTCCCATTGCAGGCCACAATGTCCCTAATTAAATCCGTCAAAAGGTCAGCTGCTTCGCTCTGCACTTTGATTACCACAGCAGAGGCCAAAGCCACCGATCCTACAGGGAATAAACTATAGATAAAACAGTAGAACAGAAGTATTTTAGGGCGAAAGACATGGAAGACGCGCTTTTGCTTCAAATTGTATTTTTGTAAGAGGCGGGCAATGCAAGATTGAATTTTAAAGATACACGAAAATCCAAATATGAAGTTTGTCACTAATTGACCAAAAGCTGCAAAATTAAATTAATCTAAACTGGAAAAATAACTCATATAAAGTCATATAGTTTATAGTTTTATATAGTTGCCTTTTCTCTTTGTGCACACAATCTACAAAGAACTACAGTACAGTATAAGCTAAATGAATGGTCTTTCTTTGTGTCTAGGTTCACAACAGTTTGGCTACGAACTCTACAGAGCATACGCCCCATAGTCCCATAGTTACTCAAAGAATACGTTTATTAATGCTCTCTACCATTTGCAATACAAAGGGGAAATGACTGGAGGTCCCACGGATTGCAAACATATCTCGTCAACCAGAATAAAATACATATATGCATTGAGTCCGAGCAGATGTTTAGCACAAAAAATATGCAGGTGTAAGCTCAGTTTTGGCAAAGCAGTCAGTGTAACTATAATATTTAATGTTATATTCCAAGTGGATGTAGATCTAGGCATTAAAGCTACTTATAAAATAGACTTAAATGATCAGCTAAAGGTCCTGCTTATGAAGTATTTAGTCTTATTTATATTGTTAATTGTGTTTAGTTTACTCTTAATAGCTGCAGGGTGGTCCTTAAATCCTCCCACCCTCCCAATAGATTCTCCCTCAGTAGAAACTTATTTTACCAAATATCTCCATGATTGGTCAATATTTAGTGTATGCTCAAAGCGACTCAAGTTTCAATATTAGGCGCACAAATTAACGGCATTTTCATGTTTTCATGTTATAATATAAATTGCTGTTAAACACAAGAATGACAATTAAAGTGCTTGTTATAGTCATCAGTAATTAAAGAGCTATAGGCAGTGTTCTCAAGAACTGTCTCGTCAGTGATAGTTCAATAGAGTGCTGGCGAAATGTTCATAGCTCAACCGCTCTGTGTTGTTTGATGACGTGGAAGCAAAATCCTTGATCACTGTTGCCTTCTTTGGATAGGAACCATGACTTGACGTATGCTGATACTCCAAACAGACAAAAGTTGGCAAGACCATGTCTTTCTCTGTTGGTCAGTTTGAAGCCAGTATCTCTGAAGATAAACATTTTTAGTGCATAAATAAGCCGTGCCATGAAACGAGCACAGTGTAAGGCACCTGGCTTCATGAACGTTATGCCACGTAATGGCACTCCTCCCAGAAACACTAGACTGAGGTGAGTTAATTCAAGTTGACTGATCACAAAGTTCTTAATATCCGAGATATACGGAACTGCAGCAGCAACTGCAGGATCTCCTATCCCAGGCTTGTAATCAGCTGCCACAATGCTTGGACAGAATATCTTAAACCTTTTCAACAGCTGGATCTCGGGGCCACTTGATGGTCCCATTGTGATGCTGAATGCTTCCTCCATCATTATCTCATGAATGTGATGGCGGCACAGATACAGTACCTGGTTCTGGTACCTTGTTCTTATTATCTACAAGTTATTTTGTATTACTGTGAATCCGTTTAACCACATCATTGCTGATAGAACCAATGTCACCAACCCCTAAGTTTAAGTCATTATGAATTATAGGAACTGAGAGAAATGAACAAGCAAAAGCTAATCACAATGCTGTAATAGCCTGTTTCCACTGGTCACTGTTAAACATAATAGAACGAGGGCCGGCGAGAGATGGACCTGGTGGACGGGTCCCCCCCCTTTCAACACGTTCATAAATCTTGTCTTTTTAATGCACCACCCAGCATAGGGCTCAGAACTGCCTCACAACGATAACTAGTTAGGGCAGCAGGGTGAGGGCTTGCTGATGGGGGGCTACTGCCCTCTACCAGCTGGCCACATTACACCCTGGCTTTTTAAGGCACCTCACTAAACAAGGCAAACAACAAAAATAATAAAACAATCACAGCCAATATTTTACAGTGGAAATGGGAATGACAATAATAATGGGTCGTGTTGACTATGTAATACTTATTATAACTAAATCAATAGTCAATTAATAAAATGGTGACTGGTGTTTATGGGTAATGATTGGTTATGGTTATTATGTGAATGGGAAAGAGGAAAAAGAAAAAAGTACAAATCAAAAATAAAAATGTTTATATATATTGGTAAACTGCATACATTTCTATCTTCGTGTTATGTCTTCTTACTTTGGAAGTCTTGTAAACATCATGTGATATTCTTCTTGCAAAACATGCTTTTCTTTAGCAATGGTGCTTATGTAAAGTTAATGCGGACAACTGTAATTGTGTAATTCAGGAATTTTTAATGTAAAGAATTATATTGTATGAAAACACGAGATGTTGTATTACTGTATCCGGAATGTAAATTAATTTTGAATATGGTGGTAGGCACTTATAAGCTTTCTTGCTTCGGCCTACTCCTTTTGAGTTTTTGTTACTTTATTTATTTTCTGCACTGCAATAATGTTAATGTAAATAATCGCTCAAAGACGCAGCCAATCGGCGAGTTTGTTTACAAGTGACGTCATTTTCTAAGAGCAAACTAGTCGTGGGAAAATCTTGCTTTTCTCTGTTTCTACTAACTTCAACCGGCTTGAGCATAACCTAAATACACTCTGATCTCCAAAATAATTGGTAGGAATTGGTTTCAAATTGTTTTTTTTCATTGTAGATAAGGACCACCCTAAAATGCACAGTATGAATAACTAGGGATTAAAAAAGTATATCTAATTTATCTTTATTGCGATATTTCTCTTTAAAATCAAAATATAAATCTAGGCCTTAATAATTTTAGTTTAATCGGTCACTTTGTGTTAATATTGGCTATATCCTCGGGGTAGGGGGTACTCGGAGTATAAATGAATGACTCAAGGGGTACGCGAGACAAAAAAGGTTGGGAACCGCTGATCTAAAGTGATATACTATACTTCTTTATTACACCTTGTACCCCTTTGTAAACCTTCATGTTGTACACCTTTGTTACACTTTATACACCTTTATTAAATCTTTAATATGTAATTACTTGTACTTACATGTTGGTGTGGTAAAGGCTACACAGTAATAATCACGATCCGAGCACGGAGAAATGTAAACGCACATTAAGATAATCTCACAATGAATTCAGACTATATTCAGACTATAATCTGGCCTCTATGTGAAAAGGACCAGCCACATTGTTCAGGGAAACGTCGAGCCCTGATAAGAAGCGAGAGTAACTTCTTGCTCTTTGATACAGTGCATGTAGGTGGTGGACGTTTCTTGTCTTGTAGCCCGAGCAGGGGGAATATGGCTGCTTCCTTTGAGCGAGAATATTGCGTTGACTGTAGCATGTGTCCGTGTAATCAGGTTAAAGCGTGACCTCTGGTTTGGAAGGTAAGGACTACCCTAAAATGCACAGTATGAATAACTAGGGATTAAAAAAGTATATCTAATCTCTCTTTATTGCGATATTTCTCTTTAAAATCTAAATATAAATCCAGGCCATATTGTCGGCCTGTCTGCCTATGCTGTGGTTTTCTATAAATGATTCTCCTAATGAGATGTGGCCTATCATCATATGGTAATAGCAGGATCTCCAGTCTATCTGTGTAATCAGATTCCTTACTTCCTGATTAAAGATAATGATTTGCAGACAGCAGAGTGGATCAGAGCGGTTTCCCCAGTGGGTGACACAAAATATGGGCATCTAAATGAGATCAAATGGCTCGAATATTGAACATTAATGTAGATTTGAGCCGCTTTGACAAGCTTGAATTTATTTATAGGGCTTTCCCACGTAGCACGCTTGTACCCAGCACTGTTTGGCCACTGTACGCCATGAAAAACCAGAGTGCGGTTTTTCAAATACTAGAGGATAGAAGCACTTAAAGGAACAGGCCACCGTTTTTACATACTGAGATATCTTCTTATTTGAACTTAGACGAGTTGATACATACCTGTCTGGTCTTAGTGCGTGCCCTCAGTCACGCAAAACGACCAAAGATGTTGTTAGCATTTGTCCTCTCCCAATGTATTCCTATAGCTCCAAACGGGGGTGAAGTTGGAAGCTACCACGCTCTTCCACGAGCCCACACAAAGACCAGACAGGTACGTATCAACTCGTCTAAGCTCAGGTAAGAACATATCCCAGTATGGAAGAACTGTGTGCCCTCAGTGACGCAAAATGACCAAAGATGTTGTTAGCATTTGGCCTCTCCCAGCATATTCCTATAGCTCCCAACGGGGTGAACTTAGAAGCGACCAAGCTCTTCCATGGGTACTTATTGACTTATTGTCACAATGTACAACTTGTGCTCCAGTTTTCCTCTACCTCTCCCCCTCCCTTTTGTGTTTTGTGTGTCTCCACCTGTGTGGGCGTGGCAGCTCCTGGGTGCAGGAGGTCAGGCACAGCTGGCTTCAATCAGCCGATTACCAGAAGTACAAGAGGCTTGGTTTACCTGCTACACACTGCCAGTTTGTTTGTTGACTTCAGTCAGTATCCACCTGTGGCTTTCCATTTTTGTACACCTGGGGTCTCATTTATGAAACTGTCCGTGAGAATCTGCCTATAAGAGTCCGTACGAGCAAAACCCAAACTTCACGTACGGAGAAAAAAATTGGGACTTATGAAACCCTCCGTACGCGCAGCACCACGTAAACTCCCCTTCACAAATTCCACCTGGAGCAGAAATGTGCGCACATGACCCCTCCTCACGTCACGCCCCCTGCACGCCTCCATGTCACCATATAAGGATATGCAAAGTAACTTATGAATGAGATTTACCTAAACATGAGGCGATAATGAGAGGGTTTTACCGAGACCCCGGGAGCAGAGAGGGAGGGGCCACACGCCGCAGCAGTGACGGCATAGGCCGAGGTGGATCTTTACTGACATGTTACCGCTGTTTCTCTGATCACAAGTAACCTACTGGCAGAGTGCAGAGTCTCATCAATAACACTTTTGGAAATACACTTTTAGAACGTAAAGAAGAGCCTTTTAGACGCTGATTGTGATATTTCCCAGTGCTGTTCACGGAGCTCACATTTCCTGAAACTACAGAATAAGCTCGGTGGGCTTTGAATCACTCAGATAGTCTATTGTTTTTTGAGCTCGCTGTACGTGCAGTGGGGATGAGGCACCGGTTCGCTTTGGGCATGAATGAGGAGCAGAGTCCGGGTGGTGTGAGAAAGAGAGAGGTTGTGGAGCTGCAGCGCGTAATTACGCAGCGTCTCTGAATGGACTTGTGCCTTGGACCAGCCATCCGCACGGCCTCCACAGGAGTTGGTCAGACTTTGGTTAAAAGCACAGAGCGGCTCGGATCCTTCCTGCTTCTCGCTCGCAGCCGGCGGCAGTGCGCTCCGGTGTCCGTGCATGAGCGTCATGAGCGTGCACGTCTTTGCGTGTCACACATTACTACAATATTTTTATTAAGTATATAAACGAAAGATTGAAACACTACACAAAGCCAACGGTTGATTTCCTAGATTTTATTTTTAATGATCTTAATCATTCCTGTAGAAATAAAGAAATGAGCAGTTTAAAATGTGCACCAGACTTCATTTCCTCAATCCGACCTCCCCTTGCTGCTTTCCCTCGCCTCTCCTCGTGTGTTTGCAGCGTTTCTGAAAAGTGCGGACTGCGTACGCCAGGTACAAACCTAGTGTGGCGGTGCGTAATGTTTCACGTTCAGTTTGATTTCTATAAATACCACCTTTGGCGCAGAACAGTTCGTACGGAAGGTTTTGGCCTCATTTTGTCCGTACGTGGGCTTTATAAATGAGACCCCTGATCTTTGTACTTACCGCAATTATCTTTTTGTCCAGAATCTGTCTGCGTACTACCTGCCTCCAGTCTGCCTGCCTGCCCATCTGCTTAAGTATATTTATATCTTTAAACTCTGCCAACCTACCTGGCTTGGCCATCCTAATAAAGGCCTTTTTAAGTACTTCCTCGTGCTGTGCATATTTGTTTTAGAGTGCCTGGGTTTGCTGCTTTTTTTGAAACTTGGATCCCTTTCCCAAGGGCACCTACACAAACATTTTTGGAATATACTGGGACACCTTGAGCAAGCAGTCATCTTGTTGTTTTTACCTGCAAGATACTTACCAGTCTGTCTCCTCGTGTCCAGTCCTCTGGCTTGACTCCATCCATCTCCTGGTCCTGTACTCACCTGGTCTTCCGGTCCCCAGCCTTGCCCCATTCTCCAAGTCTTCACAGACATAAAACTAACTTTTGCTAATCTGTCGTCTGTCTGCTTTTGGGTCCTATTATTCAGTCGTGACACTTATTCAACTGAATAAGTCATCCTCCTTTGAGACTTTTACGAGCGAAATTATATACATTTCTGTTGTTTAGTTTAGATCCATTTATCCTGCAATCTCACATTTTTCCTATAACATAAATAATATGCAGCCTTTATATACGGTATATACATTTGACAAAAAAAGCTTATAATTAGGGATTAATTCATGACTGATAAAAACAGCTCATGACAGACTTTTTACAACCCTGTGGACAGAAAAGGCTCTTTTCCACATGCAGGCGCGTGTCAGCCGAATGGCTCTTTCACCCGCGTTGTCGAGCTTTTCCATAACAAAGGCCAGGGTCAAACTGGTCTGACCAGGTACAGGTTTTGGGCCCGACCTCTGGCTGTGGCCAAAGCGGGCTACCCCGTGTCTGATGTGACGTGAACAGACTCTGGCCTCTGATTGGCAACGAGAGAGTGGACAGCCCTCACTATTGACACGCAGGTCATACGGATTTAATATTTCACAACATCATACCGCTGTGCTAAAAAGGGATTTTGCCGATAATAGCATTTAGCCGCTGTTAGCGCAGCTTCAGTTGGTGTTAGCATAACATTTGCATGTAGCTTACCTTCATAGTTCGTAGTTTAGCTGTTTATTTTCTGTTTTAATACAGCTTGGCATCTCCGAATGATTCCATAACTCCCCCCAGATGACAGCATTTGTCCACATTTGTTCTCATCGCGGCTCTAAAAACTTTTAATGATGATCTGTACAGCGTGCGGCTCCGCCCACAACAAATACATGTGTGTGTGTGGTGGAAACAGAAAGGTCTGCGGGCTAGTGTCGATACGTGCACGTAGATCGAGGCGTGCGCGGCCGGTTCGCGCTATGTGGAACGACGCCTAAATGATCACTAGCGAAGCCACTGCCAGGCACTGGGCTGGGTAGGGCCTGCCAGTGGAAACAGGGCTTTATTTAGCTAGAAAGACTTGCAATAAGGCAACTAAAACTAAAAATGTGATAATTAAATATTTGGATCATGTCTATCAGTTCATCTATATATTGAGTGTTTATTAAAAAAGTTAAAGAAAGAGTGAAAAGGCATTTCAGCCCCTCATATACTTTTAATCTACTTTTGCACTTTTCAAGAAACTTCACGTAAATTATTGGATTCAAAGCGCTTGAAACTCGACTTGTGGATCATATTTTTAAATTAATTCAGGTTAAAGCAGTTTCTTAGTTTATGACATTTCTTTTATTTCCTCTTGCTGCTGTGAACTTTCGACTAAGCACCTGTCCAGCATAACTCCAGAACAATGGTCCCATCTATAACTAGTGAAACGGCATAAATATTTCAGGGCAGTTTGAGGAATGTTAAGAGGTGGTTAGAACTTAATTTAGACCACGTGACCTTTAGTTCAAAACCCACACGCTGTAAAGAAATGCTACCTGCTCTTTCAAAACATTATGGGGAGAATGACTCTATACTGGCCCATGTTATCTCATGTGCCTACACTAAATGTCACCACAGTTTGGACCATAAAAATTACACAAGTGCATCTAATGCCTCAGTAAACAGCAAGTAAGAGAAATGTCACAGTCTCCGGGTAGCAACAGACGACAATGGACTTTCACTATAGACTTGAGAAAGGATCAGTTATTGAACGAACGACAACACACTGCACTGACATAAAGGCCAAACGAATGTGTTTTAACCACCTTTTACAATAATCTGTCCTATAGGTTTAAAACAATGCTACTGGATTAACTTTTTTGGGGTTGAAGCCAAGGTTTCTCTCTTGAAGCCATGTCCTCCAATCTTGGGGTCAGTCACTGTCTCCTTCTGAGTGAGTGACAGAGGGATTTAACCAATCAAGTGCGCACCAAGAAGAAGCAGATAGCGATAGTTACCACTCTTAAAGATGACGCATCTAACTGCCAATGCTGAGAACATCCAAATCTTCATCTACACTCTTGGGATATGCTGTTTTTGACATTATCGTCCAATATTATAAGCAGCTATTTCATTGGGGATTCATAAATATATCTACATTCTCCAACCATTGCTGCCCTCACAGACACTGGATGGTTGAACAGCTGACGTGCGCTGCAGGGGTCAGACATAACAAAACACGGCGCCTATTCTCGGACCACGTCAGGGGTCTCCCAGTTTGAGTTGACACTTGTATGACACTCAGGTTGTTCTAAATCTAAAGTTTCAATAATTCATGATTACAAACTATGTTTAAAAAAAAAAAAATCCAGTAAATGATTATCGAAATGAGACGAGTTAGCTCTACAACAGTTCTATAGCGAACTATTGGTTAATAGTTATTTTTTTGCACAGTATTCAACATTTTAATAATTTGCTCTTAAAGTGGCCATACCGCCTTTGCTATGCCCAATCCCGTCAGATCTTGGAAGCTAAGCAGGGAAGGGCCTGGTTAGTACTTGGATGGGAGACCGTTTGGTAACACCAGGAAGCCTAGCGAATGTAGTGAGTGAGTGAGCGTTTGGTGGTGGTCGGAGGGGCCGATGGCGCAAACTGGTAGCCTCGCTTCTGTCAGTCTACCCCAGGGCAGCTGTGGCTACAATAGTAGCTTACCACCATCAAGTATGGAGTGAATGAATAGTGCAATGTAAAGCGTCTTTGAGTGTCCAGAAAAGCACTATATAAAACCGATGCATTATTATTATTATTATTAAAGAATGCCTTATTATATTCTTTGTAATATCTTTGAGAAGAAGAAAGTTATTAAATAGAGCAAACTCAAAGCTGCCCTGAGCTACCCCATTTTGCTGGCCCAGAATGGTTGCAATTCCACATTCCATCGCTAAATGCACCACCTTCGAAACAGCGAGCTAACTTTGTCCCGCAAAAGCAGAGAGGAGCGCCGCACCTCCACCACCGTTAACTGACATCTGACCGACCTGCTCTGATGCAGCTGAAATCCTCATAAATGTCTGTGTCATTAGTTTAATAATATCTACAGGGAGCTGCCAGGTCTTTCTTTTTTTTC
Source organism: Neogobius melanostomus (assembly GCA_007210695.1). NCBI lineage: Eukaryota > Metazoa > Chordata > Actinopteri > Gobiiformes > Gobiidae > Neogobius > Neogobius melanostomus. The sequence goes on along the minus strand of VHKM01000223.1, from coordinate 1,817,409 downwards.
TTTTTTAATAAAGCACACACACGGGACGTGTATGAGGCGTTCAAGTGTTGCTGGAAAGAAAAGCTTGCACCGTAAATTTAGTTCTAAATGGAACATTAATGTTCTAATTCTAAATGCCAGAAAACACAGACTGGCTTACTTTGCTACGTATCTCATTTATTCTGCTGATAAATGATTATTGATATTACTTTTCTGTCTTTGGACAAACACATCACAAGGGCAGCGTGAACTTTGTTGACTAGTTCTAGTCATCGCAATATGATGTGACGCAAAAGGACACAATACACTGCAACATCAGAAGCAGTTCTATTGACACAAAAGCCAAACAAAAGCACATGGTCAATTAAGGGAAGGGAATCTTATTTGTATAGCGCTTTTTATACGACACAAGTCACACCCAAAACGCTTCACACACTCATTCACTCCATGCTGATGGTGGTAAGCTACATTTTGTAGCCACAGTTTTCCCTGGGGCAGACTGACAGAAGCGAGGCTGCTCACATCTGCGCCAACGGTCCCTCCACCACCAACCACTCACACATAGGCATTGGGTGAAGTGTCTTGCCCAAGGACACAACGACAGTCTGCATCTGCAGGAGCCGGGATTCGAACCCCTGACCTTCCGATCACGAGACGACCCGCTCTGTGCAAAAGTTATTTTTAAATCATGATTTTCCTATTTTAGATCCATTTTACTCTGATTTTGTGTTTTTCCAAGTCTTGTTTTGACATGATTTGATTAAAATAACTACCAGCTATGGTGCTGTATACTGTGTTTTTTAATGTTATGGGTGTGTGGTTGTTAGTTTTGAATGCTGAAATATAACAATACTAACCAACACAGGACTTAAAGTAGGGCATACAAACTGAACTGTAAGTGGCACACATGCTGTGCCCATAGAGCCATAAAGCACTCACTTTACAAGAATGATCCAAAGGTACACACTTGGGGATGACCTTTTTAACATGCGGCTAATGTTTGTGCAAGCTGCTGTAACGCCCACGCCTTGTGTCAAGGAAATCTGCTGTTTTGCAGCAATTGCATCGTGCATCATGTGTTTGAATTTGTCATGTTGTGGTTGGAAAACTCCACAGAACTTCTCTAAACGCTGTGTGAAGTCGACACGTTCGTTTTTCTCCTCAAATGAACAGTTTAGTGGCGTGCATACATTTTACATCAGGGCGGCAGAGGACAGACGGCCCGTTGCTATGGAAAGAGTTTCCCTTCCTCAGCTGCTGTGCTCTGTTATGGGTGACTAAATGGTAGAGAGAGCGGGAGGGAGAGCCCGGGCTGAGCTCAGTGTTCCCCAGCAGCACGTCCTCCCACGCTGAAGCTGCATTTGACCTTCCAAACCAGAGGTCACGCTTTAACCTGATTACACGGACACATGCTACAGTCAACGCAATATTCTCACTCAAAGGAAGCAGCCATATTTCCCCTGCTCGGGCTACAAGACAAGAAACGTCCACCACCTACATGCACTGTATCAAAGAGCAAGAAGTTACTCTCACTTCTTATCAGGGCTCGACGTTTCCCTGAACAATGTGGCTGGTCCTTTTCACATGTTGCCATTTCACTAGAGGCCAGATTATAGTCTGAATTCATTGTGAGATTATCGCAATTATCACACAGTTATTGTTATGCACAAATTCCAACGGATTAAAGTGAGAGAAAAACAGTTTGAAAAGGAAAAATTACAGTTCCTTGTGTAGGTACAGGTAACAAGATAACTGTCACACATGTAAGTACAAGTAATGACATATTAAAGTGCAAGATTTAATGAAGGTGTATAAAGTGTAATAAAGGTGTACAACATGAAGGTTTACAAAGGGGTACAAGGTGTAATAAAGAGGTATAGCACATCACTTTAGATCAGTGGTTCCCAACCTTTTTTGTCTCGCGTACCCCTTGAGTCATTCATTTATACTCCGAGTACCCCCTACCTTGAGGATATAGCCAATATTAACACAAAGTGACCGATTAAACTAAAATGATTCAGTATTTAGTAATGTGCTGTGTCAAAATGAAGCTACATTACTCTCAAAATCAAACCTTTGACTGAAAAGCATAATTAAAACTAACTTTCCTTTGAAATTAACGTTCAAATTGTACTTCGTTTCACTTTCTTTTTTAATCGGGTATAATTCCACGTGCCCCTGGTTGGGACGCACTGCTTTAGATTACAGCCTGAGCTCATGTGCAGTGACATTAGGTTTGGTGTATTTGCACATACGTTATGCAGTCATTCAATTTATGAAACTAGTATGCCCTTTGTAACACTGGCACATCTGTATGACGGCCAAACATCTGCAACTACACTAGCACACCTTTATTACACATTATGTACAGTTGTCACACATTGTACTCCTTTATTAAACCTTGCTTTGTAATGTGTAATTACTTGTACTTACATGTGTAATTACTTTCTTGTTCCCTGTACCTACCACACACAGTATCGACTTATACCGGGAAGTTATTTTCATTACAAAAATGACAATAACTTCATAAGCTAAACAATATCTCATAAATAATATTGCACAGCTTTGCGGACCTTTATAGCAAACGTTGCTGCTGGATTGATAGAAACTCTTTCAAGAGGGGCTTTTGCTTTTATTTACCCCTTCTCTTCATTTTTAGTCTATCAAAAATAACCAGAGTAACTCCTTAAGCTTTAGTCTTTTCATTTAGACTTTTTATCCAGTTTCACTCTGCAAATCAATTATTTTATATTATTCATAGCACGCCTCATTGGCCGTGTCTACTGGAAGAACTGAGCCCGCTGCAGGGAACACAGTGTGCAAGTGGAATCGAGCAAAATTAAAATACGTGCAGAAAAAAGAGAAAAAAAAGAACAAGAGCAGAGAGGACGTTCACCAACACCGCGGCGTGAATCATCCGCTTCTTGGAAAATGTGGGCGAGGCAGAGAGGCAGCCCCGGTGTTACTGCTGCCCATCATCTCAAGACTTCGACAGGATTTATGTAATGCTTTTGTGGAGGCGCGGAGTTTAGAATAAGTAGCAGAGGGAGCCGTGACCTGCCCAGACTCGTGAGACAGAGGAGGCTTCACAATTCACCGTCATCAGAGGCTACGCTAAAGCACTCGCCGCCCACGCGTTCACGGCCTAAAAATGACATCAGTTTTATAATCGTATTGTAATCCCGGTTCCTTGTTTTGAATACTGTCACAGGGTTCTTCTGAATTTAATTTGCACTTGTATTTGTCAGACTAATTTGCGAGGAATTTTAATGGTTACGCAATAAAAGCTTCCTAAATACTTAAGATCTTCACTATTTTGAGACTCTCTCTTTCTTTGTTGAAGATGTAAAGAGATCAAACGTCATCAAAACTGAACATTAAGTATTGGCAAAATCTATGGAGTAAGATACTGTAACTCACTGCCAATTAAGACGTGCATATATGAAAAAGAAATTAGTATTTTAGTACATAGTTCTGCAGCTCAGAGAGGTACATGCTTTTACCTCTGAGTGTCAATAAAACTCACCATAGCTGGGTGTTTGGGATGAAGGGGGTAGGAGTTTATACTTTATCCTACTCTTATAGGGCACTCATTCTTTTAGTTTTACAAACTTTTTTTCATGCCCATTCTGTGAAGTCTAGCGAATACTGCAAAGTAGAGGCCAACTTATGCAATGTGCCAAGACACACAATGATAGTATGCTTCAGGTGAGGTTTGAACTAATAATTAGGGCAGTCACGATAATTATTAAAATCGACTTATCGTTCAATAAATGACAGATAAACAATACATTTTGGGCTCAATATTTATCGTCTGTACATTGAATTCATATGTCATATTTCTCTAACATAATAATACTTTATTTCTTTACCCTAAGTAGATTAGAGCTGGGTATTGCCAACAACTTGACGATACAATACGTATCTCGATACAAAGTTCACAATACGATACATATCATGATTTATCACGTTTCCAATAATACAAGATATATTATGAATTTAAAAAAAAGAAGGATCTTACAGGTGCACAAAATGGAGGTTTTTATTATGCTGAATAAGCTCACCGTGCAAATTAAGCCTTTTCTTGGAGTAGTTAGAGCGCATGTTGTTATACGTGCTGAATAAAGACTATGGTTAGATTAACATATTTGCATATCACGATACAGGAGCATCGATACGATACACGTCACGCACTCCATAACGATATAGTCGATACAATATATTGAGCACAAAGTAGATTGTGTTTCATTGTATTTTAATTCTATAGTGGGATATTTTAGGATCAAGTACTTTACTGTAATTTTTAAGCTTCAGAGTTAGTTCCTATGGCAATAAAAGGTCTTCAATAATATTGTTTATCTCAATATTTTTGTGGCTCAATAAATCGAACTTCAAATTCTGTTATTGTGACAGGCCAACTAATAATAGGCTAAAATGGCTTCCATTCTATTGCAGTTTAGAAGGTTGAGTTGACAGGTTCCCCAAAGCGCTACACTGAACATAGGCATTATTCATTCACTTGGTGGAAGCAGGCTAACATTGTAGCTGCCCTGGGGTAGATTGACACAAGGTCTGCCACCACCAACCACTCACTCACACTCATTCATATATTCATACCCACATAGGCAAGGTGGAGAGAAATAGACACAATAAAGACTGATCCTTTGTTTAGTACTGTATGTGAAAACTTAATACAATCGAATCTCATAAGTAATAGTAGTAGGTTCAAAACAAATAAAACAGGTTTGTATTTCCAATATGAGCTCAGCCAGGACATACCATAGCCCTCTCCCTGCCAAATCGACCTGGGCCACTACACTTCATTGATTTTCTTTCCTGAGCACAAGAAGATATAGACATACGAGTTCACGATTACCATTAAAGCATGCATCATCATACTGCAGAAAGCACATCTGTTATTTGAATGTACTATACTGTAGCCTACATTAGTCTTATAGGTTTTGAAATGAAAGCTGGGGATACGGGATGAGCACTTTGCGTGTTTGTTTGGTTACGTCAGGATACGGGCACAGAAACCGACTCTCAGCAGAAAAGAAACTTGACCAAGGTGGACTGCTATCAAACAATCAATTTCAATTCAGCGTTTTTCCAGACTTGTAAAGCCTCATCCATTAAGTCTGGAAACACAATACTAGCATTTCATAAACATCACATTACGCAGTAGGAAAATTATTCAAAGTAGTCATCTGGGATGGGTTGCTGACAACTGAAAGTGCATGTACAGTAAGTGGATGTCATGATTTCAGTCAGAGATGCCCATTTCTTTAAGGCGTTTTTGAAAGAGCCCTCCAGACAGAATAACGAAAGCCAATATTGAACCACATCATATTTTGTTAAGGATAGGTAGGACTGAATACCATTAAAATGTTCTGATACCAGTACTTTAACAATACTTGGTTTATGATGCAGATACCCGAACAACACTTTAGATAACTATACAGATGTTATCTAGAACCATAGATGAAACGACCAAATACCTTCTTTTAGTGCTGTCCCTGGACCAGCATCAGAACTTGGATTTTTTTTTATTGTATTATCGGTACCTGTTTTCAATACAATTTATTCCCCAATACCAGTGGTACCTAAACTTTTTTCCCAATACCATACGGGTAACGTAAGGTTTAACAGTACACAGCCCTAGGGATAAGTTCACAAAATTGCCGTATTGATCTTGTGGTTTAAAACAGTCGAACTTGTGTGAGTGAAAGACGCCACTACTTTATACAAAAAAATAATAATCTAGATCTACTCTCTTCCTGGACAGTTCATGCGTCCAGGAAGAAAGTAGACCTCAAAATGTATTCTAGTTTTTGCTTCATGGCTCCTTCTGTGGACCCACCACCTGCTGGAGGAGCCATAGGCGGCTGGTGCAATGTGATTTGAGAAAATGGATGGATGGCTTCATGTGGCTAGATCAGTGATTACAGAGTGGTGCAGTGGTTAGTGCTCATGCCTCACAGCAAGAAGGCTTCCATCCCCGGGTCGGATGTTCCCTTTGTGTCTGTGTAGGTTTTCTCCGGGTACTCCGGTTTTGCCTAACACTAAAACATGTACAATAAGTAAATCCTCAAGCCAGGTGATTCTGACCATCAGCCTGGCTCCATATCTGGAGACGGGTCCCCAGGCGCTGCGGTCTGCGGTCACCCACTGCCCCAGCATTATCGAAGGACGGGTGAAATGTAGAGGGCAAAATTCCATATGGGAAAAATATAATATCTTAACCTCAAAGCTGGGGACTTTTTGTTGTTGTAGAGTAACTTTATTTTTTGCCACCACTGAGTATGTTGCAAACACAGCAAAAACAGACCTCGTTGCATTGTCTTCACCTAAATGTATATTGAGTGATGGAAGACAGAAGTAGAATCTAAATTAGTGCAATTTACTTTGGGGGTGGCTTTACTTTAGCACCACTCGAAGCTGTGCACGAGTGTGAAATGCGCATATAGTTAATTTGCTTGAACAATTTGGATGTGCAGAGCGATAGTGACAGCTTGAAACGAGTCTGCGCCAAAACCTTTCACAGTTTGAACAGGAATAATCAGGTACCACAGCTTTAAGATATTGATAGCACTTGGCGATATGGCGATAAAAAACAATTTCATGCTCCCTGTGACGAGCTGTTTTTTTTGGCGATATGTCGTGACTCAGAGGTTGGTTAGTTTAATGCAGCTATTCTGCAATACCGGCACTCACTCACTGCTGCAGCTGGACCGTCTCTTAAAGCTCTGAATAAGTGACAGGGGTGAAATGTGAACTTTCAAAAGAAGCAGATAAATATAGATAACTATTAAGAGCACTCGTGTCGTGATTAAATCAAAATTGTAGTCTAGGCAAAAGAATCGCGATTTTCTATTTTTCTTTTGCCACTTTTCGAGAACCTTTGCTACGATGGGAAACCCCTGGACGATTGAGAGCTGAAACCATCAGTCACGCATCAACAAACGTGGATTCACACAGCACTTTAATATACATTTTACTACGCTTAAGTCAAAAGCAACATTATTTTAGTCACGCCATTAACGCTGGGGTACCTGGTTTTTCCTGTTCAAACAGTGAGATTTTTTGTTTTGGCCCAAACTTGTTTCTATCTCTCACAGTCCCTCCTGTGTATTCACATTGTTCAGGGAATGTTATTACATGCACATTTCACAACCATATACAGCATTGAGTGGTGACAAAGTGAAGCAGGGGCGGCCACCCCCATGATAAATTCAACTAATTTAGATTAGACTTCTATCATCCATTGCTCAGTAAAACTTTAGGTGAAGACAATACAGCAAGGTCTGCGTTTTGCTGTGTTTATAACATACTCTGAGGTGGCAAAAATACATGTATTCTACAACACCATAGAATCAGGTACCCCAGCTTTAATTAAAACTGCGAGAAAACATTGAAAGCTATTTTCCCAACTCTCAACAGACCGAAGCTACTTTCTCTAAAAATAGCGCTGGCTGCACTTGATGGGTGTCCCTGCAGTAACGTGAGTCGGCTGACATTAGAAAATCACAACCAGCCACGAAATACAAGGTCGTGAATGAGCGGCGACGACAACAACACAAACAGCATGAACACGGGCTACAACATCGCGCAGTTCGGATACAGCCACGACGCGCGTACACGCCACAATACGGGCTATTTGTAAACGAAAATACTCTGCAGATTCTTGCAAAGTTAGCGCACGGGAATCAGTGGATGGTCTACTCTATTCAGCAGCATTTTCCAGCCCGTCGTAGCCAACACTTGGAGCTAAATGTCCGTGAAATGAAACCGTGCAAAAAACTTCTCGCCACGCGTTGTACCTGCTCGGTGAGTGTCTTGTTATTCAAATCTTCGCGGCGCAGGTGAAGGCGCTGCCAGCGGCGTCTCGGAGGGAGAGAAGTGTCCGCTAACTTTGGCCAGGAGGGCAGTGGACTCGGCGCAGTGGTGGAGAGAGGCGAGAGTGAGGGAAGGAGGACTGCCTGACACTGACAAGCCCGCCTCTCTCTGTGTCTCCCGACTTCTCTCCCCCCTCTCTCTCTCGCTCTCTCTTGGCTGCTGCTCCCTCTGACGCCCCTGCAAACTTCCACCGCGCGCACATGACGAGGGGAATTACAGTCCTACAGCGCCACTTAAGAGGCGTCAGTGGGTACAGTAGCATGTGTTCATATCTCTATAAGGCTGGCCAGACATATTGCAGCATGGAGCATGAAAGACCACATTCTCTGGATGCATTTAACCTCTTAAAGTGCATATGACAGGTTTTAATGCTTTTGGAAATGTGACTTATTTAGATGGGTAATATCAAGTTCATCAGTTGGGCCATTCCAGAATTGGAGGAATTGTTCGTTTTCTGTTTTCTGCTATTATTCATCAATAATAGGTAATGAAATATAAAAAAGCTTGATTGGCTCAGCTCAGGTATCAAAGACATTATGTATTTGCTACAGGGTTGCACATTTGTGGTAATGTTAGCTTTTTCTCAGGAATAGAAACTGGCTGTTACTACTGACCAAGAAGACGAACTTGCTTAAGTAAATTAGTAAATAATGCATTTGTTTTATCCAAAAAAAATTGCGTAACAATGTTGCATGAGGTAGAGTGAGACATTCAAATAAGGCTAACAAAGTTACAAACATATGAAAAATAGAAGAGAGGACATACCTTTGCGGGTAATGATAGAAAGGACAAGATCGCGGATACAAGCGGCTGAAATGAGTTTCCTTCGCAGGGTGGCTGGGCGCACCCTCCGAGATCGGGTGAGGAGCTCAGTTACCCGGGAGGAGCTCGGGGTAGAGTCGCTGCTCCTTCACGTCGAAAGGAGCCAGCTGAGGTGGCTCAGGCATCTGTTCCGGATGCCTCCTGGTCGCCTCCCTCGGGAGGTGCTCCAGGCATGTCCTATTGGGAGGAGGCCTCGTGGAAGGCCCAGGACACGCTGGTGGGACTATGTCTCCGAGCTGACATGGTGTCGCCTCGGGGTCCCCCAGAACAGCTGGAGGAGGTGTGCGTGGATCAGGAAGTCTGGGCATCTCTGCTGAGACTGCTGCCCCCGCGACCCGGCCCGGATAAAGCGGAAGAAAATGGATGGATGGACATACCTTTGCTTTACCCGTGCTGTTGGAAAAGTGTTTAACCTATTGAACCCCCACCTCAACTGAGGACATTTTCTCCAGTACGGCTTTACCCAAATCTAAGAGCTTTTGGAAAAAGGTGTCAAAATAACAAGGATGAAAACGCAGTGTGACGAAAAAGCAGGGGGGGGGGAAAAAAGTGATGAAAGAGTGACAAAAACGCAACAGAAAAGCAACAAAAAAAGTGATGAAAAAGCCACAAAAGCGCGACAACGCGACAAAAAGTGTTCGGATCAGTTTTGTAGGCCTTAGTTTTCTAATGAGTTATTACACCGTTGCTCTCCTGTCGAGAAGCTTTTAGATTTGGGTAAAGCCGAACTGGAGAAAATTGTTCAGGCGGGGGGGTAAGAGGTTAATGATGTCAAATTCATTGTGTCATGTGACTCATGTTTTAGTCTTCTACTATGCTAAAAAAAAGTTAACAGGTAACAGGGTTGAATGTTGTGGGACACATTTATTGCATAAGATTCATATTTAAAATATTTTGTTGATTAAAATAAATGTTTACACAGTTACAAGACATATCACTTGACAAAATAATACAAAAGAAAATTAACTTAAAATGTATTGTAACAGTTTAATTTCAGATTCAATTTGATGATCAAGGGGGTGGGACAAGCAAAAGTATGCATTTTAGGCGCTACTCCAGACATTTGGTATTTAAAAAAATATTTTTAATAAACATTTTATCTCAGTTTATTTAAATCTGGTACCCGGACAAGTACAATTTACTCCAAAGCTGCATGCTTTAATATTTTGTACATGAATTATGTGAAATTTCAAAGCTGGGACGTAAAATGTCCTCCAATTCTGGAATGACCCGTTGCATTAATTTGATCATGTTATTTCAGTGAAGCAGCAATTTTAAAGCAGTACTAAGTAACTTGTTTACCTTAGTAAATCCTTTCCGTAGTCTCTCTGGGGGTAATACAAGTGTTAATGGGATGATTGGAGGGTCATCTCCCCCGGTGTCTCTGGCCAGAAAACCACACTTTGCCTGCATCGGGTCGGAGCCACCAATACACACTAATGGAATCACGAAGAAGAAGTGTTGTGACAAGTTTAGTTAGTTAGCTAGTTACCACAAAAGCTAGCCCCAGTAGTTTGAATGCACAGACTAGTGTCCTGCCGCCGGGTGACCCGCTGGGCTTTTTAATCAACTGCTGGAGAACACCGGTTTCTTCCTGCATCCCAGACGAGGTCCCTTTCACACCTAAAAGGCCTGTCCTTTAAACATTACAAAAGGTCTCCTGTCTGTCTCCACCGCCACCCTGCATTACCATCCGAGGCGCCTTTTGCTCGTCTGCATTTACATCTTGAACTGTATCATCATTCCTATGTCCTGCTTTGCTGCCTTTCATATATTCACCTACATAGCATTGGTCCGGGAGCTTGCTCCTCAGAATTACCCATGGACTTCTCTGTGTTATATTCTCCACATGCGTAATAAACCTCACACGTGACCAGACAATATCTCTTCAGCTTTTCCTTTTGATTGAGTAAGAAAATCCACAACAGATCTAAGATGCCACTTCCTGTCAGTGTCCAATAAGGAAGAGAAACTATAAACCTCACAAAAATGGCCAAAGAAAGCTGGGTACAGTCTTTAGCATAATCTTAAATATAATTGTGTTAACTATGTTCTAGCAAAATTGTGTATAATGTGTCACTTTAACCCCCACCTAAACCAAGCACATTTTCTCCAGTTTGGCATTACCCAAGTCTAAAAGCTTCTTGAAAAAGCGTCACTATAGCAACGAAAACAAGCATGAAAACAAAAAGCCCCAAAATATCAATGAGAAAAAATGCCACAAAAAAGTGACTAATAGCAATAAAAGAGCGGCAAAAACATGCCACAAAAGCAACAATGATGCAACAATATATGGCTGAAGAGTGACAAAAATTTGGCAAAACCACGACAGAAAAAAAACAATGAAAAAGCAACAAAAACACACACAAAAGAAATAAGAAAAAAACGATAAAAACGCTTTAACAATGTGACAAAAACACGGCGACAACACAACCAAAACGTTAGGGTCAGTTTTGTAGGCCTTAGCTTTCAAATGTGGCATTACATTGTACACACTCCAGTCAAGAAGCTTTTAGATTTGGGTAAAGCCGGACTGGAGAAAATTCACTCGGTTAAGGCGGTTAAGGTAAGAGGTTAAGAGTGTTTTTCACCACACATTTATTTAAACTTGGAACCATAATGCCGGCTCTATGTCACACAAAAAAGAGGTTTTAATCTTTGTGGAATGATTACATTTGGAGTAAAAAGTCGTCCCAGTTCAACAAGAAGACTGAGAGCCACTACAAATTGGTGTGAGGGTCTCATTTGGCCCCCAGACCGCACTTTGGGTTCCCCTGTGACCACATGTCCCTCTTCTGGTTGCACTGCACAACCAAGCCATAATTAAATTCCCACAAATGTAATTAAAAGTTGTGACAGTGTCCCTACTTTTCAATATTGCCAAGTGAATTGTTTAAACCCAGTTTGATTCACATACAGAATGGCCTAAAATGTACTCAGGGTTTGGATATTTTGTCACTGTTGCTATGTCTGTTTTTGTTGTGGTGTTTATAGAAGTTTTCATTTCACTGGTCCATCCCTCCGTGTCACAATTTTACAACTTTTTGAAGTGGTCACCCTTTAGGTCATGTAAGAATTTAGTTGCTTTTTTTTTTTTTTTTAATCAAATATATCATTTAATTTAATTTTTTTATTTGACCTTTATTTAACCTGGAAAGTCCCACTGAGATTAAGAGAAAGAGATGAGATTCTCCAAAGGGGAACCTCTTGTACATGTTTTTAGTGGTTGGGGAAACCGGAGGAAACCTACACAGACATGAGGAGAACATGCAAACTCCACACAGGTAGGAATCGAAACCCGGGACCTTCTAGCTGTGAAGCACGAGCGCTAACTGCTGCGCTACCGTGCAACTACTCATACAGTACTTTTTACTTCTACTTTAGTATTATTAAAATGAAGTATCTGTACTCCTACTTGAGTAAAAATACAAGTAACTCATACCACTGTGAGCAAATCTTCAATAATAATATTTTCTTTTTATATATTTTTCTGGTGTTTTTCTTTTAAAGATTCAATCAAACTTCTATGCTCAAACAGTTACTCAATATTCAAATAATATTATTCCAGATGTTCCACTTTTTTCTTCTACTGGACTAAAACTATTTAAAGTTTGAGTAAATATCTATGCCTCTCTACCCACCTCTAGGTAACAGAATGAAAAATCTGGTTTATTTTGCATTTCTGCTGTTGCCTGAACTTATTTTGTCTGTTTCTATCATCAAAACAAAAATCAGACTTTACTTAGTGTAAAATTTAGGATTTTTACCCAACAGCCTCCATCTTTGAGTAATTATTTTAACTGATACTATACTTCTACTTGAGTGTCAGACTTTGTATTGACTACCCTGATCTTATTTTGAATCTCATTCGAACAGAACAAGTGCTGCTCTTTAAAACCCTTATAATAATAATGCATCGGTTTTATATAGCGCTATTTGGACACTCACAGACGCTTTACATTGCATTATTCATTCACTCCATACTCTTATGTTAAAGTTGTTCCAGAGTTTCACCCTTTTTACTGAACACATCGTGAAACATTTTGGCCGTGACTCACCGCTCCATGGAGAAGACAATGCCTAAAGTGCCTGATTTCACATTCCACTGCAGAGGATTATGGTCCACAATGAGCAGCAGAGGGAGGATAACAGCCTCTGACACATGGTGTCTGGCTTCGTTCAGTGCAGTCTCTCGTGTCCTTGAATTTGACACAAAAAACAAAACAAAACAAATCTAAATATGTAAGATTTACATAATATTATCTTGAGCAGCACAAATGGTTGCAATCAACTCGAAAATGAAATGGGCATGGTTAAAAAAACAAACGCTAGGCTACATTTTGGTTGTACAATATATTCTTTGCAAACAAAATCCTGTCTCAAATGGGGCCATGATCTTTAAAACCTGCTAACCTTGTAAATTAGACCTCTACAAACATGTGCACTGCTTGACCGAAAAAAGCCACCACCAAAAACACGCTCTAATATTTTGTTGGTCCGTCTTTAGCTTTGATTACAGTCGAAGCATGGTTTCAATAAGCTTCTGCAATGTCAAAAGATCTATTTTGACATTGCAGAAGCGAAAAGATTAAATCTAAAAGTGAAAAATGTATCCACCATTCAAGACCTTGTATCGATGATGGGAGAGTGTGATCACTGCGCAAAGCCTTCTCCAGCACATCCCAAAGATTCTCAATGGGGTTAAAGATCTGAACGGCCGATCCATGTGTGAAAATGATGATTATTATTTAGGCTGTTAAAATACTTTAGGATGCCTTAATAATGTAACTGAACTGGAAAAAACATGTATAACAGGACGCTCAGCTGGATGGGAGTAGGATGATACTTGGTTTACAATAGACCCTTTAATTGTTTGTAAACATTCCGGGCTTAGCTGGAGGCGGGAAGCTCGATTCCTATCTATTTCCATTGTAGCTGTTGTCATAGTAACGATAAACAAATGTCTAACTGTTTTTGGAAATATCAGATAAACCTTATTTTATCGTCTCAAATGTCATTCCTCTTGTGTTTGCACCTTAAGCCACAACAGGACCACATTTTTCAGTTGTAGTTTTACACTTAAAATCACTAGTTTTAGTTTAATCTTATTTCTCTTGATCACTTCCTGCTTCCAGCTGATGTCACTGATGATGTCAGCAGTTAAAGGGTCTATACTGAACTATTCAAACTATTCGTTACCTATAGACAGTGCTTAATTTGATCCTCCGTTTGGGGGAACGCATTCCCCCAATTTCCAGTTTTTCAGGGTAAAGGATCCGGGAAATATTTTGGAGGATCCGGCAAAGATTTGATGTGATATAATGGTGTTTAATGAGAGTGTTCCGGCAAATGTTTTGGCCTGTTCCCCGAATCCATCACATCAGACCAAAAGTGTTCCTGAAACTACTAATTTACAAATTAAGCACTGCCTATAGAGTTCGGGAATGTGATGTCATATCGCTAAGCATTATGGGATTAGCAGCAATTGTAAACTAATGGAGATTTTAAAAGTTAAAATACTATTATACTATACTATTATTGTTCACATTAAAACACTTGGACACCACAGTGTGTTAGATGTATTTACCAGCAGTAACTCAGCAGCTAATGGAGTTGATCCACAGATTTTTTTCTCCACTTTTATACCGTTTTTATCCAATGTTAGTCTATGGAAATGTATGCTAACAGCTGCAAAGATGGCGGATCTCCATGGTAACTGTGGAATTTCCCAAACTCTATACTGAAATATTTGTCATCTAGAAGCAGAAAGCAGAAAAACAAAGTTAATTTATTCCATGAAAAGTATTTATTTTAAATTTGTATCATTTATTTGAGCTGAAACAACCAAGTAACTTCCTTTAACCTCTTAACCCCCGCCTTAACCGAGCACATTTTCTCCAGTTTTACCCAAATCTGAAAGCTTCTCGACTGGAGAGCTTGGTCAGTGTAAAGCCTCATTTGAAAGCTAAGATCTGCAAAACTGACCGCAACTTTTTTTGGCACGCTTCTTGTGGCTTTTTTTTGTTCCGTTTTTAACATGTTTCTTGACGCTTTCATCACTCTTTAGCTGTGTTTTTGATTGCGTTATTGTTGCTTTTCCGGCACGTTTTCACCACTTTCTTATGTCACTTTTTTGTTGCGTTTTCGTTGCAATATATTGTCACTTTGTTCAAGAGGCTTTTAGATTTGGGTAAAGCCAAACTGAGGAAAAAGTGCTCGGATCAGGTGGGGGTTAAGAGGTTAATGCCGTCCCAGGACATAACGGGCATCAGAACTTGGTCTCTAATGATAGTTTATTTCAGTATCTGCTTTCAACACTTTTATTTTTATACCAGTAGTAGGGGAGAGTGGGGTAAGATGAGCCACTTTTTGCTTTGGTGGTTGTTGTGTAAAAACAGTAAACAATAGATGCAAAATTGTACTATTTATACACATTTTGGGATGTTTTCTATTCTTTTGCATCTTCAAAAATCATCTGAGGGATATGGTTTTTAAGATGTTGGTCTTCAAAAAAAACTTGTCTTGTGGCTCATTTTACCCCCAGAGTGGGGTAAATTGAACCACCAGATTTAAAGGTTAAATCAATACTAAACATCATGAAGGCTCATATTTTACGATTCACTGTTTCCCATTAGCAATTTTATTCCAAAAACAAATAACAAATCTTTTTTCTTTTCATATGTAACTTCTGCAGATTATGACATTTTGTCTCTAAAAAAAAAAACCCCCAAATAATTTAATGCAAAATCTAATTTTAATTTGCTTGTCTCTACTAGACCCAGAACCACCAATAAACAAAGCAAACACTATAGAATGTACATTAAAAGTTTCTGTAATTTGTCATTCATTGTTTCTTATGGAGCAGAGGCGGCTCAATTTACCCCATTTTATCTTCTTTGAGAATACCAAGAGAGCTGTGTTTATTTAAGAAGAAATCTTCCTAAATTATTAATCTGCTTTTATACCAAACTTAATGAGAAACCAGCACCAGGAAAAAAAATCCCTGAATGTTTTTGTTTGTGACGATCGTTTTTGGGATCAGGCCAAAAATGTACTCTGAACAGCGAAAAAAAGCTTTTTCCATAAAAAGTGGGGTTATTTTATTTTACAGCCAAATTTTCCAATTTTCTGTCAAATTCAAATCATGTAAAGATTAAATCTATAATCTCACATTTCAAGAAAAATGTGTTTTACAAAATGTAAGGGTGGTTCATCTTACCCCACTCTCCCCTACCTTAAAGGGGGGGTATTATGTAAAATCGACTTTTTCAAGCTTTATATCATGTTATTATGTCATTCCCTCATTAAACACATGCCTGGAGTGTTGCCTTGGCTCATTCACATATTTTTGAGTAATCAGTAAAAATTTAGACGGCAGCCATTTTAGGTGTAGCTATGCCTCAGTCCTCCTAGGAACGCCCCCACCTCCTGGAGACGCCTCTGGACCTTTCATCACCAGCCAAGCCACCAACCACTGCTCCTCAGCTCAGCAGAGCCCCCTCCCCGCACAGTAGTGTTGTTTAGATGCCACAGCAGTGTGCTGAAGGGGGCGTGTCGGAAAGCTTCTTAAAGAGACAGAGGCCTATTTCAAGACGTTCAGTACAGCCATTTTGAGAGAGCAATTTTATTCAAGGCAGTTATTTTAATTTACTGCATATACAGACCAACAGAAGGTTACGTCATCATTGTAGTATGCTATAGACTGGTGCTATGTGATTGAAAAAAAGCATAATACCCCCTCTAACATTTTTTTGGTCAATACCATACTGGTATTGTTTAACGGTAGCCAGCCCTGGTGAAAACATCTTTTACAATCCTTAGTAGTTGCAATTTGAGCACCGCCAAATGACTGTCAACCGTGGAGTTGCTGGTTTTGACTCTCATTCTGTAACACTGAGAGTTCAGCAACACTTAACTTTATGACGCCTCTAGTTCGTTACTTATTAAAAACGCCCACACACCTTTGTCAGAATACCATTCGAGCATTTTATTTCCTTCACAGAACATGAACAGACGCAAAAACAAATGAAAGCTTTAAAACGAGAGCGCATCAACAGAGGGCACAACACAAACTTATTTATCGAACTGATGGAAGGCTCTTCTTACCTCGCTATGTTAATGGAGCACGATCATAGAGAGCTCTTTTTTCCCCCTCACACCTCATCCCCGCTATTATCGAGAACAAAGCGTAAAGTTTATTTGCATCTTAAAATGTTATTACTGTCGATATGTATGGATGAACGAGTCAAAAAAAAAGAAGCCGGCTACAACAGAATTGGTATAATACGAAATAGACAATCACATTTTTCTTCAGCCTCCCCCATAAAACTTCAAAATGTCAGAGAGGCAGTTTCTTTACATCGAACGGTGACATCTTCAAGCATTTTAACACGACTTTCTGTAATGTAAAAAGGCAACACAATAAATACAGACAACGCAAAAAAAATGGCACGAGAAGGTTCAGACAATCTTAAAAGAAAGCAGGATGTTGTGTGAAGTCCAAAACAAAAATCTCAGAAGTAAACATTGCAGCAGAGTGAAACCGAGATGGTAGCGAGTCACACTTTTACAGCGAGATGGATGAATGATGAAGTTATAATTCAATATAGTATTTGTATTTACAAGAATGTACACAAGCTGGGACCCCGACGGAAAGAGGGACTGAGTTTGTCGCGGTCAGTGTTTTGGAGCTGAACAATCCGGCTAAAAGGT